>SJYW01052329.1:285317-307906 GCA_006410735.1 Raphicerus campestris
CTCCTGTGCAGGGGTTAATAGTCAGCTGCCTGTTGCTCTGGCTAAGCCATGAGAAAATCACCATGGGAAAAGAATAAAAGCAAAATATAGAAATACAACATAACCCAAATAAAAGTACACCAGGTTGATCACTGCTAGGCTAAGGAAAAACACAGTGTGGACTTTGGAATGCCAGGTCAGCGCAAATTCAGAACACTGCTTGTGCACACACTAAGATATTTTCCCAAGGCTTATGTGGGTCTATGACCTCCAGCTAGGTGATAGCCCTTGTACAAGAAAATAACAAAGATAGTTTAAAGTAATTGATAAAATGGGGGATGTGACTGGGGACACAGGAGGTTGACTTCATCGTAGCACGACAGATACTTTCTGCTTGCCAAGACACTAAATAAACGTGATGTGGCGCCGAGGAACAGGGATCTTGACTCAAGAGGTCTCGAGTCCCCCAGTCCCATCTTTAAAACTTTAATTCTGTCTCTAGCTTCTTTTTCCCAAACTGTGTGTCAACCACTTTTAATCCCTACCTGCTGTGCTGGCCGCAGCACTCCTGGGATGGTAGAAAGAAGTGTAGGGTTGGGCTCCTCTCCCCACACTTGTCCCAGAGAAGTCCTCCTCTGGTCTCTTTGGTTCTCTGGGATATTAACTGTTTTTCACAGCTGTCATGGTAATGTTGAGCTCACCACCTTGGTTCTGGCAGGCTCAGTTTTTTCTTGTCCCACTGAGGTGTAGAGAAAACACACCATGCAGAGGGCTGGGAGATGAGGGCCAGGTCTGTTCTCTGCTGAGGAGGGACGATCTACCAGAAAGAGATCACAGCAGAGACCTCACCTGCTGCCCATTGGCTTTTTATGCCCTGTAATCAATTGCCCAGATAAACCTGCTCCCTTCCCACCATGCTTGTTCTGGTAAATTGGAATAACTACCAGGTAGGCCACCTGAGGAGTCTCCAGGAGTCCCAGGGAGGGTGAATCTTGAAGGGATAAAGGAGGCAAACAGGCACATGTCTGTATAAAGTGAATGTCATAAAGCATTAATTCCTAAACACAAATGAAACTCACATATTCATCCCTTTTTCTTAGCTTTGTGTGTGTGTGGGGTCTCCCCGTACACACGGTCCTGACCCATGGAGATGGGGTGAGACTCACACAGTCCCCAGACCCCCAACCTGGGGTCACACGTCCTCTCGGTCAGGACACCAAGGCTGTAGTTGGCGGGCTCACAATGTATAAACAAGCCAGGTCCCTGGGGCCTCTGGGGACCCTAGAAAGAAGTGTAGAAATCATCTCCTCTCCCTACAATTGTCCCTGAGAAGTCTGGCCCCTCCTGTTTTCACTGTGGTTCTGTGTGATTTTTTGCTGGTTTGAAAGCTCATGCTAGAGTTGAAAACACTACCTTGGTTCTGGCAGGCTCTGTCTTTCTTGTCCTGCTGAGATGTTGAGAAAATAGGAGAGCTGGGCTGAAAGACGTGGGACAGCTCAGTTGTCTTCAGAGGAGAAAGTCGACTGGAAGGAGAGCACCGCAGCAACCTCACCTGCTGCCCGTTGACTTTTTGCCCGATCCCTGCACCCTGGAACCAATTCACCAGGTGAACCTGCCTCCCTACTCAACCTGAATGTGCTGGAACATTGGAATAATTACCAGGTAGCCCACCTGAGGGATCTCCATGAGCCCCAGGGAAGGTGAACCTGGCAGGGAAGAGTCTATGAGCCTGACCGCAGCACAGACCCCTGGGAGGGTCATGGAAGCCCACTCAGCAGAGAGCATGGTACCCAGAGAAGCCCACCTCAGCTCGAGACCCCAGACATCAGAGCGCTGACAGTCAGACAAAGGCATGAAGTTTTCCAGGACAGAGGCCAGGCCAGGCCTCCACCCAGGTGTCCATGTCCTTGTGCACAGAGAACACTGTCAAATGTAAACATTCTCATTTTACAAAGTGTGCAGTCTCATCTAAACATCATCAGTGTAGACAGGACTTCAAAAGCGGAAGTGTTAGTTGCTCGGTCATGTCCGACTGCTTGTGACCCCATGGACTATAGCTCTCTCCAGCCTCCTCTGTCCATGTGATTTCCCAGGCAAGTATATCAGAGTGGGTAGCCATTCCCTTCTCCAAGGGATCTTCCTGACCCAGGGATCAAACTGAGGTCTCCTGAATTGCAGGCAGATTCTTTACTGTCTGAGCTACCAGGGAAGTCCACAGACAGGATTTAGAGAGGTGTGAATCTGCCATGTATAATAGACAGAAGTTGGTCAGGTTTAAACTAGCTCAAAGCTGCTTTCCCAGGAGGCACAGGTAACACACACGCAGGTCTCTCGTCGTTGGACATGGGGCTCACTTGCGTGTGGGAACTAGGATGTACAGTTCTTAAAAGAAATCATCACTGGGCTCCCCACTTCACCCACATCAGGAAACTGAAAGAGCCTTTGTCATTAAACACTTCAACAGGCAAAACAGAACTGTTACCAATATCTGGCCATGTGATGGTCAGGATCCAGGGGACAGCCAGGGATTTCTTAGAGTTCAGTCTCGTGTCCTATAAAGACAAACAGGAAGTGGCTTGATTCCATCATCCCAGGCTTCCAGCAGGAGGCAGTCACATTGGAAGCCTTCCAGAAAAGGATATTCTTTATCAAAATAAAAATATATTGTTGAAATTGCAAACACACTAGTTACTATCTGCCGACCTAAAATATTCTTAAAAGCTTGGCCACCTGATCTTTGCAGTTCCCATTGATTCCTTTGTGTTCAGATTTTTTGGGTAGAAACAAGNAGCAGTGGCCACAGGACTGGAAAAGGTCAGTTTTCATTCGAATCCCAAAGAAAGGCAATGCCAAAGAATGCTCGAACTACCGCACAATTACACTCATCTCAGATGATGGTAAAGCAATGCTCAAAATTCTCCAAGACAGGCTTCAGCAATACGTAAACCATGAACTCCCTGATGTTCAAGTTGGTTTTAGAAAAAGCAGAGGAAGCAGAGATCAAATTGCCCACATCTGCTGGATCATGGAAAAAGCAAGAGAGTTCTAGAAAAACATCTATTTCTGCTTTATTGACTATGCCAAAGCCTTTGACTGTGTGGATCACAATAAACTNACATCTGCTGGATCATGGAAAAAGCAAGAGAGTTCCAGAAAAACATCTATTTCTGCTTTATTGACTATGCCAAAGCCTTTGACTGTGTGGATCACAATAAACTGTGGAAAATTCTGAAAGAGATGGGATGACCAGACCACCTGACTTGCCTCTTGAGAAACCTGTATGCAGGTTAGGAAGTAACAGTTAGAACTGGACATGGAACAACAGACTGGTTCCAAATAGGAAAAGGAGTACGTCAAGGCTGCATATTGTCACCCTGCTTATTTAACTTCTATGCAGAGTATATCATGAGAAACGTTGGGCTGTAAGAAAGACAAGCTGGATCAAGATTGCCGGGAGAAATATCAAGAACCTCAGATATGCAGATGACACCACCTTTATGGCAGAAAGTGAAAGAGAAGAGTGAACTCCAAGAGTTGGTGATGGACAGGGAGGCCTGGTGTGCTGTGATTCATGGGGTCACAAAGAGTCAGACACTACTGAGCGACTGAACTGAACTGAACTGATGTAGTATTTTCTTTTAAAGACAGAACAGAAAATCAAACTATATAGGTGAAGTTTTTGCTTCGGAGGTCTAAATATCACAAAGATATTTGTCATAAAATACGGAGCAATTCAAATATGAAGATGAACAGGATATTTAATTGAACTCAACACATCTAAAATTCTTACCAACGAGGCCAAGAAATATTAAAATCATTTTGAAAAAGAAGGATGGCAGTAAGCCTGTGCCATACAACCCCTACATATTCCAAAAGTCTCCAGGACTGGCCTCTGATGAATTCTTGTGAGGTAAGCTTGAACCCTTGGAATATTCTGCCTGATATGAGTGTAACTTTGTACACCCAGAGCCTTGAGTTATGTCCAGTGGTACATGCTAACAATGAGATTCATCGTGAACTATTTTTGTGTACCTGGAACTTTGGACCACCTTGCATCATTTTGACCTCTAGGGGTTGGGGTGTGGTCCCTGGAGACGGAGTAGCTAAAGTCAGTGATGTGGGTGCTCCATGCCTAAATAACTGATTCCAATAAGAACTTGGACACTAGGGCCTGGGTACGCTTCCCTCATTGGCAGTGCTGTGTGCAAATGGTATACANAGTGTAGTCCCTGGAGACGGAGTAGCTAAAGTCAGTGATGTGGGTGCTCCATGCCTAAATAACTGATTCCAATAAGAACTTGGACACTAGGGCCTGGGTACGCTTCCCTCATTGGCAGCGCTGTGTGCAAATGGTATACATGGTGGCTGGGAGAATCAAGTCCCTTGACTCTGCAGCTCTAACAGGAGAGCATAACTGGAAGCTCACATTTAGGGGCTGCTGTGCTCTGCCACACCCATCTGTTTCCTCTGCTGCTACACCCATCTGTTTCCTCTGCTGATCCTAATTTGTATCCTTTCACTGTAAGAAACAGTACTGAGTGACTATAACAGCCTGTCTAGGTCCTGTGAGTCCTTCTAACAAATCATCACACCTGAGCGGGTTTTAAAAGGACCCTGACAAAGGAACCCATGTGGGTGGGAACTCACTAGCTCAAATCTATCAGAAATAACTATGAAGCTATGGAGATTCAAAAGTATAACAATGGCAAAGAGACAGAAAATATTAATAGACTAAAAGAGAATAAAATATTCAATGCAAAGAAATGACATCACAGATAAAAGATAAATTATTGAACAAATTGATCAAGACTACTCACTCAGGGAAAATAAATGTAGATTTCTATCAAGACATCATGTATCAAAATGTCTCAGATAGGAAAGCCTAAATGTGAAAGGCAAAATGAAATATGTGCTTAAAAGAACATATAGGATATTTTTATACTCTCAGGATAGGCATAGTTTTATTAAAGCAGACAATCATAAAAGAGAATATTTCTTAACTTGACAACATTAAAATTAAACACGACTGCACACCAAAAGGCATCGTAAACCTACAGAGATTAAACAGATGCAATATGACTGACAAGAACTTAAATATATTTAGATTAGTACATCCAGAATATATATCAATCTAACACAAATATATTAGTTCATTCAACAAATCCTTATTGAATGTCTGTTATATGCAAATTACTGTTCTATTAATAATTGCTGACAGAACTGTAGGAAACAAAACAGACAATAACTTCTCATAAGAAAGACAGGCAATAATAAATAAATGAATAAGCATAGTTATCAGTCTTGGCTTTTAATAAGTGCTATAGAGATAAATAAAGCAATTGAAACACAGAGCTTTGCAGGGTATGAGGGATATTTTAGATAGGTTATTTACTACTTCTGCTACTACTGCTAAGTGGCTTCAGTCATGTCCGACTCTGTGCGACCTCATAGATGGCAGCCCACCAGGCTCCGCCATCCCTGGGATTCTCCAGGCAAGAACACTGGAGTGGGTTGCCATTTCCTTCTCCAATGCATGAAAGTGAAAAATGAAAGTGAAGTCGCTCAGTTGTGTCCAACTCTTAGCAACACCATGGACTGCAGCCTACCAGGCTCCTCCATCCATGGGATTTTCCATGCAAGAGTACTGGAGTACGGTGCCATTGCCTTCTCCGAGATAGGCTGTTTAGGGAGGAACAATATAAAAACTCTATTCTTGAAGCTAATAAGTTACAAATCAGTGTGAAAAGAAAATAACCCAATAGAAACAGGTTATTCTTCTTTGAATTCATGCTATGGCCAAAGGTTTCTAAAACTTAAAATAATTTTGCTGGTGTGTTCATGTTAAGAGGTTTATGGGATTTCAGAGAGAACATTTGAACATGAGTGGACACTTTTTGTGGAGAAGGCAATGGCAACCCACTCCAGTACTCTTGCCTGGAGAATCCCAGGGACGGCGGAGCCTGGTGGACTGCCATCTATGGGGTCGAATAGAGTTGGATACGACTGAAGCGGCTTAGCAGCAGGACACTTTTTGTAGCTGGATGATGAGTTAATAGCAGTTTGCTATAATTATTCTCTCTCTCTTCCCTTTTCTTTCTTCTTTTCTCTTTCTCTATATATGTACATATATATAAAATCATACATATATAAATATAAAATTAAAATTAAATATAATCATGCATTTTATTTATGTATTATGTATTTATGATTTTCTATAAATACAATCATTAAAGTTGCAATATAATTGTAAATGTAAGGTATACATAATTATATATGCATATATAATTGTATTATTAATATAATTGTATGATATATATCATAAATATATAAATAANACATATATAAAATCATACATATATAAATATAAAATTAAAATTAAATATAACCATGCATTTTATTTATGTATTATGTATTTATGATTTTCTATAAATACAATCATTAAAGTTGCAATATAATTGTAAATGTAAGGTATACATAATTATATATGCATATATAATTGTATTATTAATATAATTGTATGATATATATCATAAATATATAAATAACAAATATTAGAAATGAAAATGAAATATCACTGAAGTTCATTGTTGTTCAGTTGCCAGGTCGTGTCCGACTCTTCCCGACCCCATGGGCTGCAGCATGCCAGTCTACCCTGTCCCTCACTATATCCCAGAGTTTGCTCAAATTCATTTCCTGTGCATCAGTGATGCCATCCAACCATTCCATCCTCTGAAGCTCTCGTCTCCTTTTGTCCTCAATCTTTCCCAGCATCAGAGTCTTTTCCAATGNGCCAGGTCGTGTCCGACTCTTCCCGACCCCATGGGCTGCAGCATGCCAGGCTACCCTGTCTCTCACTATATCCCAGAGTTTGCTCAAATTCATGTCCTGTGCATCAGTGATGCCATCCAACCATTCCATCCTCTGAAGCTCTCGTCTCTTTTGTCCTCAGTCTTTCCCAGCATCAGAGTCTTTTCCAATGAGTTTGCTCTTTGCATCAGATGGCCAAAGTATCAGGCTTCAGCTTCAGCATCAATCCTTCCAATGAGTATTCAGGGTTGACCTCCTTTAAGCCTGACTGGTTTGATCTCTTTGCTGGTCCAAGGAGCTCTTAAGAGTCTTCTCCAGTTCGAAAGTTCATTATCTACAGTTTAAAATAGATAGGTAGTAAGTATTATTGACAACTTTATGTCAAAATTTGAAAAATAGACAAATTTTTAGAAAACATAATTTATTAAAGTCAATCCAAAAGAAATAAAAAATATTCACAGTCCAATAATTATTAATGAAGTTGAATCTGTAATTAAATACTTTGTCAAAAAGAAACCCCAGGTCAAATTTTAATCACTAATAAGTTTTACCAAGTATTTGAAGAGAATGCTCACTATTACACAAAATTTCAGAGACTAGAGAGAGAGAAGGAGCAATCTTTATAGAAGTATTTCAAATAATATAAATAGTTACTATCCCCTCCAGGAAAGGAATGCAATGCCCATGGTACCTCCACCTTGGGTGTGAATGCAGCTATTCATGTCCAGAATGTAGAGCATTGAAAGGGGAGAAACCTAGCAAACAGTACCTTGACCCATGGTAGGTCTGTTGATGGCTTGTGCCCTTGACATGCTGTGGTGAAGAGGGAACTTAATCTCTCTGGCATTCTTTCCAAAAACTCATAATCCTAAACTGACCATGAAAAGCAATCAGACAATGTTCCAGATTAAGGAAGATTCTACTAAATACCTGGCCAGTATCCCTCAAAATTATCAAGGTCGTGAAGACAGTGAATGACTGAGGCACTGTCCTAGACCAAGGACATCAAGGAAACATGAACAAACACAGTAGGGCATCCTGGATCACTTCTGGGAACAGAAAAAGAATACTAGAATAAAAACTGGGGGATCTGAATAAACTGGATTTTAGTTAATAGCAACACATTTTGACAAATGTACCATGGTTATGAAAGGTGTTAACTTTAAGGAGTCTGATTAGTCTAGAAGTTTGCAACTTCTCTGTAGGTCTAAAATTTATTTCAAAAGTAAAATGTTATTATCTATAAGATTGAAACAAAGTATTAACAGAACTGTTATTATTCCCAGGAAGCATACTTGCATTATAAAAAACCCCCAGAGAATCTACAGATAACATATTTAGCAAAATTGCTAAAAGCAAAGTCAACATAAAGAACTTAAATGTATTTTTAATTAGCAATAATTACAAAATAAAAATTTTAAAAGACTCCAATTAAAACCCATATAAAAAACTACAGAATATAAAGAAGTCAATAAAAACAAAATGTGTAAAACAACCACACTTAAAATTATAAAACATAAAATGTGTATGTCCACAGATCAAGAGAATTAACCACTCGTTTTTGTAAAGAAATCTATTCTTTCAAAATTGATACATTGATTTAATGGAATCACAACAGACCGCTTGCTAGGTAACTGTGGGGATGATGGTAAGCTAAATGTAAGATGTACATGGGAGTTCAAATGGCCATGACTAAATAAGTCAATATTAAATATTAAGAGTGACAGTGATAAGTGGGATAGTATGGTAGGGGCAAAAGTATAGACAAACTAAGAGAACATAATAAAAGCACAAAAGGAATCATGCACACGCTTGATTGGACAGACGTGGCATTGCAGAGTGGTGAAGAAAGAACAGGTCTCTCAGTGACAGTGATGAGCCGATTTGATATTCACGCAGAAAAAATAAAAACTGATCCTTCGCACCATTTACACACACACACAAAACAATGCCCACATGGCCTTTAAATTTATATGTGACAAGTAAACAAATGTTAGAATACATTCTAATGAAGTATATTAATGACCTTGGTGTAGGGAAAGATTTCTTAAGCATTCTACAAAAAGCTTAAAATATAAAAAAATTAAAGAATCAGATTACATTAAAATTGTGAACATATCTTTATGGAAATAGTGATTAATAATAATAATAATGCCATTAATAAAAATGAAAAAGCAAGTCATAGAGTGGGGGAAAATGCCAGGCACAAACAACAGAGAAAGGACCCTCTCTAGATGATATAATGTGCTTCTACAAATCAGGAAAAAAGATTCAAATAAAAATTTGGGGAAATATTTGAGCAAGTATTTCTCAGAAGGGATATTTTTGAATGATTAATGTTTGTATGGAAAGTTGCTAAACATCATTAGTCATCATGAAATGTATATTAAGACAGCCAAGAGACACCATTACATACCTATCATGATGACTAAAATTCAAGGCTTTTGGGAACTTTACTCTGTTGCTGCTACAGATATAAACTGGCATCATCTCTTTAGAAAACTATTTTACAGTCTGCCAAGTTTGAACAAAAGTACATCCCCGTGACCTGGAAATTTCCCTCTTATGTAGAACACCAGAACATGAATACCAAAAGACATATGCAAGTTTTATTTCATCCACATCTAAGGATGTGGATTAAAAGTCAAATCTGCTACACATATTGGTAGTCAGAAAGTTTCTTGACAAACTGAGAAGCAAAGGAGAGTGTCATTTTTCATTACTCAGCTGTCATGGACTGGTTGGCTCTGGAGGGTGAAGTTGGTTGGCCAGTAGCTGAGAGGGGGCAGGTAGGAGGGCACAAGAGCAGTGACCCAGCTGTCACTGCTGGAAGAAGTCCAGTCTGCTGAACAGAACATCCTGTATCCAGACAGAAATCAGTACCTGGTAGCCCAAAACCGTGATGGGGAACTGACATGGGGAGAGGACCTGATGCCAGGTCACAGGGTTTCTCCAAAAGCAGGTGGAGGTGGGACAAGCAGTTAGGATGTTGAAAGGCACAGCCCTCCAGGCAAGACGTCTGCATCAGGGACATGAGCCAGAAGAGGGGTTGTGGACGAGGGGCTGGAGTCACTGCGCTTAGGGTCAGCGGGTCAGTCCTCTTGACAGCAACCTGGCAAGGAAACAGCAACATCTATCAGAGAGGAATTAGGATTCCAAGAGAGAAATTCTGCCACAGCTTCTCAACTGGGATCACTGAGTGAGGATTTGTTCAGCAGAAAGTGGCTTCAAGCTGTGGTAGACTGTGTCGTCCTTCCCAGCTCTCTTCCCCATTCCCAGGTTGGGTCAGCATCCCCACAGATGGCAACAGGTGCCTGCCCCATGGCACCTCCTCTGCTGGGAAAATGAGAAGAGCAGGAGCAGAGTGCCAGGTCCATGGAGAACGTTCCCTCTCCCACCAGCATGGCATTTCCCACCAGGGGGTACCTCCTTCAGCCTGGATCCCGAAGTCCTAGAGACATGTGGGTCAGGCCTGCAGCCCGTATGCAGACATCATGCAGCAAGAGCAGCACTGGCTGTTGGTGTAAGCCACTGATATTTTAGGGTTGTCAGTTCTCACAGCAAAGCTGACTACACAACGCTGAATTCTTGCATGAAAGTGAAAGTGAAGCAAAGTCACTCAGTCGTATCTGGCTCTTTGCAACCCCGTGGACTGTAGCCTGCCAGGCTCCTCCATTCATGGGATTCTCCAGGCAAGAATACTGGAGTGGATTGCCATTTCCTTCTCCAGGGGGTCTTCCTGACCCAGGGATCGAACCCAGGTCTCCTGCATTGCGGGTAGAGGTTTAACTTCTGAGCCACAAGGGAAGCCCCACACAATGCTGAATTCTTGCATGAGCAGGTAGAGCTGCCCCAGCAGAACTACCCTGAAAGTGCAGGGTAGCCTGGAGGGGCCAGTGGTGGGTAGATGGCAGGTGACCAGAGAAGAGGAGAAGGGAGGGCCTGGGTACAGTGAGGCCCTGGGGAATTGTGCATTCAGCACATTCCATGTCAGTCATAGCAATCTGGAAAATTATCCCACATCCATGTAGGGACAGAGAACAAGACTACTGGAAATTCATACTGTGTTCAGTCATGTCTGACTCTGGGGACGCTATGGACTGTAGCACACCAGGCTCCTCTGTCCATGATATTCTCCAGACAAGAATATTGGAGTGGGTTTCCATGCCCTCCTCAAGGGGATCTTCCCAACCCAGGGATTGAACCCACATCTCTGAGGTCTCCTGCTTTGGCTGGCAGGTTCTTGACCACTATTGCTACCTGGGAAGTTCTGGCAATTTATGCTACCCAATTTCTTTTGAGTCAGTTGTCAAAGGCAACTTAGTATCACAGATGATTTTATATTGTTAATGTTTTCCTGAGCTGGCTCTTTCCATATACTTGAGAATACTCTAGTTTGATATCTTCTTTGTATTTGGATGCATCACCTAATAATGCTGATGAGTTCTCCCATTTTTATATTCCAAGTTCTTCCTATTGTTTTAGGACCAGATCCATGGTCAATCCAGTTACTTGTATGCGGAAAAGATATCTGCACTCCCATGTTGATTGCAGCATTATTCACAGTAGCCAAGACATGGAAACAAGTGTTCATCATTAGTGTTATCCATCATTGAATGGATAAAGAAGATGTAAGTTATGTATATATGGAGAAGGCAATGGCATTCCACTCCAGTACCCTGGCCTGGAAAATCTCATGGGCGGAGGAGCATAACTGTCACTATTTCCATTGTTTCCCCATCTATTTNTTTCTCCCATTTTTATATTCCAAGTTCTTCCTATTGTTTTAGGACCAGATCCATGGTCAATCCAGTTACTTGTATGTGGAAAAGATATCTGCACTCCCATGTTGATTGCAGCATTATTCACAGTAGCCAAGACATGGAAACAACTTAAGTGTTCATCATTAGTGTTATCCATCATTGAGTGGATAAAGAAGATGTAAGTTATGTATATATGGAGAAGGCAATGGCATCCCACTCCAGTACCCTGGCCTGGAAAATCTCATGGGCGGAGGAGCATAACTGTCACTATTTCCATTGTTTCCCCATCTATTTGCCATGAAGTGATGGGGCCAGAGGAAGCTTCACTATGAACAAAGCTGGAGGAGGTGATGAAGTTCCAGCTGAGCTATTTCAAATCCTAAAAGATAATGCTGTTAAAGTGATGCACTCAACATGCCAGCAAATTTGGAAACCTTAGCACTGGCCATGGGACTGGAAAAAGTCAGTTTTCATTCCTCTCACAAACAAAATCAATGCTGAAGAATGTTCACACTACTGCACAATTACCCTCATCTCACACACTAACAAAGTAATGCTCAAACTCCACCAAGCCAGGCTCCAGCAGTACATGAGCTGAGAACTTCCAGATGTTCAAGCTGGATTTAGAAAAGGCAGAAGAAGCAGAGATCAAATTGCCAACAACCATTGGATCACTGAAAAAGCATGAAAATTCCAGAAAAACATCTGCTTCTGCTTCATTGACTAGGCTAAAGCCTTTGGCTGTGTAGATCACAATAAACTGTGGAAAATTCTTCAAGAGATGGGTATNACAGTACATGAGCTGAGAACTTCCAGATGTTCAAGTTGGATTTAGAAAAGGCAGAAGAAGCAGAGATCAAATTGCCAACAACCATTGGATCATTGAAAAAGTATGAGAATTCCAGAAAAACATCTGCTTCTGCTTCATTGACTAGGCTAAAGCCTTTGGCTGTGCAGATCACAATAAACTGTGGAAAATTCTTCAAGAGATGGGTATATCAGACCACTTTACCTGCCTCATGAGAATTCTGTATGCAGGTCAAGAAGCAAGAGTTAGAACAGGAGGTTCCAAACTGGGAAAGGAATATGTAAAGGCTGTATATTGTCACCCTGTTTGTTTAACCTGTATGCAGAGTACATCATGTGAAATGCTGGACTGGATAAAGCACAAGCTGGAATCAAGATTGCCGGGAGAAATATCAATCACCTCAGATATGGAGATGACACCACCCTTATGGCAGAAAGTGAAGAGGAACTAAAGAGACTCTTGATGAAAGTAAAGGAGAGCTAAAAAGCTAGCTTAAAACTCTACATTCAAAAAATGAAGATCATGGCATCTGGCCCCATCACTTCATGGCAAATAGATGGGGAAACAATGGAAATAATGACAGACTTTATTTTCTTGGGCTCTGAAATCACTGCAGATGGTGACCACAGCCATGAAATTAAAAGACATATGCTTCTTGAAGGAAAGCTATGCAAACCTAGACAGTGTATTAAAAAGTAGAGACATTACTTTGCCAACAAAGGTCTGTAAAATCAAAGCTATGGTTTTTCCAGTAGTCATGTGTGGATGTGAGAGTTGGACCATAAAGAAAATTGAGAGCCGAAAAATCGATGCTTTTGAATTGTGATGTTGGATAAGACTCTTGAGAGTCCCTTGGACTTCAAGGAGATCAAACCAGTCCATCCTAAAGGAAATCAGTCCTGAATATTCATTGGAAGGACTGATGCTGAAGTTGAAGCTCCAATACTTTGGCCACCTGATGGGAAGAGCTGACTCATTAGAAAAGACCCTGATGCTGGGAAAGATTGTAGGCAGGAGGAGAAGGGGATGACAGAGGATAAGATGTTTGGATCGCATCACAGACTCAATGGACATGAGTTTGAACAAGCTCCAGGAGATGATGAAGGACAAAGATGCCTGGTGTGCTGCAGTCCACAGGGTCACAAGAGTTGGACAGGACTTAGCGACTGAAAAACAACAATATATAGAGGCTTCCCAGGTGGCGCTAGTGGTAAAGAACCTGTCTGCTGGAGATGCAGGAGACATAAGAGACAGGGGGTTCGATCCCTGGGTGGGAAAGATCCCCTCGAGGACAGCATGGCAACCCATTCCAGTACCCTTGCCTGGAAAATCCCATGNAAGATGATGAAGGACAAAGATGCCTGGCGTGCTGCAGTCCACGGGGTCACAAGAGTTGGACAGGACTTAGCGACTGAAAAACAACAACAATATATAGAGGCTTCCCAGGTGGCGCTAGTGGTAAAGAACCTGCCTGCTGGAGATGCAGGAGACATAAGAGACAGGGGGTTCGATCCCTGGGTGGGAAAGATCCCCTTGAGGACAGCATGGCAACCCATTCCAGTACTCTTGCCTGGAAAATCCCATGGATGGAGGATCCTCTGTCCAGGGAATTCTCCAAGAAAGAATACTAGAGTGGGTTGCCATTTCATTCTTCAGGGGGGTCTTCCTGACTCAGGGATCAAACTTGTGTTTCCTATGTCTCCTGTATTGGCAGACATTCTTTACCGCCTGTCTCTTATACACATCTTGATTGCCANCTCCAAGAAAGAATACTAGAGTGGGTTGCCATTTCATTCTCCAGATTCAATATAGGTACTTATATGTTAATACCAAGATATCTGAACTCAAAGGCACAAAGTAGAATAGTGGTTACCAGGAGCTGGGGGTTGGGGCATTTGGGGAGATTTTGGCCAAAGGCTACAAGCATGCAACTTAAAGATGAATAGGTTCTGGACACCTAATGCTTAGCATAGTAATCACAGTCGACAATACTATGGTATAAACTTCAAAATTTCTAAGAGACTAGATCTTAAATATTAAATATTCTCACTGCAACATAAAAAAAATTTATCTGGCATGATAGAAGTGTTAACTAACTCTATGGTGGTAATCCTATTGCAATATATAAATGCATCAAATCAGCATGCTGTGCCTCTTAAACTTGTACAATATTACATGTCGATCATATTTTGATTAAAAAGTGGGTGGTAGAAATTGAGTATTTCAAATCTGCAAAAGCAAGGAAATGAATTGTGGTGAACTGACTTCCCCCCAATTTATAGGAAATATATTTTTATGGGAAGAAAAAGGCACTCACTCTGATTATTGGAAACATTTTGCTTTTTATCCAGACACAGTCCCCAAATCTAGCTGTTCCCCACAAAGTTAATGTTACCTGTATAGGAAAGAATCAATGGATGCCAGCTCTACAACAATCCCAGTAGTCTCAGGTTACGCAAATATTCCACGAGTTGCCTTCTTATCAAGAAACCTATAATTTGTCCAAACTATGTCAATACTTCAGCCAAGCCGAGTCTGCAAATAAAAATATTTTGGAATCGGGACAAAGAGAGCTGCTCTCACAGGAGAGGCAATAATCTAGGACCAAAAGGCATGGTCAAGGAGCACACACCCTTACAGCAGGAAAGGACCTTGTGACTCACTCCATAGATTCCCCTAAAATCCACAGGGTCTCTGAAGAGCATGTGTATCTGAGAAATCTCCTTAAAGAAGCAGGCCGTCTCATTCTGAAAAAGTGGTATTTGTTATACATTTATTTCTCATGATCGGCCTTAATCGTGGCTTTAGTCTCATGATTGTCCTTCCTGAGAATTTCTCTCCTTATTGCTGGAGATACATAGGGATTAGTTCATTACAACATATACTTTCACACATGAAGGATCTTTATTATGTATAACTCCTCGGATCAATATATTCTGTTTCTATATATTTTCAGGTTCCATGATACTTTGTCACATTCTCTTTGTCAATATCATTCTTGAAAGAAGCTTCTCTGTTTTCATCCAAATGACTCACCTAAGGATGTTTGTATGGAATTCTTGAATGATATACCATGACAGAACTATATCTCAATTTCATTTTCCTTTTAAAAAGGAATTTATGGTCTTTCCCTATTTTATTAGAGTTAAGAGAACTAAAACTGTTTTAATTGTATGTATGAATAAATGTTGCAAAGTTTTTCAACAATATGAAGTGGGGAAAAAATAAAGTTATCTAGAATTTATTATTTTAAAAATCTTACTAAAATACTAATTTCAAATTCCATTGGGACTATATGACTATATATATTTTGATGGGAAATATTAATATTATAGATGTATTTTAGAATTTAAAATTGTTATTTAAGAATTAAAAATAATTCTATCTAGATTAATATATAAACAAAAAGCAGTAGAACCATTGCAACCCTTTATTTGGGTGCTAGATTTCAATTGTTCTCACTATTTTGACTGCCTCATCACAGGATTTATTCATGTGAAGTTTCACTGACTAAAACCCCAGTCCTCCACATGGAAGCCATCACCAAACCAGGAGTACCTTGTACTGTGCAAGGAACTTTCTGTCAATTTCTTTTCATTTTTCTGAAACTTGTAATTGTTGTCTGTCAATACTGGGAAGTTTTTGTTTGTTTTATTTTTATGTATTTATACTTTTTTTACATTGACTCTGTCTTGTGTAGCTGTGACAACAGTAAATTTGTTTTCATTTGAGCTTATAGTAAAACTACTAACTGATGTGTTCTAGGTTATTACGAGATATTGAATGCAGTTCCCCGAGCTATACAGCAGGTCCTTGTTTGTCTATTATATATAGTAATGTGCATATGTTAATTCCAAGCTTCTATTTTTTCTTCCACCTACCCACCCATCTCCCANCCCTATTTTATTAGAGTTAAGAGAACTAAAACTGTTTTAATTGTATGTATGAATAAATGTTGCAAAGTTTTTCAACAATATGAAGTGGGGAAAAAATAAAGTTATCTAGAATTTATTATTTTAAAAATCTTACTAAAATACTAATTTCAAATTCCATTGGGACTATATGACTATATATATTTTGATGGGAAATATTAATATTATAGATGTATTTTAGAATTTAAAATTGTTATTTAAGAATTAAAAATAATTCTATCTAGATTAATATATAAAGAAAAAGCAGTAGAACCATTGCAACCCTTTATTTGGGTGCTAGATTTCAATTGTTCTCACTATTTTGACTGCCTCATCACAGGATTTATTCATGTGAAGTTTCACTGACTAAAACCCCAGTCCTCCACATGGAAGCCATCACCAAACCAGGAGTACCTTGTACTGTGCAAGTAAATTTCTGTCAATTTCTTTTCATTTTTCTGAAACTCGTAATTGTTGTCTGTCAATACTGGGAAGTTTTTGTTTGTTTTATTTTTATTTATTTATACTTTTTTTTACATTGACTCTGTCTTATGTAGCTGTGACAACAGTAAATTTGTTTTCATTTGAGCTTATAGTAAAACTACTAACTGATGTGTTCTAGGTTATTAGGAGATATTGAATGCAGTTCCCTGAGCTATACAGCAGGTCCTTGTTTGTCTATTATATATAGGAATGTGCATATGTTAATTCCAAGTTTCTATTTTTTCTTCCACCTACCCACCCATCTCCCAACCCAGCCATCCCCTTTTGTAACTGTAAGTTTATTTTCTATGTCTGGGAGTTTATTTCTGTTTTGTAAATACTTGAACTCATGATTTTAAGATCTCCAGAGTCTGCTGGAAAAAAGAGTTTAATATTTTGCATAAGAAAAGCTCAGAAAGCCCTGCTTCAAACATCTATTAACTATTTCTTTAAGTGTTTAAAAGTGACACATCTCAAGCCTTTATTTCCTTTTCTGTAAAATGAAGATGAATGATGATGACTGATTAGCTGGGTCTAAAGTATACCATGTGGAGCCCAGAGTAGGGTCAGCCCCCAGCAACTCCTGCTGCCCTTCTCTACCCTCCTGCCTTTCTCTACCCTCCTGCCTGTAATTTCCACTCCAGTAGCACCAACCTCAGCTCCTTCTGCCTTCCCATCTTACACCCCTAGCTAGTTATGCAGATCTTTCTTTTTTCTGATCATTCAGTTCAGTTCAGTCACTCAGTTGTGTCCAACTCTTTGTGACCCCATGGACTGCAGCATGCCAGGCTTCCCTGTCCTTCACCAACTCCTGGAGCTTACTCAAACTCATGTCCACCACGTCGGTGATGCCATCCAACCATCTCATCCTCTGTCGTCCCCTCCTCCTCCTGCCTTCAATCTTTCCCAGCATCAGGGTCTTTTCCAGTGAATCAGTTCTTCACATCAGGTGGCCAAAGTATTGGAGTTCCAGCTTCAGCATCAGTCCTTCCAATGAACAATCAGGACTGATTTCCTTTAGATGGACTAGTTTGATCTCCTTGCAGTCAAGGAACTCTCAAGAGTCTTCTCCAACACCACAGTTCAAAAGCATCAATTCTTTGGTGCTCATCTTTCTTTATAGTCATTTGCTGTTCAGCAGGAGATGAATTTGTTAATTTTGCTATTGGCAACTTGAGGAAATAGCGCATCCAGTGGGAGACTGCCACTGAAATATGTTACAGATTTTAGTTAGCTCCATTGGCCCTAGTCCACAGAGATAGCTAATGAAAGGAAAGGAAAATCAGTGTCGTTTGTGGTTTTAAAATAAGCTAGTACATTCGGCGTATTTGTCTGTATGCAGTGAAAATGCATTTTAGCTTCTAACTTCAGACTTAGCCTTGCCAAGTGATCATTTTTCTACTTTCTGGGCTTTTTCCTGGGAAGATCTGATGGATGATGCTCTGGACAAAGGAAGATGGATGGGTCATAATCTGCACTTCTCTGCTCAAGCCAAACATTAAGTGTAATTGTGTCCTAACATCCACGGGAAAGTCGCTTTTCGAATAACTGCAAGAAAATCTAATTAAACTTGTAAAATATTAATCATATCTGGAGAACCACCAAACCCAAGCACATATGCCAGTTGTTCTTAATCATAATTCCTTAATTGAATAGTAATTTTCACAGAGAATTATGATACCATGTGAAGTGGGCCTGGCAAGCTTTTCCATCAGGTTCCAGATGGGAAACTTAATTGAGCTACTTGAATTTATTCACAAAGCTTTAGCCATGGATGAAAGGAGGATGAGAAACAACACCCATGACCCTGCCTTTCTCCCTGAGTTCTGAGTCCTCACCACTGGGCTACATGCCCTTTCTAGGAACCAAAGAGGAGTAGACCCTGATTCATGACAAGGACTTAAAAAACTGTTAATGCTTTTTGTCACAGATTTTTAAAACTTAGAGGATGTGGTGGCAGACATTTTAATGAACATTCTTATTTTCCTTCTCTTCTGCCCCATCCAAGTCTTTTGTCTCTCTGTTATTAAAGTTCGGATGGGCTGACATAAACATGTTACAATGTAAGAAAGGTATTAAAAATGTGATGTGGTAAAAATGAGAAGGAAACATTACAACATTTTCATGCTAATTAGCGTGAGAACATGATCTACATTACATGCTTTGTGGTGCAATCATGTAGATAGGTCAATGTCATGCATGTGGGTTTATTCAGGCAGGTCCTTTGAAGTGGGAAAGATAACTCATCAGAGCAGATTGGGGCATGATGTGAAAAAGCAAGGTTCAGTATAGTACCCCAACAAACTAGATCTCCAGAAAACTAATCAGTTTGGCAATATGTATGAAATGCATCTTGATTCAGCAAGATAATTTCTAAGAATTTATTCCTAATAAAGATGTATAAAAATGGCTAGTATAGTTGCTTTAGGAAAATCAAATCATAGGGCATGCTAACTGAATTACTCTGCAGTCTTTAATACTGTAGAGATTTGCTCATTTTTTTGAGCCTGGAAAATGCATTTGAGTCTGAAGCACACCATAGTGCAGGATGGATGTGAGTATTCCACATCTGAGAAAATTCAGGTAGAGAGACAGAACCCTGGTGAGAAGCATAGATTCCTGGTGATCAGTCATTTCATTGTTTTCCTTTTCTTCTTGTTTACCCATATCTGAAAACTATCCTTTCCTTGACACAGGTTATTTGTATAATCAGAATGTCTTAAAAAAACATAATGTGTAAAATCAGTATCAATTGCCTTTCTTTCCTGGATTAATTTTGCTTGCAACTTTATTATAAGGTTCTAGACAGTACCATTCAATGTTGTTCTGTGCCTCGTTCACTCTGTGGCAATTTTGAGTGCAGTGGGTTTCAAGGGGATGAGGTGAACATCCTACTTACTGTAGCATCATCCTTACAAGTGGGCTCTCAGCTATTGACCTGCCATGGGGACTTTGATTTGGAACTAAAGAAGGGGCATATTGTTTCCTGACCATGAGCTCCCTGAGAATGGGGCCATGTCCTGTGTCCTCTGTCCTGTGTCCTCTTCCCTGGGCTTCTATACCCCCTGGTCACTAAGCTCTGGGCCAGTGACTACCTCATAACAGTCCCTCCACAGAAGACTGAGTTGATCCAAATCTCCTTACAGGTGAGGAGACTGAGGCCTATAAAGTTTAAGGATCTTTTTCATGATTGCATAGCCCTTGATCCTTGATTGCAGGTGGTGGGCATCCAGGCTGACAGAGGAGCCTCCTGGAAAAGAGAGGGGCTGTGAAAGCATACAAACAACAATACAATAAATATTTTTGTGGTTTCTCACTGGGTTTCAGCTCTCCCAGAAGAAAGGGCAAAGAAGACTCAACAGAACCGGGAGACTCTGAAATGGTCACACTGCTTAATAAGGAATGGTCAACAGAATGTTCTCTTATCGCCGGCGTAGAGGAATGGCTCCATGACTGTCTGGTCAACACTTTGTGGCTGATGCCCTGGGGGCTGACCAGGTATCCTGTAGAATTGGGGCCATGTAGCTAGTCACTTTCATGCATTGGAGAAGGAAATGGCAACCCACTCCAGTGTTCTTGCCTGGAGAATCCCAGGGATGGGGGAGCCTGGTGGGCTGCCATCTATGGGGTCACACAGGGTCGGACACAACTGAAGTGNCCCCATCCAAGTCTTTTGTCTCTCTGTTATTAAAGTTCGGATGGGCTGACATAAACATGTTACAATGTAAGAAAGGTATTAAAAATGTGATGTGGTAAAAATGAGAAGGAAACATTACCACATTTTCATGCTAATTAGCGTGAGAACATGATCTACATTACATGCTTTGTGGTGCAATCATGTAGATAGGTCAATGTCATGCATGTGGGTTTATTCAGGCAGGTCCTTTGAAGTGGGAAAGATAACTCATCAGAGCAGATTGGGGCATGATGTGAAAAAGCAAGGTTCAGTATAGTACCCCAACAAACTAGATCTCCAGAAAACTAATCAGTTTGGCAATATGTATGAAATGCATCTTGATTCAGCAAGATAATTTCTAAGAATTTATTCCTAATAAAGATGTATAAAAATGGCTAGTATAGTTGCTTTAGGAAAATCAAATCATAGGGCATGCTAACTGAATTACTCTGCAGTCTTTAATACTGTAGAGATTTGCTCATTTTTTTGAGCCTGGAAAATGCATTTGAGTCTGAAGCACACCATAGTGCAGGATGGATGTGAGTATTCCACATCTGAGAAAATTCAGGTAGAGAGACAGAACCCTGGTGAGAAGCATAGATTCCTGGTGATCAGTCATTTCATTGTTTTCCTTTTCTTCTTGTTTACCCATATCTGAAAACTATCCTTTCCTTGACACAGGTTATTTGTATAATCAGAATGTCTTAAAAAAACATAATGTGTAAAATCAGTATCAATTGCCTTTCTTTCCTGGATTAATTTTGCTTGCAACTTTATAATAAGGTTCTAGACAGTACCATTCAATGTTGTTCTGTGCCTCGTTCACTCTGTGGCAATTTTGAGTGCAGTGGGTTTCAAGGGGATGAGGTGAACATCCTACTTACTGTAGCATCATCCTTACAAGTGGGCTCTCAGCTATTGACCTGCCATGGGGACTTTGATTTGGAACTAAAGAAGGGGCATACTGTTTCCTGACCATGAGCTCCCTGAGAATGGGGCCATGTCCTGTGTCCTCTGTCCTGTGTCCTCTTCCCTGGGCTTCTATACCCCCTGGTCACTAAGCTCTGGGCCAGTGACTACCTCATAACAGTCCCTCCACAGAAGACTGAGTTGATCCAAATCTCCTTACAGGTGAGGAGACTGAGGCCTATAAAGTTTAAGGATCTTTTTCATGATTGCATAGCCCTTGATCCTTGATTGCAGGTGGTGGGCATCCAGGCTGACAGAGGAGCCTCCTGGAAAAGAGAGGGGCTGTGAAAGCATACAAACAACAATACAATAAATATTTTTGTGGTTTCTCACTGGGTTTCAGCTCTCCCAGAAGAAAGGGCAAAGAAGACTCAACAGAACCGGGTGACTCTGAAATGGTCACACTGCTTAATAAGGAATGGTCAACAGAATGTTCTCTTATCGCCGGCGTAGAGGAATGGCTCCATGACTGTCTGGTCAACACTTTGTGGCTGATGCCCTGGGGGCTGACCAGGTATCCTGTAGAATTGGGGCCATGTAGCTAGTCACTTTCATGCATTGGAGAAGGAAATGGCAACCCACTCCAGTGTTCTTGCCTGGAGAATCCCAGGGATGGGGGAGCCTGGTGGGCTGCCATCTATGGGGTCACACAGGGTCGGACACAACTGAAGTGACTTAGCAGCAGCAGCAGCAGCAGCAGCAGCTAGCATGCTATAGGGCGAGAGGAATGTGACCTCTGGTGTCACTATGCTGGGCATCTGTTTCAGGTGAGGGTAAGGATGTGAGGCAGCATGGAAAGTGGCCCTGTGTTGACTCTCCTGGGAGATTATGTCCAATTTCACATCATCTTCTTCATTCTGATGCCTATAGAGTTCTTCCATTCTCTGCATGCCTCTTTATATAGTTTCTTAAGAGTATGACTTGTTTGGGTCTCAGAATATTCAAAACCTGATCCTTTATGTGGTTTTCCACCTATTGCCTTTGTGTTTGTCATTGGCTGTAATGGCTAATCTCATTGTGGGGTCCTCATCTTCAGAGATATTCTGGCAATCAGTCACCTGTCCCTCACAGAAAGAGGTGGATTGTCTGTCTTTCTAGCCTCTTCCAGCAGCCTGTCTTTGAAAGGAAGAAGGCTGATGTAAGATGTGAGTAAGTAATTACTGTGATTATAAATTTCAGCAGCCAGAATTCAA
>SJYW01052332.1:0-109015 GCA_006410735.1 Raphicerus campestris
TCATCTGAAGTGGACGAGGCTTTTGGGGGTTTTGGGGAATGGTGGCCCACCTGTGAGACTCCTCCCGACTTTCCAGGTGCCAGCACCTCCTCTTGGGATGCGAGGGGAACACTGCGAAACCTTTCCCAATGGAGCAGAGAAAGGGACCCTCATCTGGAACTCAGCAGGGGAAAACAGGGCCCCTCTTGAGTCTTGGTGGGACCCTTGGGGTTCCTGTCGAGTGGGGACGGGTGTGAGGGGGCACAGCAAGGGTGTGAAGAAGCCTTTAAGGTCCCCGAGGGATGGGGTGAATTCTCCTGAGATGCTGTTGTGGACAAGGGCCACACCATGCCTGCAGGGGAGAAGCTTCCAGTTTTTCTAGAATTGCGGCAGGGTCCTCTCGAGTTATGACAGGGACCCCAGGGACCCACTCCTGTATCCTCAGGAGAGGCCATTCTCAGTGTGAGATGAGGCATCTCTAGGGATTCCTCCCCAGTCATCGCCGGGTCTTCATTCCTCGTCTGATACTGAGGACGGAGCCTGTGATTTCTCGCTCATGCTTTCATAGGTCTTGAAGTTACTCTGGAGCCCCAAAAGGGGAGTCAGGCCTCTTCTCGCCTGGAGACTTGCACGGCCTCTTTCTTCATCAACTGCAGCGGCAGTGTCCGGCTCCCCATAAAGCAGACACAGGAATCTGTGGCTTGCCATCGAGGTACTCCAGGGCTGTCTCACGTGCCAGTGTGTTAGGATTCAACCTCGGGTGACAGTCGAGACAGTTCATCTGAAGGGGTCGAGGCAATTGGGGAACTTGGGGAGTGGTGGTCGGACACCTGAGGCTCCTCCCGAATCTCCTGATGCAAGGCCTCCTCTTGGGATGCGAGGGGAGTGCTGGAAAATCTTTCCCAAAGGAGCAGGGAAAAGGCCCCTCATCTGGAGCTCAGCAGGGGAAAACGGGGCTCCTCTTGATTCGCGGTGGGACACTCAGGGTTCCTCTCGAGTGGGGACGAACGGTTGGGGCAGCGAACTTCCTATTTCACAACAAAGGTGTGAAGGGGCCTTTCGAGGTCCAAGAGGGAAGGGGTGATTTCCCCCGAGAAGCTGCAGTGAATAAGGGATTCACTCTCCCTGCAGGGGAGAAGCTTCTGGTTTTTCTCCAGGTGTGGCGGGGTCCTCTCGAGTTACGAGGGGGACGCCAGTGACCCTCCCCTGGGCCTCAGGAGAGGCCAGTTTTCATGCGAGTTTGAGGCAACTCTGGGGATTCCTCCGGAGACCTCGCCGGGTCCTCAGTCCTCATCTGTTGCTGAGGCCAGAGCCTGTGCTTGCCTCGCCCATGCTGACATAAGTCTTGGGGTTCCCCTGTAGCCCCCATAGGGGAGTCAGGCCTCGTCTTGCCTGGGGACGTGCACAGCCGCTTTCCACCCTAACTGCAGCAACACTGTACGGGTCCCTGTCGAGCGGAAACAGATCAGTGGCTTGACCTCGAAGAACGAACCCCAGGGCTATCACACGTGCCAGGGAGCCAGAGTCGAGACTCGGGGTGACAGTCGAGGCAGTGCAGGACAGTCAGATTCATCTGGAGTGGACTAAGCATTTGGGGGTCTTCGGAATGGTGGCTCAACATGTGAAACTCCTCCTGACTTTCTAGGTGCAAGCACCTCCTCTTGGGATGTGAGGGGAACACCACGAATCCTTTCTCAAAGAAGCAGGGAAACGGCCCCTCATCTGGAACTCAGCAGGGGAAAAAGGGGCTCCTCTTGACTCTTGGCGGGACCCTTGGGGTTCCTCTCGAGTGGAGCTGGGTGGGGCGGGGAACTTTTTGGGTCACAGCAAGGGTGTGAAGGAGCCTATCAAAGTCCACGAGGGATGGGGTGACTTACCCTGAGATGCACTTGTGAACAAGGATCACACCAAGCCTGCAGGGGAGAAGCTTCTGGTTTTTCTCGAGTTGAGGTGGGGCCTCTCAAGTTACGACGGGGACCCAAGGGACCCACCCCTGTGGCCTCAGGAGAGGATATTCTCAGTGCGAGTTGAGAGGTACCTGAAGGGATTCCTCCTAGTCATCGCGGGGTCCTTGGGTCACAACAAGGGTGTGAAGGAGCCTATTGAAGTCCAAGAGGAAAGGGGTGATTTCCTCCGAGATGCTACAGGGAACAAGGGACTCACCCTCCCTACAGGGGAGATGCTTCTGGTTGTTCTTGAGTTGCGGCAGGGTCCTCTCGAGTTAAGACGGGGCCCCAGGGACCCGCCAATGTGGCCTCAGGAGAGGCCAGTCTCCATGCGAGTTGTGAGGCACCTGTGGTGATTCCTCTGGAGGCGTCCCAGGGTCCTCAGTCATCGTCTGGTGCTGAGGCCGGAGCCTGTACCTGCCTCTCCCATGCTGACATAGGTCTTGGGGATCCCCTGGAGCCCCCACAGGGGCGTCAGGCCTCGTCTCGCCTGGGGACGTGCACAGCCGCTTTCCTCCCGAACTGCAGCAACAGTGTCTGGGTCCCTGTCGAGCGGATACAGGGATCAGTGACTTGAACTCGAGGTACCCCAGGGCTATCACACGTGCCAGTGTGTCAGCATTCGAGCCTTGAGGAGGCAGTCGAAGCAGTGCAGGGCAGTCAGGTTCATCTGGAGTGGACGAGGCATTTGGGGTTCTTGGGGAAATGTGACCAGACTCCTGAGGCTCCTCTGGATTCGCCTGGTGTGAGGGCCTCCTCTTGGGATTCGATGGGAGAGCCGGGAATCCTTTCCCGTTGGAGCACGGCAAGGGCCCCTCATCTGGAGCTCAGCATGGGAAAATTGAGCTCCTCTTGAGTCGCGGTGGGACCCTCAGCAGTCCTCTCGAGTGGGGACGGGTGGGGCGGGGATCTTCCTCGGTCTCAGTAAGGGGGTGAAGGAGCATTTCGAGGTCCAAGTGGGAATGGGTGATTTCCCCCGGGATGCTGCAGTGGACAAGGGCCTCACTCCGCCTGCAAGGGAGAAGCTTCTGGTTTTCTCGAGTTGCGGGGGGTTCTCTTGAGTTATGACGGTGACCCCAGGGACCCGCCCCTGTGGCCTCAAGAGGGGTCAGTCTCCGTGCGGGTTGCCACTGGGCATTTCTCCCCAGTCGTCGCCAGGTCCCCAGGCCTCATCTGGTGCTGAGGACACAGCCTGAGCATGCCTCGCCCCTGCTGACCTTCGTCTTGGGATTCCCCTGGAGCTCCCACAGGGGAGTNAGATCAGTGGCTTGACCTCGAAGAACGAACCCCAGGGCTATCACACGTGCCAGGGAGCCAGAGTCGAGACTCGGGGTGACAGTCGAGGCAGTGCAGGACAGTCAGATTCATCTGGAGTGGACTAAGCATTTGGGGGTCTTCGGAATGGTGGCTCAACATGTGAAACTCCTCCTGACTTTCTAGGTGCAAGCACCTCCTCTTGGGATGTGAGGGGAACACCACGAATCCTTTCTCAAAGAAGCAGGGAAACGGCCCCTCATCTGGAACTCAGCAGGGGAAAAAGGGGCTCCTCTTGACTCTTGGCGGGACCCTTGGGGTTCCTCTCGAGTGGAGCTGGGTGGGGCGGGGAACTTTTTGGGTCACAGCAAGGGTGTGAAGGAGCCTATCAAAGTCCACGAGGGATGGGGTGACTTACCCTGAGATGCACTTGTGAACAAGGATCACACCAAGCCTGCAGGGGAGAAGCTTCTGGTTTTTCTCGAGTTGAGGTGGGGCCTCTCAAGTTACGACGGGGACCCAAGGGACCCACCCCTGTGGCCTCAGGAGAGGATATTCTCAGTGCGAGTTGAGAGGTACCTGCAGGGATTCCTCCTAGTCATCGCGGGGTCCTTGGGTCACAACAAGGGTGTGAAGGAGCCTATTGAAGTCCAAGAGGAAAGGGGTGATTTCCTCCGAGATGCTACAGGGAACAAGGGACTCACCCTCCCTACAGGGGAGATGCTTCTGGTTGTTCTTGAGTTGCGGCAGGGTCCTCTCGAGTTAAGACGGGGCCCCAGGGACCCGCCAATGTGGCCTCAGGAGAGGCCAGTCTCCATGCGAGTTGTGAGGCACCTGTGGTGATTCCTCTGGAGGCGTCCCAGGGTCCTCAGTCATCGTCTGGTGCTGAGGCCGGAGCCTGTACCTGCCTCTCCCATGCTGACATAGGTCTTGGGGATCCCCTGGAGCCCCCACAGGGGCGTCAGGCCTCGTCTCGCCTGGGGACGTGCACAGCCGCTTTCCTCCCGAACTGCAGCAACAGTGTCTGGGTCCCTGTCGAGCGGATACAGGGATCAGTGACTTGAACTCGAGGTACCCCAGGGCTATCACACGTGCCAGTGTGTCAGCATTCGAGCCTTGAGGAGGCAGTCGAAGCAGTGCAGGGCAGTCAGGTTCATCTGGAGTGGACGAGGCATTTGGGGTTCTTGGGGAAATGTGACCAGACTCCTGAGGCTCCTCTGGATTCGCCTGGTGTGAGGGCCTCCTCTTGGGATTCGATGGGAGAGCCGGGAATCCTTTCCCGTTGGAGCACGGCAAGGGCCCCTCATCTGGAGCTCAGCATGGGAAAATTGAGCTCCTCTTGAGTCGCGGTGGGACCCTCAGCAGTCCTCTCGAGTGGGGACGGGTGGGGCGGGGATCTTCCTCGGTCTCAGTAAGGGGGTGAAGGAGCATTTCGAGGTCCAAGTGGGAATGGGTGATTTCCCCCGGGATGCTGCAGTGGACAAGGGCCTCACTCCGCCTGCAAGGGAGAAGCTTCTGGTTTTCTCGAGTTGCGGGGGGTTCTCTTGAGTTATGACGGTGACCCCAGGGACCCGCCCCTGTGGCCTCAAGAGGGGTCAGTCTCCGTGCGGGTTGCCACTGGGCATTTCTCCCCAGTCGTCGCCAGGTCCCCAGGCCTCATCTGGTGCTGAGGACACAGCCTGAGCATGCCTCGCCCCTGCTGACCTTCGTCTTGGGATTCCCCTGGAGCTCCCACAGGGGAGTAAGGCCTCGTCTCACCTGGAAACCTGCACGGTCGCTTTCCTCCTCATCTGCAGCAGAAGTTTCCAGCACCCCTTCAAGGAAACACAGGGATCTGTGGCTTGTACTCGAGGTACCCCAGGGCTGTCACACGTGCCAGCGTGTCGGGAGTTGAGTCTCGGGGTGACAGTCGAGGCAGTGCAGGGCAGTGAGGTTCATCAGGAATGGATGAGGCATTTGGGGGTTTTGGGAATGATGGACCGACCACTGAGGCTCATCCTGTCTCTCCTACTTTGAGCGCCTCTTCTTGGTATGCCAGGGGAGAGATGTGAACACTTTCCCGACGGAGCAGGGAAATGTCCCGTCATCTAGAGCTCAGCCAGGGAAAATGGGGCTCCTCTTGAGTCTTGGCGTGACCCTCGGGGCTCCAATTGAGTGGGGACGGGTGGGCAGGGAACTTCTTTGGTCACAACAAGGGTGTGAAGGGACTTTCTAGTTCTAGGAGGAAAGGGGTGATTTCTCCTGAGATGACTCCGCGGACAAGGGCCTAACTCCACCTGCAGGGGAGAAGTTTCTGGTTTTTCTCGAGTGCCGGTGGCATCCTCTCGAGTTACAACGGGACCCCAAAAAGTCGCCCTTGGGGCCACAGGCGAGGACAGTCTCCGAACGATTTGTGAGGCGCCTCTGGGGATTCCTCCCCAATTGTCACTGGGAACTCTGTGCTGCTCTGGTGCTGAAGCTGGAGCCTGAGTTTGCCTTGCCCATGCTGACATAGTTCTTGGGTTACCGCTGGAGCTCCCACAGGGGAGTAAGGCCTCGTCTCGCCTAGAGACGTGCACAGCCACTGTCCTCCCCAACGGCAGCAACAGTATCCAGGTCCCTCTCGAGCGGACACAGGGATCTGTGGCTTGCCATCGAGGTACTCAAGGGCTTTCACAGGTGCCACTGTGCCGGAGTCGAGCCTCGGGGTGACAGTCGAGACAGTGTAGGGCTGTAGGATCATCTGGATTGGACGAGGCATTTGGAGGTCTTCAGGAATGGTGGCCCAAACTTTGAGACTCCTTCCGACTCTGCAGGTGTGTGCACCTCCTCTTGGGATGTGAGGGGAACACAGGGAAACCTTTCCCCATGGAGCAGGGAAGGGCCCCTCATCTGGAGATCAGCAGATGAAAACCGAGCTCCTCTTGAGTCTTGGTGGGACCCTCTGGGTTCCTCTCTCGTGGGGACGGGTGGGGCGGGGAAGTTCTTGGATCACAGCAAGGTTATGAAGGAGCCTATGGATGTCCAGGAGGGACGGGATGAATTCCCCTGAGATGCCGCCTCAGACAAGGGCCACACCACGCCTGCAGGGGAGAAGCTTCCAGTTTTTCTCGAGTTGTGGCGGGGTCTACTCGCTTTACGATGGGGAACACAGGGAACCGCCCCTGTATCCTCAGGAGAGGACATTCTCAGTGCTACCTGCGAGGCGCTTCTGGGGAAACCAATCCAGTTGTCGCCTGGTCCTCAGTCCTCGTCTGGTGCTGAGATAGAGCCTATGATTTCCTCACTTGTGCTTTCATAGGACTTGAGGTTACTCTGTAGCCCTCACAGGGGAGTCAGGCCTCTTCTCGCCTGGAGACTTGCACGGGCTCTTACTTCCCCAACTGCAGCGGCAGTGTCTGGCTCCCCTTAAAGCGGATACAGGGATCTGTTTCTTGCCATCAAGGTACTCCAGGGCTGTCTCACATGCCAGTGTGTTGGGAGTTGAGCCTCGGGTGACAGTCGAGACAGTGTAGGGCAGTCATGTTCATCTGGAGTGGACGACGTATTTGGGGGTTTTAGGGAGTGGTGGTCGGACACCTGAGGCTCCTCCCGACTCTTGTCATGAGAGGCCGTGTCTTGGGATGCCAGGGGAGCGCCGAAAAACCTTTCCCGATGTAGCAGAGAAAGGGGCACTCATCTGGAGCTCCGCAGAGGAAATCGGGGCTCCTCTTGAGTCTTGGTGGGACCCTCGGGGTTCCTCTCGAGTGGGGATGGGTGGGGCTGGGAACTTCTTCTTTGGTCACAAGAAAGGTGTGAAGGGACTTTTGACGTCTAGGAGGGAAGGGGTGATTTCTCCTGACATGACCCCATAGACATGGGCCTCACTCCACCTGCAGGGGAGAAGTTTCTGGTTTCTCTCGAGTGCAGGTGGGGGTCCTCTCGAGTTACAACGGGACCCCAGAAACCCGCCCTTGGGGCCACAGGCGAGGACAGTCTCCGAACGATTTGTGAGGCTCCTCTGGGGATTCCTCCCCAGTCATCACTGGGTCCTCAGTCCTGGTCTGGTGCTGAAGCTGGAGCCTGAACTTGCCTCGCCCATGCTGATATAGGTCTTGGGTTACCGCTGGAGCCCCCACAGGGGAGTCAGGCCTCGTCTCGCCTAGAGACATGCACAGCCGCTATCCTCCCCAACTGCAGCAACAGTGTCCGGGTCCCTGTCAAGCGGACTCAGGGATCTGTGGCTTGCCATCAAGGTACCCACGGGCTGTCACACATGCCAGTGTGCCCCAGTCGAGCCTCGGGGTGACAGTCGAGGAAGTGCAGAGCAGTCAGGTTCATCTGGAGTGGACCAGGCATTTTAGGGTCTTGGGGAAATGTGACCCAACGCCTGAGGCTCCTCTAGACTCGCCTGGTGTGAGGGCCCCCTCTTAGGATGCGAGGGGAGAGCCAGGAGCCCTTTCCCGATGAAGCAGGGAAAGGGCCCCTCATCTGGAGCTGGGCATGTGAAAATCGAGCTCATTTTGAGTCGAGGCGGGACCCTCGGGATTCCTCTCCAGTGAGGACGGGTGGAACGGGGAACTTCTTGGGTCACAGCAAGGGTGTGAAGGAGCATTTCGAGGTCCAAAAGGGAACAGGTGTTTTCCCCCAGGAAGCCACAGCAGACAAGGGCCTCACTCCGCCTGCAAGGGAGAAGCTTATGGTTTTTCTTGGATTGCGAGGGGGTCCTCTCGAGTTATGTCTGGGACCACAGGGATCCACCCCTCAGGCTCCAGGATAGGCCAGACTCCATACGAGGGGCCAGGCACATCTGGGGATTCCTCCCCAGTGGTACCAAGTCCTCAGTCCCCTTCTGGTCCTGAGGCTGGAGCCTGAGATTGCCTCACCCATGCTGCCATTTGTCTTGGGCTTCCCCTGGTGTCCGTACAGGGGAGTCAGGCCTTGTCTCAACTGGAGACGTGCATGGCCTCTTTCCTCCCCAAATGCAGTAACTGTGTCTGGGTCCCTTTCGAGCGGATACAGGGATCTATGGCTTCTGCTGGTGTTACCCCAGGGCTGTCACATATGCCACAGTGCCAGAGTCAAGCCTCGGGTTACAGTTGAGGCAGTGCAGGGCAGTCAGGTTCATCTGAAGTGGACGAGGCATTTGGGAATCTTGGAGAATAGTGGCGCAACCTGTGAGACTCCTCCCAACTCTCCAGTTGTGAACACCTCCTCTTGGGATGCGAGGGGAACACCTTGAAATCTTTCCCGATGGAGCAGGGAAAGGGCCCCTCATCTGGAGCTCAGCAGGGGAAAACGGGGCTCCTCTTGATTGTTGGCGGCACCCTTGGGATTCCTCTTGAATGGGTACCTGTGGGCCTGGGAACTTCTTGAGTCACAGCAACAGTGTGAAGGAGCCTTTCCAGGCCCACGAGGGATGGGCTGAATTCCCCCATGACACCGCCGGGGACAAGGTCATAACACCGCCTGCAAGTTAGAAGCTTCTGTTTTTTCTTGCATTGCCCCGGGGTTATCTCGAGTTATAACTGGGACCCCAGGGACTCGCCTCTGTGCCCTGTGGAGAGGCCAGTCTCTGTGCGTGTTGGAAGGCTCCTCTGGGGATTCCTCCACAGTCTTCGCTGGGTCCTCAGTCCTCGTCTAGTGCTGAGGCCGGATCCTGAGCTTTCCTCCCCGTGCTGATGTAGGTCTTGGGGTCCCCCTGGAGCCCTCTCAGGGGAGTCAGGCCTCGTCTCACCAATAGACGTGCAGGGTCGCTTTACTCCATGGAGCAACAGCCGTGTCTGGCTCTCCTTTGAGCGGACAAAGCAATCTGTGGCTTGCACTGGAGGTACCACAGGGTTATCACACATGCCAGGGTGTCGGCAGTAGAGCCTCAGGGTGGAAGTCGAGGCAGTGCTGGCAGTCAGCTTCATCTGGAGTGGACGAGGCATTTGGGGTTCTTGGGGAAAGGTGACCAGAGGCCTGAGGCTCCTCTGGACTAGCATGGTTTGAGGGCCTACTCTTGGTATGCAAGGGGAACACCACGAAATCTTTCCCGATGGAGCACGGAAAGGGCCCCTCATCTGGAGCTCAGCAGGGGATAATGGGGCTCCTCTTGAATCTTGGCGGAACTCCTGGGGTTCCTATCGAGTGGGGACAGGTGGGGCGGGGAACTTCTTGGGTCACAGCAAGGGTGTGAGGGAGCCTTTCGAGGTCCATGAGGTATGGGGTGAATTCCCCTGAGATGCTGTTGCAGACAAGTGCCACACCACGCCTGCAGGGGAGAAGCTTCTGGTTTTTCTCAAGATGCGGCGAGATCCTATCGAGTTATGACAGGGACCCCAGGGACCCGCCCCTGTAGTCTCAGGAGAGGCCATTCCAGTTGGAGTTTCTAGGCAACTCTGGGGGTTCCTCCCCAGTCATCGCCTGGTCCTCAGTGCTCGTCTGGTGCTGAGTTCAGAGTCAGATTTCCTCGCTCATGCTTTCACAGGTCTTGAGGTTACTCTCGATCCCACACAGGGGAGTCAGGCTTCTTCTAGCCTGGAGACTTGCATGGCCCCTTTCTTCCGCAACTGCAGGGGCAGTGTCCAGCTCCCATTAAGCAGACACAGGGATCTGTGGCTTGCCATCGAGGTATTCCAGGGCTGTCTCACGTGCCAGTGTGTTGGGAGTCTAGCCTCGGGGAGACAGTCGAGACAGTGCAGGGCAGTCATGTTCATCTGGAGTGGACGAGGCATTTGGGGGTCTTGCGGAGTGGTGGTCAGAGTCCTGAGGATCCTCCCAACTCTCCTGATGTGAGGCCACCTCTTGTGATGGGAGGGGAGCGTAGGCAAACCTTTTCCGATGGAGCAGGGAAAGGACCCCTCATCTGGAACTCAGTAGGGGAAAACAGGACTCCTCTTGATTCGCAGCAGGACCTTCGGGGTTCCTCTCGAGTGGAGATATTTGGGGCAGGGAACTTCCTAGGTCACAACAAGGTTATGAAGGAACCTTTCGAGGTCCAAGAGGGAAAGGGTGATTTCCCCTGAGATGCTGCAGCGGACAAGGGTCTCACTCCGNTTTCCCGATGGAGCACGGAAAGGGCCCCTCATCTGGAGCTCAGCAGGGGATAATGGGGCTCCTCTTGAATCTTGGCGGAACTCCTGGGGTTCCTATCGAGTGGGGACAGGTGGGGCGGGGAACTTCTTGGGTCACAGCAAGGGTGTGAGGGAGCCTTTCGAGGTCCATGAGGTATGGGGTGAATTCCCCTGAGATGCTGTTGCAGACAAGTGCCACACCACGCCTGCAGGGGAGAAGCTTCTGGTTTTTCTCAAGATGCGGCGAGATCCTATCGAGTTATGACAGGGACCCCAGGGACCCGCCCCTGTAGTCTCAGGAGAGGCCATTCCAGTTGGAGTTTCTAGGCAACTCTGGGGGTTCCTCCCCAGTCATCGCCTGGTCCTCAGTGCTCGTCTGGTGCTGAGTTCAGAGTCAGATTTCCTCGCTCATGCTTTCACAGGTCTTGAGGTTACTCTCGATCCCACACAGGGGAGTCAGGCTTCTTCTAGCCTGGAGACTTGCATGGCCCCTTTCTTCCGCAACTGCAGGGGCAGTGTCCAGCTCCCATTAAGCAGACACAGGGATCTGTGGCTTGCCATCGAGGTATTCCAGGGCTGTCTCACGTGCCAGTGTGTTGGGAGTCTAGCCTCGGGGAGACAGTCGAGACAGTGCAGGGCAGTCATGTTCATCTGGAGTGGACGAGGCATTTGGGGGTCTTGCGGAGTGGTGGTCAGAGTCCTGAGGATCCTCCCAACTCTCCTGATGTGAGGCCACCTCTTGTGATGGGAGGGGAGCGTAGGCAAACCTTTTCCGATGGAGCAGGGAAAGGACCCCTCATCTGGAACTCAGTAGGGGAAAACAGGACTCCTCTTGATTCGCAGCAGGACCTTCGGGGTTCCTCTCGAGTGGAGATATTTGGGGCAGGGAACTTCCTAGGTCACAACAAGGTTATGAAGGAACCTTTCGAGGTCCAAGAGGGAAAGGGTGATTTCCCCTGAGATGCTGCAGCGGACAAGGGTCTCACTCCGCCTGCAAGGGTGTAACTTCTGGTTTTCTTGAGTTTTAGCGGGGTCCTCTAGAGTTACAATGGGGACCACAGGGACCCTCCCTTGTGGCATCAGGAGAGGCCCGTCACCATGCCAGTTCCTAGGCACCTGTGGGGATTCCTCCCGAGACATCACCGGGTCCTCAGTCTTCATCTGTTGCTGAGGCCAGAGCCTGTGCTTGCATCGCCCATGCTAACATAGAACTTGGGTTTCCCCTGGAGCCCCCATAGGGGAGTCAGGCCTTGTGGGGCCTGGGGACGTGCACAGCCGCTTTTCTCCCCAACTGCAGCAACAGTGTCTGGGTCCCTGTTGAGCGGATACAGGGATCAGTGGCTTGACCTCAAGGTACCCCAGGTCTATCACAGTTGCCAGAGTGTTGGAGTCGAGCCTCCGGGTGACAGTCAAGGCATTGCAGGACAGTCAGATTCATCTGGAGTGGACTAGGCGTTGGGGGGTCTTGCGGAAATGTGAACCGATTCCTGAGGCTTCTCTGGACTCGCCTGGTGTGAGTGCCTCCTCTTGGGATGCGAGGGGGGAGCCGGGAACTCTTTTCCAATGGAGCAGGGAAAGAACTGCTCATCTGGAGCTGAGCATGGGAAAATGAAGCTCCTCTTGAGTCGCGACGGACTCTTGGCAGTCCTTTCGAGTGGGGAAGTTTGGGGTGAGGAACTTCTTGGGTCACAGCAAAGGTGCGAAAGAGCATTTCGAGTTCCAAGAGGGAATGGGTGATTTCCCCGGGACGCCACAGCGGACAAGGGCCTCACTCCGTCTGCAATGTTGATGCTTCTGGTTTTTCTCCAGGTGTGGCGGGGTCCTCTCGAGTTACGATGGGGACACCAGGGGTCCGCTTCTGTGGCCCCTGGATAGGCCAATCTCTGTGCGAGTGGCAAAGCACCTGTGAGGATTTCTCCCGAGATGTCACCAGGTCCTGAGTCCTCGTCTGGTGCTGAGGCTGGAGCCTGTGCTTGCCTCACTCATCCTGACATAGGCCTTGGGTTTTCCCTTTAGCCTCCATAGGGGAGTCAGGCCTCGTCTCGTCTGGGGACATGCACAGCCGCTTTCCTCCACAACTGCAGCAACAGTGTCCGGGTCCCTTTCGAACCGATACAGGTATCAGTGGCTAGACCTCGAGTGTGCCGGAGTTGAGCATTGTGGTGACAGTCGAGGCAGAGCAGGACAGTCAGATTAGACTCGGCAATTGAGGGTCTTGTGGAAATGTGACACGACGATTGAGGCTTCTCTCGACTCGCCTGGTGTGAGTGCCTACTCTTGGGAGGCGAGGCAGGAACCTGGAACCCTTTCCCAATGGAGGAGATAAAGGGCCCCTCATATGGAGCTAAGCATGGGAAAATGGAGCTCCTCATAAGTTGCAGCGGTACCCTCGGTGATCCTCTGCAGTGGGGCCGTGTGGGGTGGGGAACTTCTTGGGTCACAGCAAGGGTGTGAAAGAGCATTTCGAGGTCCAAGAGGGAACGGGAGATTTCCCCTGGGACACGGCAGTGGACAAAGCCTCACTCTGCCTGCAAGGGTGAAGCTTCTGGTTTTCCTCGAGTTGCGGCCGGGTCTCCTCGAGTTATCACGGGGACCACAGGGATCCATCCCTGTGGCCCCATGATAGGCCAGGATCCGTGCGAAGGTCAAGGCACCTCTGGGGATTCCTCCCCAGTGGCACCAAGTCCTCAGTCCACTTCTAGTGCTGAGGCTGCAGCCTTTGATTGCCTCGCCTGTGGTAACATTTGTATTGAGCTTCCCCTGGAGCCGTCAGAGTGGAGTCAGGCCTAGTCTCGACTGGAGTCGTGCATGGCCACTTTCCTTCCCAACTGCAGTAACAGTGTCCGCGTCACTGTCGAGTGGATACAGGGATCTATAGCTTGCGCTCAAGGTAACCTAGGTGTGTCACACGTGCCAGTGTGCCAGAGTCGAGCCTCAGGCTTACAGTCGAGGCAGTGCAGGGCAGTCAGGTTCTTCTGACATGGACGAGGCATTTGGGGGTTGGGGAATTTTGACCCAAACTGTGAGACTCCTCCCGACTTTCCAGGTGGGAGCATCTCCTCTTGGGATGGGTGGGGTACACCGCGAAACCTTTCCCAATGGAGCAGGGAAAGGGCCCATCATTTGGAGCTCAGCAGGGGAAACGGGGCTCCTCTTGAGTCATTGTAGTATCCTTGGGGTTCCTCCGGAGTGGCGATTGGTGGGGCGTGGAACTTCTTGGGTCACAGCAAGGGTATGAAGGAGCTTTTCGAGGTCCACGAGGGATGGGGTGAATTCCCCTGAGATGCCGTTGCAGACAAGGGCCACACCACGCCTGCAGGGGAGAAGATTCCGGTTTTTCCCGAGGTGCGGCGGGGTCCTCTCGAGTTACGATGGGGACACAAGGGACCCACCCCTGTGGCTTTAGGAGAGGCCAGTCTCCATGCGAGTTGCCAGGCACCTGTGGGGATTCCTCCCGAGATGTCCCCAGGTCCTCAGTCCTGTTCTGGTGCTGAGGCCGGAGCCTGTGCTTACCTCGCCCATGTTGACATAGGTCTTGGGGTTCCCCTGGAGCCCCATAGGGGAGTCAGGCCTCATCTCGCTTGGGGACGTGCACAGCCGCTTTCCTCTCCAACTGCAGCAATAGTGTCCGGGTACCTGTTGAGCGTATACAGGGATCAGTAGCTTAACCTCGAGATACCCCAAGGCTGTCACACGTGCCAGTGTGCTGGAGTCAAGCCTTGGGATGACAGTCGATGTAGTGCAGGACAGTCAGATTCCTCTGGAGTGGACTAGGCATTTGCGGGACTTACAGAAATGTGACCCGACGCCTGAGGCTTCTCTGGCTTCGCCTGGTGTGAGTGCCTCCTCTTGGGATGCTAGGGGAGAGTCTGGAATTGTTTCCCGATGGAGCAGGTAAAGTGCCCCTCATCTGGAGCTGAGCAAGGGAAAATGGATCTCCTGTTGAGTCTTGGCGGGACCCTAGGTGGTCCTCTCGAGTGGGGACCTGTGGGGCGGGGAACTTCTTGGGTCACAGAACGGATGTGAAAGAGCATTTCGAGGTCCAAGAGGGAACGGGTGATTTCCCCTGGACACCGCAGCAGACAAGGGCTTCACTCCACCTGCAAGGGTGAAGCTTCTGGTTTTTCACGAGTTGTGGTAGGTCCCCTCTAGTTATCACGGGGAACACAGGGATCCTCCCCCGTGGTGCCAGGATAGGCCAGTCTCTGTGCGAGGGGCGAGGACCATCTGGAGATTCCTCCCCAGTGGAACCAAGTCCTCAGTCCCCTTCTGGTGCTGAGGCTGCAGCCTGAGATTTCCTCGCCTGTGCTGCCATTTGTATTGGGCTTTCCCTACAGCTGGCAGTGGGGAGTCAGGCCTCATTTCAACTGGAGATGTGCACAGCCGCTTTCCTTCCCATCTACAGTAACAGTGTCCAGATCCCTGTCCAGCGGATACAGGGAGCTATGGCTTGCACTCGAGGTACCCTAGGGCTGTCACACGTGCCAGTGTGGCGGAGTTGAGCCTCGGGGTTACAGTTGAAGCAGTGCAGGGCAGTCAGGTTCATCTGAAGTGGACGAGGCAATTGGGGGTCCAAAGTGGGAGACTCGTCCTGACTTTCCAGTTGCGAGCACCTCCTCTTGGGATGCAAGCGGAACACCGCAAAACCTTTCCCACGAAACAGTAAAAGGCCCCTCATCTGGAGATTAGCAGGGAAAACGGGACTCCTGTTGAGTCTTGGCGGGACCCTTGGGGTTACTCTCGAGTGGGGACGGGTGGGGCGGGTAACTTCTTGGGTCACAGCAAGTGTGTGAAGTAGCCTGTCGACATCCACGAGGGACGTGGTGAATTCCCCTGAGATGCCGTTGTGGACAAGGGCCACACCATGCCTGAATGGGAGAAGCTTCCGGTTTTTCTCGAGTTGGGGCGGGGTCCATTCGAGTTACGACGTGGACCCCAGGGACCCGCCCCTCGATACTCAGGAGAGGCCAGTCTCCATACGAGTTTCGAGGCACCTGTGGGGATTCCTACCGAGACGTCGACGGGTCCTCAGTCCTCATCTGGTGCTGAGGCTGGAGCCTGTGCTTGCCTCGCCCATGAAGACATACGTCTTGGGGTTCCCCTGGAGCCCCCATACAGGAGTCAGGGCTCGTCTCTCCTGGTAATGTGCACAGCCACTTTCCTCCCCTACTGCAGCAACAGTGTCCGGGTCTCTGTCGAATGGATACAGGGATCAGTGGCTTGAACTCGAGGTACCCCAGTGATATCACACGTGCCAGTGTGATGGAGTCTAGCCTCGGGGTGACAGTCGAGGCAGTGCAGGACAGTCAGATTCATGTGGAGTGGACTAGGCATTTGGGGGTCTTGCGGAAATGTGACTCAATGCCAGAGGCTTCTCTGGACTTGCCTGGTGTGAGTGCCTACTCTTGGGATGAGAGGGGAGAGCCGGGAACCCTTTCCCAAAGGAGCAGGGAAAGGACCCCTCATCTGGAGGTGAACATGGCAAAATGGAGCTCCTCTTGAGTCACGGTGGACCCTTGTCGCTCCTCTTGAGTGGGGACATGTGGGGTAGGGAACTTCTTGGGTCACAGCAAGTGTGTGAAAGAGCATTTCGAGGTCCAAGAGGGAACGGGTGATTTCCCCTGGACACCGCAGCAGACAAGGGCTTCACTCCACCTGCAAGGGTGAAGCTTCTGGTTTTTCACGAGTTGTGGTAGGTCCCCTCTAGTTATCACGGGGAACACAGGGATCCTCCCCCGTGGTGCCAGGATAGGCCAGTCTCTGTGCGAGGGGCGAGGACCATCTGGAGATTCCTCCCCAGTGGAACCAAGTCCTCAGTCCCCTTCTGGTGCTGAGGCTGCAGCCTGAGATTTCCTCGCCTGTGCTGCCATTTGTATTGGGCTTTCCCTACAGCTGGCAGTGGGGAGTCAGGCCTCATTTCAACTGGAGATGTGCACGGCCGCTTTCCTTCCCATCTACAGTAACAGTGTCCAGATCCCTGTCCAGCGGATACAGGGAGCTATGGCTTGCACTCGAGGTACCCTAGGGCTGTCACACGTGCCAGTGTGGCGGAGTTGAGCCTCGGGGTTACAGTTGAAGCAGTGCAGGGCAGTCAGGTTCATCTGAAGTGGACGAGGCAATTGGGGGTCCAAAGTGGGAGACTCGTCCTGACTTTCCAGTTGCGAGCACCTCCTCTTGGGATGCAAGCGGAACACCGCAAAACCTTTCCCACGAAACAGTAAAAGGCCCCTCATCTGGAGATTAGCAGGGAAAACGGGACTCCTGTTGAGTCTTGGCGGGACCCTTGGGGTTACTCTCGAGTGGGGACGGGTGGGGCGGGTAACTTCTTGGGTCACAGCAAGTGTGTGAAGTAGCCTGTCGACATCCACGAGGGACGTGGTGAATTCCCCTGAGATGCCGTTGTGGACAAGGGCCACACCATGCCTGAATGGGAGAAGCTTCCGGTTTTTCTCGAGTTGGGGCGGGGTCCATTCGAGTTACGACGTGGACCCCAGGGACCCGCCCCTCGATACTCAGGAGAGGCCAGTCTCCATACGAGTTTCGAGGCACCTGTGGGGATTCCTACCGAGACGTCGACGGGTCCTCAGTCCTCATCTGGTGCTGAGGCTGGAGCCTGTGCTTGCCTCGCCCATGAAGACATACGTCTTGGGGTTCCCCTGGAGCCCCCATACAGGAGTCAGGGCTCGTCTCTCCTGGTAATGTGCACAGCCACTTTCCTCCCCTACTGCAGCAACAGTGTCCGGGTCTCTGTCGAATGGATACAGGGATCAGTGGCTTGAACTCGAGGTACCCCAGTGATATCACACGTGCCAGTGTGATGGAGTCTAGCCTCGGGGTGACAGTCGAGGCAGTGCAGGACAGTCAGATTCATGTGGAGTGGACTAGGCATTTGGGGGTCTTGCGGAAATGTGACTCAATGCCAGAGGCTTCTCTGGACTTGCCTGGTGTGAGTGCCTACTCTTGGGATGAGAGGGGAGAGCCGGGAACCCTTTCCCAAAGGAGCAGGGAAAGGACCCCTCATCTGGAGGTGAACATGGCAAAATGGAGCTCCTCTTGAGTCACGGTGGACCCTTGTCGCTCCTCTTGAGTGGGGACATGTGGGGTAGGGAACTTCTTGGGTCACAGCAAGTGTGTGAAAGAGCATTTCGAGGTCCAAGAGGGAATTGGTGATTTCCCCCGGGACGCCACAGCGGACAAGGGCCTCACTCCGCTTACAAGGGTGAAGCTTCTGGTTTTTCTCCACTTGCAGCGGGGTCCTCTTGAGTTATGACGTGCACCACAGGGATCCGGCCCTGTGGCCCTAGTATAGGCCAGTCTCCGTACGAGAGGCGAGGCACATCTGGGGATTCCTCCTCAGTGGCACCAAGTCCTCAGTCCCCTTCTGGTGTTGAGGTTGCAGCCTGAGATTGCCTCGCCTGTGGTGACATTTATACTGGGCTTCCTCTGGAGCCCATAGAGTGGAGTCAGGCCTCATTTCGACTGGAGACGTGCACGGCCGCTTTCCTTCCCAACTTCAGTAACAGTGTACGAGTCCCTGTCCAGCAGATACGGGGATCTATAGCTTGCATTCGAGGTACCCTAGGGCTGTCACACGTGCCAGTGTGCGGGAGTCGAGCCTCGGGGTTAAAGGCGAGGCAGTGCAGGGCAATCAGCTTCATCTGAAGAGTACGAGGCATTTGGGGGTCTTGGGGATTGGTGGCTCAAACTGTGAGACTCCTCTCGTCTTTCCAGGTGTGAGCACCTCCTCATGGGATGTGAGGGGAACAGGGAGAAACCTTTCCCGATGGAGCAGGGAAGGGGTCCATCATCTGGAGCTCAGCAGGGAAAAACGGGGCTCTTATTGAGTCTTGGCGGGACACTTGGGTTTCCTCTCGAGTGGAGACGGTTGTGGCAGCTTATGTCACAGCAAGGGTGTGAAGGAGCCTTTCGAGGTCCACGAGGGATGGGTTGGATTAACCTGAGATGCCATTGAGGACAAGGGCCACACCACGCCTGCAGGGGAGAAGCTTCTGGTTTTACTCGAGTTGCGGTGTGGTCCTCTCGAGTTACCAAGGGGACCCCAGGGACCCGCCTCTGTATCCTCAGAAGAGGCCATACTCAGTGGGAGTTGCGAGGCGCCTCTGGGGATTCCTTCCCAGTCATCGCTGGGTCCTCAGTCCTCGTCTGGTGCTGAGGTCGAGCCTGAGATTTCCTCGCTCATGCTTTCACAGGTCTTGAGGATACACTGGAGCCCCCACAGGGGAGTCAGGCCTCTTCTCGCCTGGAGACTTGCACGGCCTCTTTCTTCCCCAACTGTAGTGGTAGTGTCCAGCTCCCCGTAAAGTGGACACAGGGATCTGTGGCTTGCCATCGAGGTACTCCAGGGCTGTCTCACTTGCCAGTGTGTTGGGAGTTGAGCCTCGGGTTACAGTGGAGACAGTGCAGGGCCGTCATGTTCATCTGGAGTGGACGAGTCATTTGGGGACCTTGGGGAGTGGTGGTCGGACACCTGAGGCTCCTCCCGACTCTCCTGATGTGAGGCCACCACTTGGGATGCGAGGGGAGCGCCGGAAAACCTTTCCAGAACGAGCAGGGTAAGGGCAACACATCTGGAGCTCAGCAGGGGAAAAGGGGGCTCCTCTTGAGTGGCGGCGGGACTCTCGGGGTTCCTCTCAAGTGCGGACGGTTGGGATGGGGAACTTCCTAGGTCACAACAAGGGTATGAAGGAGCCTTTCGAGGTCCAAGGGAAAGGGGTGATTTCCCCTGAGATGCTGCAGCGGACAAGAGACACCCTCTCTGCAGGGGAGAAGCTTCTGGTTTTTCTCAAATTGCGACGAGGTCCTCTCGAGTTACGATGGGGACCCCTGGGACCAGCCACTGTGGCCTCAGGAGAGGCCAGTCGCCATGCGAGTGGCGAGGCACCTGTGGAGATTCCTCCTGAGACGTCACTGGGTCCTCAGTCCTCGTCTGGTGCTGCTGCCAGAGCCTGTGTTTGCCTGTCACATGCTGACATAGGTCTTCGGGTTCCCCTGGAGCCCCATAGGGGAGACAGGCCTCGTCACACCTTGGGTTGCGAACTCCATTTTCCTCCATAACTGCAACAACAGTGTCCGGGTCCCTGTCTAGTGGATACAGGGATCAGTGGCTTGAACTCAAGATACCCCAGGGCTATCACACAAACTAGTGTGCCTGAGTCGAGCCTTGGGGTAACAGTCGAGGCAGTGCAGGGCAGTCAGATTCATCTGGAGTGGACTAGGCTTTTGGGGGACTTGCGGAAATGTGACCCAATGCCTGAGGTTTCACTGGACTCGCCTGGTGTGAGTGCATACTCTTGGGATGCGAGGGGGGAGCTGGGAAACCTTTCATGATGGAGCAGGGAAAGGACCCCTCATCTGTAGCTGAGTATGGGAAAATGGAGCTCCTCTGGAGTCACGGAAGGACCCTCGTTGGTCCTCTAGCGTGGGGACGGGTGGGGCAGGGAACTTCTTGGGTCACATCAGTGGTGTGAATGAGCATTTCAAGGTCCAAGAGGGAACGGGTGAATCCCCCCGGACGCCATAGTGGACAGTGGCCTCACTCCACCTGCAAAGGTGAAGCATCTGGTTTTCCAAGAGTTGCGGCGGGGTCCTCTCGAGCTACGATGGGAACCACAGGGATCTGCCCCTGTGGCCCCAGGATAGGCCAGTTGCTGTTCGAGGGGCGAGGCACATCTGGGGATTCCTCCCCAGGGGCGCCAAGTCCTTAGTCCCCTTCTGGTTCTGACGCTGCAGCCTGAGGTTGCCTCAGCCGTGCTTACATTTGTGATGGCCTTCCCCTAGAGCCTGCAGAGGAACGTCAGGCCTCGTATCCACTGGAGATGTGCACGGCCACTTTCCTTCCCAAATTCAGTAACAGTGTCCGGGGGCCTGTCTAGCGGATACAGGTATCTATGGCTTGCGCTCGAGTTCCCCTAGGGCTGTTACACGTTCCAGTGTGCCGGAATCAAGCCTCGGGGTTACAGTCGAGGCAGTGCAGGGCAGTCAGATTCATCTGAAGTGGACGAGGCATTTGGGGGTTTTGGGGAATGGAGGCCCAAACTGTGAGACTCCTCCCGACATTCAAGGTGCCAGCATCTCCTCTTGGGATGCGAGGGGAATACCGCACAACCTTTCCTAACTGAGCAGGGAAAGGGCCCGTCATCTGGAGCTAGCAGGGGAAATCAGGGATCCTCTTGAGTCCTGACGGGACCCTCGGGGTTCCTCTCGACTGGGGACTGTGGGGCGGGGAACTTCTTTGGTCGCAAGAAGGGTGTGAAGGGACTTCTGAGGTCTAGGAGGGAAGGGGTGATTTCTCCTGAGAAGGCCCCACGGACATGGGCCTCACTCCACCTGCAGGGGAGAAGTTTCTGTTTTTTCTCGAGTGCCGGTGGGGTCCTATCGAGTTACGACGGGATCCCAGAAACCCGCCCTTGGGGCTACAGGTGAGGACAGTCTCGGAACGATTTGTGAGGCTCCTCTGGGGATTCCTCCCCAGTCGTCAACGGGTCTTGAGTCCCGGTCTGGTGCTGAAGCTGGAGCGTGAATTTGCCTCGCCCATGCTGACATAGGTCTTGGGTTACCGCTGGAGCCCCCACAGGGGAGTCAGGCCTCGTCTCACCTGGAGACGTACATGGCCACTATCTTCCCCAACTGCAGTAACAGTCTCCGAGTCCCTGTCAAGTGGACACAGGGACCTGTGGCTTGCTATCGAGGTACCCAAGGGCTGTCACATGTGCCAGTGTGCTAGAGTCGAGCCTCAGGGTGACAGTTGAGGCAGTGTAGGGCAGTCAGGTTCATCTGGATTGGACGAGGCATTTGGGGGTCTTCGGGAATGGTGGCCTAATCTGTGAGACTCCTTCCGACTCTGCAGGTGTGAGCACCTCCTCAAGGATGCGAGGGGAACACAGGGAAACCTTTCCCCATGGAGCAGGGAAAGGCCCCTCATCTGGAGCTCAGCAGGGGAAAACTGAGCTCCTCTTGAGTCTTGGTGGGACCCTCCGGGTTCCTCTATAGTGGGGACGGGTGGGGCGGGGAACTTCTTAGATCACAGCAAGGATATGAAGGAGCCTGTCGAGGTCCACGAGGGACGGGATGAATTTTCCTGAGATGCCGCTGCAGACAAGGGCCACACCACACCTGCATGGGAGAAGCTTCCAGTTTTTCTCGAATTGCGGCGGGATCCACTCGCTTTATGACGAGGAACCCAGGGACCCATCCCTGTATCCTCAGCAGAGGCCATTCTCAGTGCTAGTTGTGAGGCGCTCCTGGGGGTACCAACCCAGTTATCAACTGGTCCTCAGTTCTCATCTGGTGCTGAGGTCGAGCCTATGATTTCCTCGCTCGTGCTTTCATAGGACTTGAGGTTACTCTGGAGCCCCCACAGGGGAGTCATGCCTCTTCTCGCCTGGAGACTTGCATGGCGTTTTTCTTCCCCAACTGTGGACACAGGGATCTGTGGCTTGCCATTGAGGTACTCCAGGGCTGTCTCACATGCCAGTGTGTTGGGAGTCGAGCCTCGGGTGACAGTCGAGATAGTGCAGGGCTGTCATGTTCATCTTAGTAGACGAGGCATTTGGGGTTCTTGGGGAGTGGTGGTCGGACACCTGAGGTTCCTCCTGACTCTCCTGATATGAGGCCACCTCTTGGGATGCGAGAGGAGTGCTGGAAAACCTTTCGCGATGGAGCAGGGAAAGGGTCCCACATCTGGAGCTTGGCAGGGGAAAACGGGGGTCCTCTTGAGTCGTGGTGGGATCCTCGGGGTTCCTCTCGAGTGCGGACGGTTGGGGTGGGGAACTTCCTATGTCACAACAAGGGTATGAAGGAGCCTTTCCAGGTCCAAGAGGGAAGGGGTGATTACCCCGAGATGTTGCACCAGACAAGGGACTCACCGTCCCTGCAGGGGAGAAGCTTCTGGTTTTTCTCGAGTTGTGGCGGGTCCTCTTGACTTAAGACGGGGACCCCAGGGAAGCGCCGCTATGGCCTCAGGAGAGGCCAGTCTCCATGAGAGTTGTGAACCACACGAGGGGATTTCTCCTGAGACGTCGCCGGGTCCTCAGTCCTCGTCTGGTGCTGAGGCCGCAGCCTCTGCTTGCCTCACCAATTGTGACATAGGTCTTGGGGTTCCCCTGAAGTCCCTATAGTGGAGTCAGGCCTCGTCTCCCCTGTGTACGACACAGCCGCTTTCCTCCCCAACTGCAGCAACAGTGTCAGGGTTCCCGTTGAGCGGATACAGGGATCAGTGGCTTGACCTTGATGTAACCCAGGGGTATCACACGTGCCAGAGTTGAGCCTCGTGGTGACAGTCGAGGCAGTGCAGGACAGACAGTCAGATTCATGTGAAGTGGACCAGGCATTTGGGGGTCTTGCGGAAATGTTACCAGACTCCTGAGGCTTCTCTGGACACACCTGGTGTGAGTGCCTCCTCTTGGGATGTGAGGGGGGAGCTGGGAACCCTTTCCAGAAGAAGCAGGCAAAGGGCCCCACATCTGGAGCTCAGCATGGGAAAATGGAGCTTCTCTTGGGTCATGGTGGGACCCTTGGGGGTCATCTCAAGTGGGGACGTGTGGGGCGAGGAACTTCTTGGGTCACAGCAAGGGTGAGAAAGAGCATTTCAAGGTGCAAATGGGAACGGGTGATTTCCCCCGGGACGTGGCAGCGGACAAGAGCCTCACTCTGCCTGCAAGAGTGAAGCTTCTGGTTTTTCTCGAGTTATGGCGGGGTCCTCTTGAATTATGACGGGGACCACAGGGATCCGCCCCGTGACCACAGGATAGGCCAGTCTCTGTTCGAGGGGCGAGGCACATCTGGGGATACCTCCACAGTTGCGCCAAGTCCTCAGTCCCCTTGTCGTGCTGAGGCTGCATCCTGAGATTGCCTTGCCTGTGCTGACATTTGAATTGGGCTTCCCCTGGAGCCCGCAGAGGGGAGTCAGGCCTCCTCTCGACTGGAGATGTGCATGGCCGCTTTCTTTCACAACAGAAGTAGCAGTGTTCGTGTCCCTGTCAAGCGGATACAGGGATCTATGGCTTGTGCTCGAGGTACCCTAGGGCTGTTACACGTGCCAGTGTGCCAGAGTCGACCCTCGGGGTTACAGTCGAGGCACTGCAGGGAAGTCAGGTTCATCTGAAGTGGACGAAGTTTTTGGGGGTCTTGGGGAATGGTGGCCCCAAATGTGAGACTCCTCCCGACTTTCCAGGTGTGAGCACCTCCTCTTCGGGTGCGAGGGGAACACCACGAAACATTTCCCAACAGAGCAGGGAATGGGCCCGTCATCTGGAGCTCAGCAGGGGAATACAGGCCTCATCTTGAATCTTGGCGGTATCCTCTTGAGTGGGTATGGGTGAGGCGAGGAACTTCTTGGGTCACAGCAAGGATATGAAGGAGTCTTTCGAGGTCCACCAGGGATGGGGTTAATTCCCCTGAGATGCCATTGCAGACAAGGGCCACACCATGCCTGCAGGGTAGAAGTTTCCAGTTTTTCTCGAGTTGTGGCAGTGTCCTTTCGAGTTAAGACGGGGACCCCAGGAACCTGCCCCTATATCCTCAGGAGAGGCCATTCTCAGTGCGAGTTGAGAGGGGCCTCTTGAGATTCCTCCCCAGTCATCTCCGGGTCCTCAGTCCTTGTCAGGTGCTGAGATGGGAGCCTGAGATTTTCTCACTCATGCTTTCATAGGTCTTGAGGTTACTCTGGAGCTCCCACAGGGGACTCAGGCCTCTTCTCAACTTGCGACTTGCACAGCCTCTTTCTTCCCCAACTGCAGCAGCAGTGTCAGGCTCCCAGTAAAGCGGACTCAGTGATCTGTGGCTTGCTATCGAGGTATTCCAGGGCTGTCTCAGGTGCAAGTGTGTTGGGAGTCGAGCCTCGGGGTGACAGTCGAGACAGTGCAGAGCAATCATGTTCATCTGGACTGGATGAGGCATTTGGTGATGATGGGGCAGGTGGTCGTACACCTGAGGCTCCTCCCGATTCTCCTGATGCGAGGCCTCCTCTTGGGATGCGAGGGGAGCACCAGAAAACCTTTTGCAATGGAGCAGGGAAAGGGCCCCTCATCTGGAGCTCAGCAGGGGAAAACGGGGGTCCTCTTGAGTCATGGTGGGACCCTCGGGGTTCCTCTCGAGTGGGGATGGTTGGGGCGGGGAATTTCCTAGGTCACAACAAGAGTATGAAGGAGCCTTTCAAAGTCCTAGAGGGAAGGGGTGATTTCCCCCGAGATGCCGCAGGGGAAAAGGGACTCACCCTCCCTGCAGGGGAGAAGCTTCTGGTTTTTCTCGAGTTAAGGGGGTCCTCTCGAGTTACAAAGAGGACTCCAGGGACCCGCCCCTGTATCCTCAGCAGAGGCTATTCTCAGTGCGAGTTGTGAGGTGCCTCTGGGGATTCCTCCCCAGTCATCGCCTGATCCTCAGTCCTGTCCTGGTGCTGGGGCCGGAGCCTGAGATTTCCTCGCTCATGCTTTCATAGGACTTGAGGTTACTCTGGAGCCCCCAAAGGGGAGTCAGGCCTCTTCTAGCCTGGAGACGTGCACGGCCTCTTTCTTCCCCAACTGCAGCAGCAGTGTCCGGCTCCGCGTAAAGCAGACACAGTGATCTGTGGCTTGCCATCGTGGTACTCCAGAGCTGTCTCACGTGCCAGTGTGTTGGGAGTCAAGCCTCGGGGTGACAGTCAAGACAGTGCAGGGAAGTCATGTTCATCTGGACTGGACGAGGCATTTGAGGAACTTGGGGAGTGGTGGTCGGACACCTGAGCCTCCTCCTGACTCTCCTGCTTGGAGGCCACCTCTTAGGATATGAGGGGAGAGCATGAATTCCTTTCTCAATGGAACAGGGAAAGGGCCCCTCTTCTGGAGCTCAGCAGGGGAAAACGGGTCTCCTCTTATTCACAGGGGGCCCTCGCCATCCTCTCAAGTGAGGACGTGTGGGGCGGGAAACTTCTTGGGTCATAGCAAGGGTGTGAAAGGGCATTTCGAGGTCGCAAAGGGAACGGGTGATTTCTCCCGGGGTGCCTCAGCGGACAAGGGCCTCACTCCGCCTGTAAGGGTGAAGTTTCTGGTGTTTCTCAAGTTGCGGTGGGTTCCTCTCGAGTTACGATGGGGACCACAGGGATCCGCCCCTGTGGCCCCAGGATAGGCCAATCTCCATGCAAGTTGCGAGGCACCTCTGGGGATTCCTCCTGAGAGGTCACCGGGTCCGCAGTCCTCGTCTGTTGCTGAGGCTGGAGCCTGTGCTTTCCCCGCCCATGCTGACATATGTCTTGGGGTTCCCCTGGAGCCTCCAAAGGGGAGTCAGGCCTCGTCTTACCTTCGGACATAAACAGCCGCTTTCCTCCCCAACTGCAGCAACTGTGTCCGGGTCCCTGTCGAGCAGATACAGGGATCATTGGCTTGACATTGAGGTACCCCAGGGCAATCATAAGAACCAGTGTGCTGGAGTCGAGCCTCGGGGTGACAGTCGAGGCAGTTCAGTGCAGTCAGATTCATCTGGAGTGGACTAGGCATTTGGGGGTCTTGAGGAAAAGTGACCCGATGCCTGAGGCTTCCCTGGACTCGCCTGGTGTGTGTGTGTCCTCTTGGTATGTGAGGGGAGATTCGGGAAACCTTTCCCGATGGAGCAGGGAAAGGGCCCCTCATCTGGAGCTCAGCATGGGAAAATGGAGCTCATTTGAGTCACGTTGGGACATTCGGCGTCCTCTCGAGTGGGGACGTGTGGGGCGGGGAAGTTCTTGGGTCATAGCAAGGGTGTGAAAGAGCATTTAGAGGTCCAAGAGGGAACGGGTGATTTCTCCTGGGATGCCTCAGCGGACAAGGGCCTCACACCGCCTGCAAGAGTGAAGCTTCTGGTTTCTCTCGATTTGTGGCTGAGTCCTCTCGAGTTATGACAGAGACCACAGGGAGGCGCCCCTGTGGCCCCAGGATAGGCCCATCACCATGTGAGGGGCGATGCACATCTGGGGATTCCTCCCAAGTTGCGCCAAGTCCTCAGTCCCCTTCTGGTGCTGAGGCTGCAGCCTAAGATTGCCTCGCCCATGCTGACATTTGTATTGGGCTTCCCCTGGAGCCTACAGAGGGTAGTCAGGTGTCGTCAAGACTGGAGACATGCACGGCCACTTTCCTTCCCAACTGCAGTAAAAGTGTCCGGGTCCCTGTCGAGCAGATACAGGGATGTATGGCTTGTGCTCGAGGTACCCTAGGGCTGTGACACGTGCCAGTGTGCCGTGTTCGAGCCTCAGGGTTACAGTCAAGGCAGTGCAGGGCAGTCAGGTTCATCTGAAGTGGACGAGGCATTTGAGGGTCTTGGGGAATGGTGGCCCAAACTGTGAGACTCCTCCCGACTTTCTAGGTGCGAGCACCTCTTCTTGGGATGCGAGGGGAACACCGCGAAACCTTTCCCAACAGAGCAGGGAAATGGCCTGTCATGTGGAGCTCAGCATGGGAAACCGGGGCTCCTCTTGAGTCTTGGTGGGACCGTTGGGGTTCTTATTGAGTGTGGACGGATGGGGCGGGGAATTTCTTAGGTCACAGCTAGGGTGTGAAGCAGTCTTTTGAGGTCCAAGATGGGCGGGGTGAATTCACTTGAGATGCCTCCGCAGACAAGAGCCACACCACGCCTGCAGGGGAGGAGCTTCCGGTTTTTCTTGAGTTAAGGGGGTCCTCTTGAGTTACGACGAGGACTCCAGGGACCCGCCCCTGTATCCTCAGCAGAGGCTATTCTCAGTGCGAGTTGCGAGGCCCCTCTGGGGATTCCTCTCCAGTCATCGCTGGATCCTCAGTCCTGTCCTGGTGCTGAGGTCGGAGCCTTAGATGTCCTCGCTCATGCTTTCATAGGTCTTGAGGTTACTCTGGAGCCCCTACAGGAGAGTCAGGCCTCTTCTAGCCTGGAGAGGTGCATGGCCTCTTTCTTCCCCAACTGCAGCAGCAGTGTCCGGCTCCCCATCAAGCGGACACGGATCTGTGGCTTGCCCTCAAGGTACCCCAGGGCTGTCTCACGTGCCAGAGTGTTGGGAGTCAAGCCTCGAGATAACAGTCGAGACAGTGCAGGGCAGTTAGGTTCATCTGGAGTGGACGAGGCATTTGGGGATATTGGGGAGTGGTGGTCGGACACCTGAGGCTCTTCCTGACTCTCCTGATGGGAGGCCACCTCTTGGGATGCCAGGGGAACACAGCAAAACCTTTCCCGATGGAACAGGGTAAGAGCCCCTCATCTGCAGCTCAGCAGGGGAAAACTGGGCTCCTCTTGTATCTTGGCGGGTCCCTCGGGGTTCCTCTCGAGTGGGGACGGGTGGGAAGGGAAACTTCTTGGTTCACAGCAAGGGTGTGAAGGGGCCTTTCTCGGTCAAAGATGGAAGTGGTGTATTCCCCCGAGATGCCGCATCAGACAAGGACCTCTCCCCGCCTGTAGGGAAGTGTCTGGGTTTTTTTGAGTTGCGGAGTGATCCTCTCAAGTTAGGTCGGGGCCCTAGGGACCCATTCCTGTGGCCCCAGGTGATTCCAGTTTCTGTGCAAGGGGCGAGGCACATCTCAGGATTCTTCCCCAGTGGCCCCAAGTCCTCAGTCCCATTCTGGTGCTGAGGCCAGAGCCTGAGCTTTCCTCACCCATTTCGACGTAAGTCATGGGTTTCCCCTGGAGCACCCTCAGGGGAGTCAGGCCTCTTTTCGCCCATAGACGTGCAGGGCCGCTTTACTCCAAGGTGCAGCAGCCTTGTCCGGCTCTCCGTCGAATGGACAAAGGGATCTGTGGCTTGCTCTCGAGGTACCCCAGGGCAATCACANTCCTCCCAAGTTGCGCCAAGTCCTCAGTCCCCTTCTGGTGCTGAGGCTGCAGCCTAAGATTGCCTCGCCCATGCTGACATTTGTATTGGGCTTCCCCTGGAGCCTACAGAGGGTAGTCAGGTGTCGTCAAGACTGGAGACATGCACGGCCACTTTCCTTCCCAACTGCAGTAAAAGTGTCCGGGTCCCTGTCGAGCAGATACAGGGATGTATGGCTTGTGCTCGAGGTACCCTAGGGCTGTGACACGTGCCAGTGTGCCGTGTTCGAGCCTCAGGGTTACAGTCAAGGCAGTGCAGGGCAGTCAGGTTCATCTGAAGTGGACGAGGCATTTGAGGGTCTTGGGGAATGGTGGCCCAAACTGTGAGACTCCTCCCGACTTTCTAGGTGCGAGCACCTCTTCTTGGGATGCGAGGGGAACACCGCGAAACCTTTCCCAACAGAGCAGGGAAATGGCCTGTCATGTGGAGCTCAGCATGGGAAACCGGGGCTCCTCTTGAGTCTTGGTGGGACCGTTGGGGTTCTTATTGAGTGTGGACGGATGGGGCGGGGAATTTCTTAGGTCACAGCTAGGGTGTGAAGCAGTCTTTTGAGGTCCAAGATGGGCGGGGTGAATTCACTTGAGATGCCTCCGCAGACAAGAGCCACACCACGCCTGCAGGGGAGGAGCTTCCGGTTTTTCTTGAGTTAAGGGGGTCCTCTTGAGTTACGACGAGGACTCCAGGGACCCGCCCCTGTATCCTCAGCAGAGGCTATTCTCAGTGCGAGTTGCGAGGCCCCTCTGGGGATTCCTCTCCAGTCATCGCTGGATCCTCAGTCCTGTCCTGGTGCTGAGGTCGGAGCCTTAGATGTCCTCGCTCATGCTTTCATAGGTCTTGAGGTTACTCTGGAGCCCCTACAGGAGAGTCAGGCCTCTTCTAGCCTGGAGAGGTGCATGGCCTCTTTCTTCCCCAACTGCAGCAGCAGTGTCCGGCTCCCCATCAAGCGGACACGGATCTGTGGCTTGCCCTCAAGGTACCCCAGGGCTGTCTCACGTGCCAGAGTGTTGGGAGTCAAGCCTCGAGATAACAGTCGAGACAGTGCAGGGCAGTTAGGTTCATCTGGAGTGGACGAGGCATTTGGGGATATTGGGGAGTGGTGGTCGGACACCTGAGGCTCTTCCTGACTCTCCTGATGGGAGGCCACCTCTTGGGATGCCAGGGGAACACAGCAAAACCTTTCCCGATGGAACAGGGTAAGAGCCCCTCATCTGCAGCTCAGCAGGGGAAAACTGGGCTCCTCTTGTATCTTGGCGGGTCCCTCGGGGTTCCTCTCGAGTGGGGACGGGTGGGAAGGGAAACTTCTTGGTTCACAGCAAGGGTGTGAAGGGGCCTTTCTCGGTCAAAGATGGAAGTGGTGTATTCCCCCGAGATGCCGCATCAGACAAGGACCTCTCCCCGCCTGTAGGGAAGTGTCTGGGTTTTTTTGAGTTGCGGAGTGATCCTCTCAAGTTAGGTCGGGGCCCTAGGGACCCATTCCTGTGGCCCCAGGTGATTCCAGTTTCTGTGCAAGGGGCGAGGCACATCTCAGGATTCTTCCCCAGTGGCCCCAAGTCCTCAGTCCCATTCTGGTGCTGAGGCCAGAGCCTGAGCTTTCCTCACCCATTTCGACGTAAGTCATGGGTTTCCCCTGGAGCACCCTCAGGGGAGTCAGGCCTCTTTTCGCCCATAGACGTGCAGGGCCGCTTTACTCCAAGGTGCAGCAGCCTTGTCCGGCTCTCCGTCGAATGGACAAAGGGATCTGTGGCTTGCTCTCGAGGTACCCCAGGGCAATCACACGTGCCAGTGTGTCAGCAGTCGAGTCTCGGGGAGGCAGTGGAGGCAGTGCAGGGCAATCAGGTTCATCTGGAGTGGACAACGCATTGGGGGTCTTGGGGAAAGTTGGCCGAACTTGTGAGACTCCTCCCGACTCTCCAGGTGTGAGCATCTCCTCTTGGGATGCTAGCGGAACACTGCGAAACCTTTCCCGATGGAGCAGGGAAAGGGCCCCTCATCTGGAGCTCAGCAGGGGAAAACGGGGCTCCTCTTGATTCTTGGCAGGACCCTCGGGGTTCCTCTCGAGTGGGGACGTTTGTGCCTGGGAACTTCTTGGGTGACAACAAGGGTGTGAAGGAGCCTTTAGAGGTCAAAGAGGGATAGGATAAATTCCCTCGAGATGCCGCCGCGAACAAGGGCCTCACACCGCCTGCAGGGGAAAAGCTTCTGTTTTTCCTTTAGTTGCCCCAGGGTAATCTCAAGTTATAACTGGGACCCCAGGGACTCGCCTCTGTGCCCTGAGGAGAGACCAGTCTCTGTGTGTATTGCGAGGCTCCTCTGCGGTTTCTTCCACAGTCGTCGCCGGGTCCTCAGTTCTCGTCTAGTGCTGAGGCTGGAGCCTGAGCTTTTCTCGCCGTGCTGATGTAGGTTTTGGGGTTCCCCAGGAGCCTCTTCAGGGAAGTCAGGCCTCGTCTCGCCCATAGACGTGCAGGGCCACTTTACTCCAGGGTGCAGCAGCTGTGTCAGACTCTCCTTCGAGTGTACAAAGGGATCTGTGGCTTGCCCTGTAGGTAACCCAGGATATCACACGTGCCAGGGTGTCGGCAGTCGAGCCTCAGCGAGGAATTCTAAGAAGTACACCGCAGTCAGGTTCATCTGGAGTGGACAAGGCATTTGAGGTTCATGGGGGAAGGTGAACAGAGGCCTGAGGCTCCCCTGGACTCGGGTGGTGTGAGAGCCTCCTCTTGGGATTCGAGGGGAGAGCCGGGAACCCTTTCCCGATCGAGCAGGGAAAGGGCCCCTCTTCTAGAGCTGAGCATGGGAAAATGGAGCTCCTCTTGAGTCACAGTGGGACCCTCGAGCTTCCTCTCGAGTGAGGACAGGTGGGACGGGGAACTTCTTGGGTCACAGAAAGGGTGTGAAGGAACATTTCGAGGTCCAAGAGGGAATGAGTGATTTCCCCAGGGACGCTGCAGTGGACAAGGGCCTCACTCCCCCTGCAAGGGAGAAGCTTATGGTTTTTCTCGAGTTGCAGCGGGGTCCACATGAGTTACCGAGTTACAACGGGGACCCCAGGGACCTGCCCCTATCGCCTCCGGAGAGGCCAGTATCCGTGCGAGTTGCCACTCGGCATTCCTCCCCAGTCTTCGCCGGGTCCCCAGGCCTCGTCTGCTGCTGAGGCAACAGCCTGAGCTTGCCTTGCCCATGCAGACCTAGGTCTGGGCGTTACCCTGGAGCTCCCACAGGGGAGTCAGGCCTCTTCTTGCCTGGAGACGTGCATGGCCGCTTTCCTCCCCGTCTGCAGCAGAAGTGTCCAGCACCACTTCGAGCAGACACAGGGATCTGTGGCTTGCCCTTGAGGTACCCCAAGGCTGTCACACGTGCCAGTGTCCCGGAGTTGAGCCTCAGGGTGACAGTCGAGGCAGTGCAGGGCAGTCAGGTTCATCTGGAGTGGATGAGGCATTTGGGGGTCTTGGGGAATGGTGACCCAATCTCTGAGACTCCTCCTGACTATCCAGGTGTGAGCACCTCCTCTTGGGATGCGAGGGGAACACCGTGAAACCTTTCCTGATGGAGCAGGGAAAGGGCCCCTCATCTGGAGCTCAGCAGGGGGAAACGGGGCTCTGCTTGAGGCTTGGTGGGACCCTCGGGGTTCATCTTGAGTGGGGACCGGTGGGGCAGAAACTTCTTGGGTCAAAGTAAGTGTGTGAAGGAGCCTTTTGAGGTCCAAGAGGGATGGGGCGAATTCCCCTGCGATGCCTCCGCAGACCAGAGCCACACCACGCCTGAAGGGGTGAAGCTTCTGGTTTTTCTCGAGTTGTGTCGGGGTCCTCTTGAGTTACGACGGGCACCCTAGGGACCCGACCCTGTATCCTCAGGAGAGGCCAGTCTCAGTGCGAGTTGTGAGGTGCCTCTGGGAATTCCTCCCTAGTTGTCGCCGTGTCCTCAGTCCTCGTGTGCTGCATAGGTCGGAGCCTGAGATTTCCTTGCTCATGTTTTCATAGGTCTTGAGGTTATTCTGGAGCCCCCACAGCGGAGTCAGGCCTCGTCTCACCTGGAGTCATGCACGGCCTCTTTCTTCCCCAACTGTAATGGCAGTGACCAGCTCCTCATCAAGTGGACACAGGGAATGGTGTCTTGCCATTGAGGTACCCCAGGGCTGTTTCACGTGCCAGTGTGTTGAGAGTCGAGACTCGGGGTGACAGTCGAGACAGTGCAAGGCAGTTAGGTTCCTCTGGAGTGGATGAGGCATTTGGGGAACTTGGAGAGTGGTGGTTGGACACCTGAGGCTCCTCCCTACTTTACTGATGCCAGGCCACCTCTTGGGATATGAGGGGAATACTGCGAAACCTTTTCCGACGGAGCAGGGAAACGACCCCTCATCTGGAGCTCAGCAGGGGAAAACCGGGCTCCACTTGAGTCGTGGCGAGACCCTCTGGGTTCCACTCGAGTGGGTACGGTTGGGCCTGGGAACATCCTAGGTCACAACAAGGGTATGAAGGAGCCTTTCGAGGTCCAAGCGAGAAGGGGTGATTTCCCCCGAGTTGCTGCAGCAGACAAGGGACTCACCATCTCTGCAGGGGAGAAGATTCTGGTTTTTCTCTAGTTGCGGTGGGGTCCTCTAGAGTTACGATGGGGACCCCAGGGCCCAGCCGTTGTGGCCTCAGCAGAGGCCATTCTCAATGCGAGTTGCGAAGCACCTCTAGGGATTCCTCCCCAGGTGACGCCGGGTCCTCAGTCCTCGTCTGGAACTGAGGCCTGAGACTGTGCTTGCCTCGCCCATGCTCACATAGGTCTTGGGGTTCCCGTGAAGCCCGAAAAGTGGAGTCAGGCCTCATCTCGCCTCGAGACGTGCACAGCCGCTTTCCTCCCCAACTGCAGCAACAGTTTCAGGTCTCTATCAAGTGGATACAACGATCAGTGGATTGCCCTCAAGGTACCCCAGGGCTATCACATGAGCCAGTGTGTTGGGAGTCGAGCCTCGGGGTGACAGTCTAGGCAGTGCAGGGCAGTCAGGTTCATCTGGAGTGGACGAGGCATTTGGGGGTCTTGGGGAATGGTGGCCCAAGCTGTGAGACTCCTCCCGACTCTCCAGGTGCAAGCACCTCCTCTTGACATGTCAGGGGAATACCGAGAACCTTTCCCGATGGAGTAGGCAAAAGCCCCCACATCTGGAACTCAGCAGGGGAAAACTGGGCTCCTCTTGAGTCTTGGCGGGACCCTCAGGGTTCCTCGCGAGTGGGGACTAGTGGGGCGGGGAACTTCTTGGGTCACAGCAAGGGTGTGAAGGATCCTTTTGAGGTCCAAGAGGGAAGGGGTGAATTCCCCCGAGATGCCGCATCAGACACAGGCTTCTCCCCGCCTGCAGGGAATTGTCTGGTTTTTTTCGAGTTGAGGACGGGTCCTCCCAAGTTTCAACGGAGCCCCAGGGACCCACTGCTGTGGCCCCAGGAGAGGCCAGTTTTCATGCGATGGGCAAGGCACATCTGGGGATTCTTCCCTTATGGCATCAAGTCCTCAATCCCAACCTGGTGCTAAGGCTAGAGCGTGAGCTTTCCTCACCCATGCCTACGTAGGTCTTGGGGTTCCCCTGGAGCCCCCTCAGGGGAGTCATGCCTCGACTCGCCCATAGATGTGCAGGGCCGTTTTACTCCAGGGTGCTGCAGCCATGTCCGGCTCTCCATCAAACGGACAAAGGGATCTGTGGCTTGCCCGTGTGGTACCCCAGGGCTATCACATGTGCCAGTGTATCGGCAGTCGAGCCTCAGGGAGGCAGTGGAGGCAGTGCAGGGCAGTCAGGTTCTTCTGGAGTGTACGAGGAATTTGGGGTCCTTGGGGAAAGGTGACTAGACGCCTGAGGCTCCTCTGGATTCGCCTGGTGTGAGGGCCTCCTCTTGGGATGTGCGGGGAGAGCAGGGAACCCTTTCCCTATGGAGCAGGGAAAGGGCCCCTCATCTGGAGCTGAGCATGGGAAAATGGAGCTCCTCTTGTGTCGCGGCGGGACCCTCGGGGCTCCTCTCAAGTGGGGAGGGGTGGGGCTGGGAACTTCTTGGGTCACAGCAAGGGTGTGAAGAAGCATTTCGAGGTCCAAGAGTGACAGGGTGATTTCTCCCAGAACGCCGCAATGGACAAGGGCCTCAATCCACCTGCAAGGGAGAAGCTTCTGGTTTTACTTGAGTTGCGGCAGAGTCCTCAATTTACTACTGGGACCCCAGGAACCCTCCACTTTGGCCACAGGAGAGGCCATTCTACGTGAGAGTTGCCACTGGGTATTCTTTCCGAGTCGTCGCAGGGTACCCAGGCCTCGTCTGGTGCTGAGGCCATGGCCTGAGCTTGCCTCGCCCATGCTGACCTCGGTCTTGGGTTTCACTAGAACTCCCACAGGAGAGTCAGGCCTTGTCTCGCCTGGAGACATGCACAGCCGCTTTCCTCCCCATCTGCAGCAGAAGTATCCAGCACCCCTTCGAGTGGACACAGGGATCTGTGGATCACCCTCGAGGTACCCCAGGGCTGTCACATGTGCCAGTGTGTCAGAAGTCGAGTCTCGAGGTGACATTCCAGGCAGTGCAGGGCAGTGAGGTTCATCAGGAGTGGACGAGGCATATGGGGGTTTGGGGAATGGTGGACCTACCCCTGATGCTCATCCTGTCTCTTGTCGTTTGAGGGTCTCTTCTTGGGATGCCAGTGAAGCACTGTGAACACTTTCCCGACAGAGCAGGGAAAGGGCCCGTCATATGGAGCTCAGCAGGTGAAAACGGGGCTCCTCTTGAGTCTTGATGGGACCCTCGGGGTTCCTCTCGAGTGGGGACGGGTGGGACGGGGTACTTCTTTGGTCACAACAAGGGTGTGAAGGAACCTTGTGAGGTCTAGGAGGGAAGGGGTAATTTCCCCCAAGATTCCCCTGCGGACAAGGGCCTCACTCCACCTGAAAGGGAGAATGTTCTGGTTTTTCTCGAGTGCCGTTGGGGTCCTCTCGAGTAACAACGGGACCCCAGAAACCCTCCCTTGTGGCCACAGGAGAGGACAGTCTCCGAGCAATTTGCGAGGCGCCTCTGGGGATTCATTCCCAGTCATTGCCGGGTCCTCAATCCTTGTCTGGTGCTGAAGCTGGAGCCTGAGCTTGACTCGCCCATGCTGACATATGCCTTGGGTTTCTGCTGGAGGCTCCACACAGGAGTCAGGCCTCGTCTCGCCTGGAGATGTGCATGGCCACTTTCCTCCTCAACTGCAGCAACAGTGTCTGGGTCCCTGTCGAGCGGATACAGGGATCTGTGGCTTGCCCTCGAGGTACCCCAGGGCTGTCACACGTGCCAGTGTGCCAGAGTCGTGCCTCCGGGTGACACTTGAAGCAGTGCAGGGTGGGCAGGTTCATATGGAGTGGACGAGGCATTTGGGGGTCTTGGGGAATGGTGGCCCAATCTGTGAAACTCCTCCCGAATCTCAAGATGTGAGCACCTCCTCTTGGGATGCGAGGGGAACACCGTGAAATCTTTCCCATTGGAGCAGGGAAAGGGCCCCTCATCTGGAGCTCAGCAGGGGAAAAGCGGGCTCCTCTTGAGTCTTGGCGGGACCCTCAGGGTTCATCTCACATCGGGACCGGTGGGGCGGAAGCTTTTTGGGACACAGGAAGTGTGTGAAGGAGCCTTTCGAGTTCCAAGAGGGATGGGTTGAATTCCCCTGAGATGCCGCCCCGTGCAGGAGCCACAGCACGCCTGCTGGGGAGAAGGTTCAGGTTTTTCTCGAGTTGCAGCGGGGTCGTCAGGAGGTACAAAGGGGACCCCAGGGACCCGCCCCTGTATCCTCAGGAGAGGCCATTCTCAGTGCGAGTTGCGAGGCTTCTCTGGCGATTCCTGTCCAGTCGTCACCGGGTCCTCAGTCCTCATCTGTTCTTGAGGTCAGAGCCTGAGATTTCCTCGCTCATGCTTTCATAGATCTTGAGGTTACTCTGGAGCACCACAGGAGAGTCAGGCCTCGTCTCGCCTTGAGACTTGCATGGCCTCTTTCTTCCCCAACTGCAGTGGCATTGTCCTGCTCCCAATCAAGTGGACACAGGGATCTGTGGCTTGCCATCGAGGTACCCCAGGGCTGTCTCGTGTGCCAGTGTGTCAGGAGTCGAGCCTCTGGGTGACAGTCGAGATAGTGCAGGGGAGTCAGGTTCCTTTGGAGTGGACGAGGCATTTGGGTTTCTTGGGGAAAGGTGACCAGACCCCTGAGGCTCCTCTGGACTCGCCTGGTGTGAGGGCCTCCTCTTGGGATGCTAAGGGAGAGCCGGGAACCCTTTCCCTATGGAGCAGGGAAAGGGCCCCTCATATGGAGCTGAGCATGGAAAAATGGAGCTCTTCTTAAGTCGCGGCGGGACCTTCGGTGGTCCTCTCGTGTGGAGATGGGTAGGGCAGGGAACTTTTTGAGTCACAGCAAAGGTGTGAAGGAGCATTTCTAGGTCCAAGAGGGAATGGGTGATTTCCCCCATGATGCCACAGTGGACAAGGGCCTCACTCTGCCTGTAAGGGAGAAGCTTCTGGTTTTTCTCCAGTTGTGGCGGGGTCCTCTCGAGTTACGACGTGGACCCCAGGAACCTGCCCCTGTGGCCTCCTGAGAGGCGAGTCTCTGTGCTACTTGCCACTGGGTATTCCTCCCCAGTCATCGCCACTTCCCCAGTCCTCGTCTGGCGCTGAGGCGCAGCCTGAGCTTGCCTCGCCCATGCTGACCTAGGTCTTGGGTTTTCCCTGGAGCTCCCACAGGGGAGTCAGGCCTGTTCACGCCTGGAGAGGTGCACGGCCGCTTTCCTCCCCGTCTGCAGCAGAAGTATCCAGCACCCCTTCGAGCGGACACAGGGATCTGTGGATCACCCTCTAGGTACCCCAGGGCTGTCACATGTGCCAGTGTGTCGGAAGTCGAGTCTCGAGGTGACATTCCAGGCAGTGCAGGGCAGTGAGGTTCATCAGGAATGGACGAGGCATTTGGGGCTTTTGGGAATTGGACCTACCCCTGATGCTCGTCCTGTCTCTTGTTGTCTGAGGGTCTCTTCTTGGGATGCCAGTGAAGTGCCGTGAACACTTTCCCGACGGAGCAGGGAAAGGGCCCGTCATCTGGAGCTCAGCAGGTGAAAACAGGGCTCTTCTTAAGTCCTGATGGGACCCTCGGGGTTCCTCTCGAGTGGGGACGGGTGGGGCGGGGTACTTCTTTGGTCACAGCAAAGGTGTGAAGGAGCCTTGCGAGATCTATGAGGGAAGCGGTGATTTTCCCCGAGATTACTCTGTGGACAAGGGCCTCACTCCACCTGAAGGGGAGAAGGTTATGGTTGTTCTCGAGTGCCGTTGGGGTCCTCTCGAGTTATGATGGGGACCCCAGGGACCCGCCCCTGTATCCTCAGGAGAGGCCATTTTCACTACAAGTTGCGAGGTGCCTCTGGGGATTCCTCCCCAGTCATCGCTGCTCCTCAGTCCTCATCTGGTGCTGAGGTCGGAGCCTGAGATTTCCTCGCTCATGCTTTCATAGGTCTTAAGGTTACTCGAGCCCCCACATGGCAGTGAAGCCTCGTCTCGCGAGGAGATGTGCACGGCCGCTTTCCTCCTCAACTGCAGCAACAGTGTCCGAGTCCCTGTCGAGCGGATACAGGGATCTGTGGCTTGCCCTCGGGGTACCCCAGGGCTGTCACATGTGCCAGTGTGCCAGAGTTGAGCCTCCGGGTGACACTCGAGGCAGTGCAGGGCAGACAGGTTCATCTGGAGTGAACGAGGCATTTGGGGGTCTTGGGGAATGGTAGCCCAATCTGTGAGACTCCTCCCGAATCTCAGGGTGTGAGCACTTCCTATTGGAATGCAAGGGGAACACCGCGAAACCTTCCCCATTGGAGCAAGAAAAGGCCCCTCATCTGGAGCTCAGCAGAGGGAAACCGGGCTCCTCTTGAGTCTTGGCAGGACCCTCTGGGTTCCTCTCGCGTGGGGACGGGTGGCTCGGGGAACTTCTTGGGTCACAGCAAGGGTGTGAAGGAGTCTTTTCAGGTCCTCGAGGGAAGGGGTGATATTCCCCGAGATGCTGCAGCATACAAGGAACTCACCCTCCCTGCAGGGGAGAAGCTTCTGGTTTTTCTCAAGTTGTGGCCAGTCCTCTCGAATTATGACGGGGAACCCTGGGACCCGCCCCTGTGGCCTCAGGAGAGGCCAGTCTCCATGCCAGTTGCGAGGAACCTGTGGGAATTCCTCCGTAGACGTTGCCAGGTCCACAGTCCTCGTCTGGTGATTAGGCCAGAGCCTGTGTTTGCCTCGCCCATGCCGACATAGGTCTTGGGGTTCCCCTGGAGCCCCCATAGGGAAACCAGGCCTCGTCTCGCCTGGGGATGTGTACAGTCGCTTTCCTCCCCAACTGCAGCAAGTGTCCGGGTCCCTGTCGAGCGGATACAGGGATCAGTGGCTTGATCTCTTGGTACCCCAGGGCTATCATACGTGCCAGTGTGATGGAGTCGAGCCTCGCGGTGACAGTCGAGGCAGTGCAGGAAAGTCAGATTCATCTGGAGTGGACTAGACATTTGTGGGTTGTGGAAATGTGACCCGCCGCCTGTCTTCTCTGCACTCTCCTGGTGTGAGTGCCTCCTCTTGGGATGCGGGGGGAAAGCCAATAACCCTTTCCCGATGGAGCAGGGAAAGGGCCCCTCATTTGGGGCTAAGCATGGGAAAATGGAGCTCCTCTTGAGTCATGGCGGGACCCTCGGCAGACCTCTCGAGTGGGCACGTGAGGGGCGGGGAACTTCTTGGGTCCCAGCAAGGGTGTGAAAGAGCCTTTTGAGGTCTAAGAGGTAAGGGGTGATTTGCCCCGAGATGCTGCAGTGGCAAGGGACTCACAGTCCCTGCAGGAGAGAAGCTTCTGTTTTCTCTCTAGTTGTGGGGGGGTTCTCTCGATTTAAGACGGGGAACCCAGGGAACTGCCCCTCTGACCTCAGGAGAGGCAGTCTCCTTGCGAGTTGCGAGGCACCTCTGGGGGTTCCTCCTGAGACATCGCCGGGTCCTTAGTCCTCCTCTGGTGCTGAGGCCGGAACCTATGCTTGCCCCGCCAATGCTGACATAGGTCTTGGTGTTCCTCTTGAGCATCCATGGGGGAGTCAGCCCTCGTCTAGCCTGGGGACGTGCACAGCCGCTTTCCTCCCCAACTGCAGCAACAGTGTCCGGGTCCCTGTCGAGCGGATACAGGGATTAGTGGCTTGAACTCGAGGTACCCCAGGCCTATCACACGTTCCAGTGTGCCTGAGTTGAGCATCGGGGTGACAGTAGAGGCAGTGCAGGACAGTGAGATTCATCTGGAGTGGACTAGGCATTTTGGCGTCTTGTGGAAATAGGACCCGACACCTGAGGCTTCTCCTGATTCGCCTGGTGTGAGTGCCTCCTCATGGGATGGAAGTGGAGAGCCGGGAACCCTTTCCAGATGGAGCAGGTAAAGGGCCCCTCATCTGGAGCTGAGGATGGGAAAATGGAGCTAATGTTGAGTCTTGGCGGGACCCTCGACGGTCTTCTTCATTGGGGACTTTTGGGGAGGGAAACTTCTTGGGTCACAGCAAGGGTGTGAAAGAGCATTTCGAGGTCCAAGAGGGAACGGTTGATTTCCCCTGGGATGTCGCAGCAGACAAAGGCCTCAATCCGCCTGCAAGGGAGAAGCTTCTGGTTTTTCTCGAGTTGCTGCGGGGTCCGCTCCAGTTACTACAGGGACCACAGGGATCTGCCCCTGTGGCCCCAAGATAGGCCAGTCTCAGTGCGAGGGGGAAGGCACATCTGGAGATTCCTCCCCAGTGGTGCCAAGTCCTCAGTTCTCTTCTGGTGCTGAGGCTGCAGCCTGACATTTCCTCGCCCGTGCTCACGTTTGTGTTGGGCTTCCCCTGGAACCCGCAGATGGGAGTCAGGGCTCGTCCAGACTGGAGACTTGCATGGCCGCTTTCCTTCCCAACCACAGTAACAGTGTCCGGGACCCTGTCGAGTGGATACAGGGATCTATGGCTTGCGCTCGAGGTACCCAAGGGCTGTCACACGTGCCAGTGTGCCGGAGTCGAGCATCAGGGTTACAGTTGAGGCTGTGCAGGGCAGTCAGGTTCATCTGAAGTGGACGAGGCATTTGGGGGTCTTGGGGAATGGTGGCCCAACCTGTGAGACTCCTCGAGACTTTCCAGTTGCGAGCACCTCCTTGTGGGAGGCGAGGGGAACACTGCGAAAAATTTCCCGAAAGAGCAGGGAAAAGGCCCCAAATTGGGAGCTCAGCAGGGGAAATGGGGCTCCTCTGGAGTCTTGGCGGGACCCTCGGGGTTCTACTCGAGTGAGGACGGGTGGGGCGGGGTACTTCTTGGGTCGCAGCAAGGGTGTAAAGGAGCCTTTCAAGGTCCACGATGAACTAGGTGAATTCCCATGAGATGCCTTTCGGACAAGGGCCACACCACGCCTGCAGGGGAGAAGCTTCCGGTTTTTCTTGAGTTGTGGTGGGGTCCTCTCGAGTTACAATGCGGACCCCAGAGACCCGCCCCTGTATCCTCAGGAGAGACCATTCTCAGTGCGAGTTGTGAGGCACCTCTGGGGATTCCTCCCCAGTCATCGCCGGGTCCTTAGTTCCCGTCTGGTGCTGAGGTCAGAGCCTGAGTTTTTCTCGCTCATGACCATAGGTCTTGAGGATGTTCTGGAGCCCCCATAGGGGAGTCAGGCTTCTTCCCGACTGGAGACATGCATGGCCTCTTTTTTTCCCAATTGCAGCAGCAGTGTCTGGCTCCCCATAAAGTAGACACAGGGATCTGTGGCTTGCCATCGAGGTAAACCAGGGCTGTCTCTCGTGCCAGTGTGTTGGGAGTCTAGCCTCAGGGTGACAGTCAAGACAGTGCAGGGCAGTCATGTTCATCCTGAGTGGACGAGGCATTTGGGGATCTTGGGGAGTGGTGGTCGGACACCTGAGGCTATTCCCGACTCTGCTGATGGGAGGCCGCCTCTTGGGATGTGAGGGGAGCGCTGGAAAACCTTTCCAGATTGAGCAGAGAAAGGGCGCCTCATCTGGAACTCAGCAGGGGAAAACGGGGCTCCTCTTGAGTCTTGGCAGGACCCTCGGTGTTCCTCTCAAGTGGGGATGGTTGGGACGGGGAACTTCCTAGGTCACAACAAAGATATGAGGGAGATTTTGTAGGTCTAAGAGGGAAGGGGTGATTTCCCCCAGGTCTCCGCAGCAGACAAGGGCCTCACTCCGGCTGCAATGGTGAACCTTCTGGCTTTTCTCAAGTTGCAGCGGGGTCCTCTCGAGTTATGACGGGGACCACAGTTCTCTGCCCTTGTGGCCCCAAGATAGGTCATTCTCCGTTTGAGGGGCACGGCACATCTGGGGATTCCTCCCCAGTGGCGCCAAGTCCTCAGACCCCTTCTGGTGCTGAGTCTGCAGCCTGAAGTTGCCTCACCTGTGCTGACATTTGTACTGGGCTTCCACTGGAGCCCGCAGACTGGAGTCAGTCCTCTTCTCACCTGGAAACCTTTTTCCGATGGAGCAGGGAAAGGGCCATTCATCTGCAGCTGAGCATGGGAAAATGGGGCTCCTCTTGAGTCGTGGCAGGAAACTCGTAGGTCCTCTCGAGTGGGGAGGTGTGGGGCGGGGATCTTCTTCGTTCAAAGCAAGGGTGTGAAGGAGCATTTTGAGGTCCACAAGGGATGGGGTGAATTCCCCTGAGATGCCGTTGCAGACAATGGCCACATCACCCCTGCAGATGCAAAGCTTCTGGTTATTCTCAAGTTGCAATGGGGTCCTCTCGAGTTATGACGGGGACCCCAGGGACCCGCCCCTGCATCCTCAGGAGAGGCCATTCTCAGTGCGAGTTGTGAGGCGCCTCTGGGGATTCCTCCCCAGTCATCACCGGGTCCTCAGACCTCGTCTGGTGCTGAGGTCGGAGCCTGAGATTTCCTCGCTCATGCTTTCATAGGTCTTGAGGTTACTCTGGAGCAACCACAGGGGACTCAGGCCTCTTCTCGCTTGAAGACTTGCACGGCCTCTTTCTTCCCCAACTGTAGCGGCAGTGTCCGGCTCCCAGTCAAGCGGACACAGGGATCTGTGGCTTGCCATCAAGGTACTCAGGGCTGTCTCACGTGCCAGTGTGTTGGGTGTCAAGCCTCGGGGTGACAGTCGAGAGAGTGCTGGGCAGTCATGTTCATCTGGAGTAAACCAGGCATTTGGGGATCTTGGGGAGTGGTGGTCGGACACCTGAGGCTCCTCTTGTCTCCCCGGATGGAGGCCACCTCTTGGGATGGGACGGGAGCGCCAGTAAATCTTTCCCGATGGAGCAGGGAAAGGGCCCCTCATCTGGAGCTCAGCAGGGGAATACGGTGCTCCTCTTGAGTCGTGGCGGGAACCTCGGGGTTTCTCTGGAGTGGGGACGGTTGGGGTGGGGAACTTCCTAGATCACAACAAGGGTATGAAGGAGATTTTCGAGGTCCAAATGGGAAGGGGTGATTTCCTCCGAGATGCTGCAGTGGACAAGGAACTCACCCTCCCTGTAGGGGAGAAACTTCCTGTTTTTCTCGAGGTGCGGCAGGGTCCTCTCGAGTTACGATGGGGACCCCAGGGACCCGCCCCTGTGGCCTCAGGAGAGCCCAGTCTCCATATGAGTTGCCACTGGGTATTCCTCCCCAGTCGTCGCCAGGTCCCCAGGCCTCGTCTGATGCTGAGGCTGCCACCTGAGCTTGCCTTGCCCTTGCTGACCTAGGTATTGGGGTTCCCCTGGAGCTCCCAAGGGGAGTCAGGCCTCATCTCGTCTGGAGACGTGCACAGCCACTTTCTTCCCCATCTGCATAAGTGTCCAGCACCCCCTTCGAGCGGACAGTGATCTGTGGCCTTCCCTTGAGGTACTCCAGGGCTGTAAAAACGTGCCAGTGTGCCGGAGTCGAGTCTTAGGTTGACAGTCGAGGCAGTGCAGAGCAGTCAGTTTCATCTGGAGTGGAAGAGGCATTTGGGGGTCTTGGGGAATGGTGGCCCAATCTGTGAGATTCCTCCCGACTCTTCAGGTGCGAGCACCTCCTTTGACATGCGAGGGGAACACCGCCAATCCTTTCCCGAAGGAGCAGGGAAAGAGCCCCTCATCTGGAGCTCAGCAGGGGAAAACGGGGTTGCTCTTGAATCTTGGCGAGACCCTCGGGGTTCCTCTCGAGTTGGGACGTGTAGGGAGTGGAACTTCTTAAGTCAGAGCAAAGGTGTGAAGATGCGTTTTGAAGTCCAAGAGGGAAGGGGTGAATTCCCCCGAGATGCCGCATCGGACAAGGGCCTCTCCCCACCTGCAGGAAGTGTCTGTTTTTTTCGTGTCGTGGAGGGGTCCTCTCAAGTTATGACGGGGCCCCAGGACCCAACCCTGTGGCCCCAGGAGAGGCCAGTCCCCGTGAGAGGGGTGAGGAGGAATCTCGGATAATTCTCAAGCGTCACAAAGTCCTCAGTCCCACTCTTGTGCCGAGGTAGGAGCCTGAGCTTTCTTGATCCATGCCTACGTAGGTTTTGGGGTCACCCTGAAGCCCCCTAAGTGAAGTCAGGCCTAGTCTCGCCCATAGCCTTGCAGGACCGCTTTACTCCAGGGTGCAGCAGCCATGTCCGGCTATCCATCGAACAGACAAAGGGATCTGTGGCTTGCCCTCGAGATACCCCAGGGCTATCACACTGGCAGTGTGTCGGCAGTTGAGCCTCGGGGTGGCAGTTGAGGCAGTGCAGGGCAGTCGGTTCATCTGGAGTGGACAAGGCATTTGAGGTTCTTGGGGAAATGTGACCAGACACCTGAGGCTCCCCTGGACTCGCCTGGTGTGAGGGCCTCCTCTTGTGATGCGAGGGGAGAGGCAGGAACCCTTTCCCGAAGGAGCAGGGAAAGGGCCCCTCATATGGAGCTGAGCATGGGAAAATGGAGCTCCTCTTGAGCCGCAGCAGGACCCTCAGTGTTCCTCTCGAGTGGGGACGGGTAGGGCAGGAAACTTCTTGGGTCACAGCAAGGGTGTGAAGGAGCATTTCAAGGACCAAGAGGGAACGTGTGATTTCCCCCAGGATGCCACAGTGGACAGGGGCCTCACTCCGCCTGCAAGGGAGAAGCCTCCAGTTTTTCTCAAGTTGCGGCGAAGTCCTCTCGAGTTATGAGGGGGACCACAGAGACTCACCCCTGTGGCCTCAGGAGAGGCCAGTCTCATTGAGAGTTGCCACTGGGTATTCCTCCCCAGTCGTCCCTGGGTCCCCAGGCCTCGTCTGGTGCTGATGCCGCAGCCTGAGCTTGCCTTGCCATGCTGACCTAGGTCTTGGGGTACCTCTGGAGCTCCCACAGGGGAGTCAGTCCACATCTCGCCTGGAGCCGTACACGGCCACTTTCCTCCCCATTTGCAGAAGAAATGTCCAGCACCCATTCGAGCAGACACAGGGATACACCACCGCGGATAAGGGCCACACCACGCCTGAAGGGGAGAAGCTTCTGGTTTTTCTGGAGATGCGGCCAGGCCCTCTCGAGTTACGACGGGGACCCCAGGGACCCGCCCCTGTATTCTCAAGAGAGTCCAGTCTCAGTGCGAGTTGCAAGGCGCCTCTGGGGATTCCTCCCCAGTCATCCCCGAGTACTCAGTCCTAGTCTGGTGCTGAGGTCGGAGCCTGAGATTTCCTCGCTCATGGTTTCATAGGTCTTGAAGTTACTCTGGACCCCCCACAGGGGAGTCAGTCCTCGTCTTACCTGGAGACTTGCAGGGCCTCTTTCTTCCCCAACTGCAGTAAAAGTGTCAGGGTCCCTGTCGAGCGTATACAGCGATCTACTGCTTGCCCTCAAGGTACACCAGGGCTGTCTTAGGTGCAAGTGTGTTGGGAATCGAGCCTCGGGGTTATAGTTGAGGCAGTGCAGGGCAGTCAGGTTCATCGAGAGTGGATGAGGCATTTGGGGGTCTTGGAGAATGGTGGCCCAATCTGTGAGACTCCTCCTGACTCTCCAGGTGTGAGCACCTCCTCTTGGGATGGAAGGGGAACATCGCGAAAACTTTCCCAATGGAGCAGGGAAAGGGCCCCTCATCTGGAGCTCAGCAGGGGAAAACGGGGCTCCACTTGAGTCTTGCGGGACCCTCGGGTTTACTCTCGAGGGGGGAAGGGTAGGGCGGGGAGCTTCTTGGGTCACAGTATAGGTGTCAAGGAACCTTTCGAGGTCCACGAGGGTCGAGGTGAATTCTTCTGAGATGCTGCCATGCAAAAAGGCCACACCACGCCTGTAGTGGAGGAGCCTCTGGTTTTTCTCGAGTTGCGGTGGTGTCCTCTGGAGTTACTACAGGGACCACAAGGACCCGCCCCTATATTCTCAGGGCAGGCCATTCTCAGTGGGAGTTGCGAGGTGCCTCTGGGGATTCTTCCCCTGTCGTCGCTGGGTCGTCATTCCGACTGGTGCTGAGGTCAGAGCCTGAGTTTTCCTCCCTCAGGTTTCATAGGTCTTGAGGATACTCTGGAGCCCCCACAGAGGAGTCAGGCCTCATCTCGCCTGAAGACTTGCACAGCTTCTTTCTTCTTGAACTGCAGCGGCAGTGTCCGGCTCCCCGTCAAGCAGACACAGGGATCTGTGGCTTGCCATCGAGGTAAACCAGGGCTGTCTCACGTGCCAGTGTGTCGGGAGTAGAGCCTCAGGGTAACAGCCGAGACAGTTCAGGGCAGTCAGTTTCATCTGGAGTGGACGAGGCATTTGGGGATCTTGGGGAGTGGTGGTCGACACCAGAGGCTCCTCCCGACTCTCCTGATGTGACGCCACCTCTTGGAATGCCAGGGGAGCTCCGGAGAACCTTTCCTAATTGAGCAGGGAAAGGGCCCCTCATCTGGAGCTCAGCAAGGAAAAACGGGGCTCCTCTTGAGTTATGGCGGGACCCTCGGGATTCCTTTTGACTGGGGACGGATCTAGCAGGGTACTTCCTAGGTCACAACAAGGGTATGAAGAAGACTCTCGAGGTCCAAGAGGGAAGGGGTGATTGCCCCCGAGATGCTACAGAGGACAAGGGACTAACCCTCCCTGCAGGGGGGAAGCTTCTGGTTTTTCCCGAGTTGCGGCAAGGTCCTCTTGAGTTATGACGGGGACCCCAGTGACCTGCCCATGTATCCTCAGGAGAGGCCATTCTCAGTGTGACTTGCAAGGCACCTCTTGGGATTCCTCTCCAATCGTCGCCTGGTCCTCAGTCCTCGTCTGGTGCTGAGGCCGGAGCCTGTGCTTACCTCGCCCATGGTGACATAGGCCTTGGGGTTCCCCTGGAGCACCCACAGGGGAGTCAGACCTCGTCTCGCCTGGAGACGTGCACAGCCGCTTTCCTCCCCAACTGCAGGAACAGTGTCCAGGTCCCTGCCGAGCGGATACAAGGATCAATGTCTTGTCCTCGAGGTTCCCCAGCGCTATCACCGGGGCCAGTGTGCCAGAGTCGAGTCTCGGGGTGACAGTCGAGGCAGTGCTGAGCAGTCAGGTTCATCTGCATTGGACGAGGCATTTGGGGATCTTGGGGAATGGTGGCCCAAGCAGTGAGACTCCTCTGACTCTCCAGGTGGGAGCACATCCTCTTGACATGTGAGGGGAACACCGTGAAACCTTTCCCGTCAGAGCAGGGAAAGGGCCCCTCATCTTGAACTCAGCAGGAGAAAACGGGGCTCCACTTGAGTCTTGGCGGGACCCTCGGGGTTCCTCTCCAGTGGGGATGGGTGGGGCGGGGAACTTCTTGGGTTCCAGCAAGGGTGTGAATGGGCCTTTCGTGGTCCAAGAGGGAAGGGGTGAAATCCCCGAGATGTCGCATCAGACAAGGGCCTCTCCCCGCCTGCAGGGAAGTGTCTGCTTTTTTCGAGTTGCAGAGAGGTCCTCTCAAGTTACGACAGTGCCCCTGGGACATACACCTGTGGCCCTAGGAGAGGCCAGTCTCCGTGCGAGGGGCCAGGCACATCTGGGCATTCTTCCCCAGTGGCGCCAAGTCCTCAGTCCCATTCTGGTGCTGAGACCTGAGCCTGAGCTTTCCTAACCCGTGCCTACATAGGTCTTGGGTTTCCCCTGGAGCCCCCTCAGGGGAGTCAGACCTCGTCTCGCACATAGACATGCAGGGCCACTTTACTCCAGGGTGCAGCAGCCGTGTCCGGCTCTCTGTCGAATGGACAAAGGGAACTGTGGCTTGCCCTGGAGGTACTTCAGGGCAATCACACGTGCCAGTGTGTCTGCATTCGAATCTCGGGGAGGCAGTTGAGGCAGTGCAGGGCAGTCAGGTTCATCTGGTGTGGATGAGGCATTTGGGGTTCTTGGGGAAAGGTGACCAGACACATGAGGCTCCTCTGGCCTTGCCTGGTGTGAGGACCTCCACTTGGGATGGGAGGGGAGAGCCTGGACCCTTTCCAGATGGAGGAGGGAAAGGCCCGTCATCTGGAGATGAGCATGTGAAAATGGAGCTCCTCTTGATTCTTGGTGGGACCCTCGACGGTCCCCTCGAGTACGGACGTGTTTGGCGGGGAACTTCTTGGATCACAGCAATGGTGTGAAGGAGCATTTCGAGGTCCAAGAGGGAACGGGTGATTTCCCCAGGGAGGCCGCAGTGGACAAATGCCTCACTTCGCCTGCAAGAGAGAAGCTTCTGGTTTTTCTCGAGTTGCAGTGGGGTCCTCTCGAGATACGACCGGGACCCCAGGGACCCACCTCTGTGGCCTCAGGTGAGGCCAGTCTCCGTAGGAGTTGCCACTGGGTATTCCTTTCCAGTCGTCACCGGGTCCCCAGGCCTCGTCTGGTGCTGAGGCCAAAGCCTGAGCATGCCTCGCCCATGCTGACCTAGGTCTTGGGGTTCCCCTGGAGCTCCCACAGTGGAGTCAGGCCTCATCTCGCCTGGATACATACATGGCCGCCTTCCTCCCCATCTGCAGCAGAAGTGTCCAGCACCCCTTCGAGCAGACACAGGGATACGCCTCCGCGGATAAGGGCCACACCACGCCTGAAGGGGAGAAGCTTCAGGTTTTTCTTGAGTTGTGGCGGAGTCCTCTCGAGTTACGACGGGGACCCCAGGGACCCGCCCCTGTATTCTCAGGAGAGGCCAGTTTCAGGGCGAGTTGCGAGGCGTCTCTGGGGATTCCTCCCCAGTTGTCGCTGTGTCCTCAGTCCTTTTCTGGTGCTGAGGTCGGAGCCTGAGATTTCCTCGCTCATGGTTTAATAGGCCTTGAGGTTACTCTGGAGCCCCCACAGGGGTGTCAGGCCTCATCTTGCCTGGACACTTGCAGGGCCTCTTTCTTTCCCAACTGCAGCAACTGTGTCAGGGTCCCTGTCAAGCGTATACAAGGATCTATTGCTTGCCCTCTAGGTACACCAGGGCTGTCACACATGCAAGTGTGCTGGCGTCGAGCCTCAGGGTTACAGTCGAGGCAGTGCAGGGCAGTCATGTTCATCTAGAGTGCACGAGGCATTTTGAGGTCTTGGAGTATGGTGGCCCAATCTGTGAGACTCCTCCCGACTCTCCAGGTGTGAGCACCTCCTCTTCAGATGCGAGGCGAACACCACGAATCCATTCCCAACGGAGCAGGGAAATGGCCCCTCACCTGGAGCTCAGCACGGCAAAACGGGGCTCCTCTTGAGTCTTGGCGGGACCCTCGAGGTTCCTCTCGAGTGGGGACGGGTGGGGCAGGGAATTTCTTGAGTCACAGCAAGGGTGTGAAGGAGCCTTTCGAAGTCCACGAGGCACCGGGTGAATTCCCCTGAGATGCTGACGCAGACAAGGGCCACACCACATCTGCTGTGGAGAAGTTTCCAGTTTTTTTCGAGTTTTGTTGGGGTCCTCTCGAGTGACGACCAGGACACCAAGGACCCGCCCCTGTATCCTCATGAGAGGCCATTCTCAGTGCGAGTTGCGAGGCGCCTCTGGGGATTCCTCCCCAGTCGTCACTGGGTACTCAGTCCTAGTTTGGTGCTGAGGCAGGAGCCTGAGATTTCCTCACTCATGCTTTCATAGGTCTTGAGCATACTCTGGAGCCCCCATAGGTGTGTCAGGCCTCATCTCTCCTGGAGAATTGCACGGCCTCTTTCTTTCCCAACTACAGCAGCAGTGACCGGCTTCCCGGCAAGTGGACACAGCAATCTGTGGCTTGCCATCCAGGTACCCCAGGGCTGCCTGACGCGCCAGTGTGTTGGGAGTCGAGCTTCGGGGTAACAGTCGAAACAGTGCAGGGCAGTCAGGTTCATCTGGAATGAACGAGGCATTTAGGGAGCTTGGGGTGTGGTGGTCAGACACCTGAAGCTCCTCCCAACTCTCTTGATGCGAGGACACCCCTTGGGATGAGAGGGCAACACCGAATCAGGGAAGAGCCCCTCATCTGGAGCTCAGCAGGGGAAAACGGGGTTCCTCTTGAGTCGTGACAGGACCCTTGGGGTTCCTCTCGAGTGGGGACGGTTGGGGCGGGGAACTTCCTAGGTCACAACAAGGGTATGAGGAGCCTTTCGAGGTCCAAGAGGGAAGGGGTGATTTCACCTGAGATGCTGCCGTGGACAAGGGATTCACTCTCCCTGCAGGGGAGGAACTTCCGGTATTTCTCGAGTTGCAGCCGGGTCCTCTCGAGTTATGACGGGGATCCCAAGGACCCAACCCTGTATCCTCAGGAGAGGCCATTCTCAGTGTGAGTTGCAAGGCACCTCTTGGGATTCCTCTCAAGTCGTCTCCTGGTCCTCAGTCCTCGTCTGGTACTGAGGCCGGAGCCTGTGCTTGCCTCGCCCATGGTGACATAGGTCTTGGGATTCCCCTGGAGCCCCCATAGGGAAGTGAGGCCTCATCTCTCCTGGAGACGTGCACAGCCTCTTTCCTCCCCAACTGCAGCAACATTGTCCTGGTCCCTGTCGAGCGGATACAGGGATCAGTGGCTTACCCTCGAGGTACCCCAGGGCTATCACACGTGCCAGTGTGCCAGAGTCGAGGCTTGGGGTGACATTCGAGGCAGTGCAAGGCACTCAGGTTCATCTGGTGTGGAACAGGATCCTTGGGGTCTTGGGGAAATGTGACCCGATGCCTGAGGCTATTCTGGACACGCCTGGTGTGAGGGCCTCCTCTTGGGATGAGAGGGGAGAGCCGGGAACCCTTTCCCGATGGAGCAGGGTAAGGGCCCCTCATCTGGACTGAGCATGGGAAAATGGAGCTCCTCCTGAGTCTCAGCGGGACCCTCGGGGTTCCTCTCGAGTGAGGACGGGTGGGGCGGGGAACTTCTTGGGTCACAGCAAGGATGTGAAGGAGCATTTCGAGGTCCAAGTGGGAACAGGTGTTTTCCTCCGGGACGCCGCAGCGGACAGGGCCTCACTCCGCCTGCAAGGGTGAAGCTTCTGGTTTTTGTCGAGTTGTTGCGGCGTCCTCTCCAGTTATAACTGGGACCACAGGGATCTGTCCCTGTGGCATCAGGATAGACCAGTCTCCCTGCAAGGGGCAAGGCACATCTGCGGGATTCCTCCCCAGTGGCGCCAAGTCCTCAGTCCTCTTCTGGTGCTGAGGCTGGAGCCTGGGATTGCCTCGCCCGTGTTGACATTAGTCTGGGGCTTCCCCTGGAATCCTCACAGGGGAGTCAGGCCTCATCTCGACTGGAGACGTGCAATGCCGCTTTCCACCCCAACTGCAGTAACAGTGTCCGGGTCCCTGTCGAGCGGATAGAGGGATCTCTGGCTTTCGCTCGAGGTTCCCCAGGGCTGTCACATGTGCCAGTTTGCCGGAGTCAGTCCTCGGGGTTACAGTCGAGGCAGTGCAGGGAAGTCAGGTTCATCTGAAGTGGACGAGGCATTTGGGGGTTTGGGGGAATGGTGGCGCAACCTGTGAGACTCCTCCCGACTCTCCAGGTGCGAGCACCTCCTCTTGGGATGTGAGGGATCACCGTGAAACCTTTCCCGATGGAGCAGGGAAAGGGCTCCTCATCTGGAGTTCAGCAGGGGAAAATGGGGCTTCTCTTGATTCTTGGCGGGACCCTTGTGGTTCCTCTCGAGTGGGGACGTTTGGGCCTGGGAACTTCTTGGGTCTCAGCAAGGGTGTGAAGGAGCCTTTCCAGGTCCAAGAGGGACGGGCTGAATTCCCCTGTGATGCCGCCGTGGATAAGGGCCTCACACCGCCTGCAGGGGAGAAGATTCTGTTTTTTCTTGAGTTGCCCCAGGGTCATCTTGAGCAGTAACTGAGACCCCCCAGGGACTGGCCTCTGTGCCCGGTGGAGAGGCCAGTCTCTGTGCATGTTGGGAGGCTCCTCTGGGGATTCCTCCACAGTGGTCGCCGGGTTCTCAGCCCTCGTCTAGTGCTGAGGCCAGAGCCTGAGCTTTCCTCGCCATGCTGACGTAGCTATTAGGCTTCCCCTGGAGCTCCCTCAGTGGAGTCAGGCCTCTTCTCGCCCATAGACGTGCAGGGCCGCTTTTCTCCAGGGTGCAGCAGCCTTGTCCGGCTCTCCTTCAAGCAGACAAAGGGATCTGTGGCTTGCACTGGAGGTACCCCAGGACTATCACATGTGCCAGGGTGTCTGCAGTCCAGCCTTCAGGATGAAGTCGAGGCAGTGCAGGGCAGTCAGGTTCATCTTGAGTGGAAGAGGCATTTGGGGTACTTGGGGAAAGGTGACCAGAGGCCTGAGGCTCCTGTGGACTCGCTTGGTGTGAGTGCCTCCTCTTGGGATGCAAGGGGAGAGCCGGGAAACCTTTCCTGATGGAGCAGGGAAAGGGACCCTCATCTGGAGCTTAGCAGGGGAAAATAGAGCTCCTCTTGAGTCGCGGCAGGACCCTCGGCGGTCCTCTCGTGTGGAGATGGGTGGGGCGGGAACTTCTTGGGTCACAGCAAGGGTGTGAAGGAGCATTTCTAGGTCCAAGAGGGAACAGGTGATTTCCACCGGGATGCCGCAGTGGACAAGGGCCTCACTCCGCCTGCAAGTGAGAAGCCTCTGGTTTTTCTTGAGTTGTGGCGGGGTCCACTAGAGTTTCGAAGGTGACCCCAGGGACCCGCCCATGTGGCCTCAGGAGAGGCCAGTCTCCGTTGCCACTGGGTATTCCTCCCCAGTAGTCGCCTGGTCCCCAGGCCTCCTCTAATGCTGATGCCGCAGCCTGAGCTTGCCTCACCCATGTTGTCCTAGGTCTTGGCTTTCCCCTGGAGCTCCCACAGGAGAGTCAGGCCTTGTTTCGCCTGGAGACGTGCACGGCCGCTTTCCTCCCCATCTGCATCAGAAGTGTCCAGCACCCATTTGAGCCAACACAGGGATCTGTGGCTTGCCATCGAGGTACCCCAGGGCTGCCTCACGTGCCAGTGCATCCGGAGTCGAGCCTCAGGGTGACAGGAGAGACAGTGCAGGGCAGTCAGGTTCATCTGGAGTGGACGAGAAATTTGGGGATCTTGGGGAGTCGTGGTTGGACACCTGAGGCTCCTCCTGACTCTCCTGATTCGAGACCACCTCTTGGGATGTGAGAGTAACATCGCGAAACCTTTTCCGATGGAGCAGGCAATGGGTCCGACATCTTGGGTTCAGCAAAGGAAAATGGGGCTACTCTTGAGTCACGGCAGGACCATCAGGGTTCCTCTCGAGTGGGGACGTGTGGGCCTGGGAATTTCCTGGGTCACAGCAAGAGTGTGAAGGAACATTTCGAGGTCCAAGAGGGATGAGCTGAATTCCCCTGAGACGCCTCAGTGGACAAGGGCTTCACACCACTTGCAGGAGAGAAGCTTCTGTTTTTTCTTAAGTTGCCCCGGGGTCAATTCGAGTTATAACTGGGACCCCAGGGACTCGCCTATGTGCCCGGAGGGGAGGCCAGTCTCTGTGCGTGTTGCCAGGCTTCTCTGGGGTTTCCTCCACAGTCGTTGTGGGGTCCTCAGTCCTTGTCTTGTGCTGAGGCCGGAGCCTGAGCTTTCCTTGCTGTGCTGATGTAGGTCTTGGGGTTCCCCTGGAGACCCCATAGGGGAGTCAGGCCTCGTCTCGCCTGGAGACGTGCACAACCGCTTTCGTCCCCAAATGCAGCATCAGTGTCTGGGTCCCTGTCGAGCGGATACAGGGATCAGTGGCTTGCCCTCGAGGTACCCCAGGGCTATCACACGTGCCAGTGTTCCGGAGTCAAGCCTCGGGGTGACAGTCGAGGCACTGCAGGGCACTCATGTTCATCTGGAGTGGATCAGGCATTTGGGGGACTTGGGGAAATGTGACCCGATTGCTGAGGCTCCTCTGGACTCGCCTGGTGTGAGGGCCTCCTCTTGAGATGCTAGGGGAGAGCCAGGAACACTTTCTCAACAGAGCAGGGAAAGTGCCCCACATCTGTAGCTGAGCGTAGGAAAATGGAGTTCCACTTGAGTCGCGGTGGGACCCTTGGCGGTCCTCTTGAGTGGGGACTTTTAGGGCGAGTAACTTCTTGGTCACAGCAAGGTTGTGAAAGAATATTTCGAGGTCCAAGAGGGAACGAGTGATTTCTCCCTGGACACAGCAGCGAACAAGGGCCTCACCCCTCCTGCAAGGGTGAAGCTTCTGGTTTTTCTCGAGTTGCGGCGGGGTCCTCTTGAGTTACGCGGGGACCACAGGGANGTTTTAAAAGAAATTGCCTCTCCTGGCCGGCTGCAGTCACGGCCAAGTTCAGACTGGCCTGCCTCAAATCCGAGGTAGGCGGGAACGAAGCATCTGCAGTCACGATTCGGGGCTTTCCACTCTGCTGCTGCCGGCAACTCGAAACTCCCACCAGGTAAAGAGAATGAGAGCTTGTTATCTGCTTTCCCGGGAAGATCCCTGTGTTTAAAATCACACGAAGAGAAAGAGCTAAAACACTTCACCAAAGAATTACATCCTCGTGGAAGATCCTGATCCTAAGGCTTTTGAGAGCATCTCTTAAAACACAGAGATGGNGAGGGAACGAGTGATTTCTCCCTGGACACAGCAGCGAACAAGGGCCTCACCCCTCCTGCAAGGGTGAAGCTTCTGGTTTTTCTCGAGTTGCGGCGGGGTCCTCTTGAGTTACGCGGGGACCACAGGGATTCACCTCTGTGACCCCAGGATAAGTCAGTTTCCATGCGAGTGGAGAGGAACATTGGGGGATTCCTCCCCAGTGGCGACAAGTCCTCAGTCTCCTTCTGGTACGTAAGCTGCAGGCTGAGATTTCCTCGACCATGCTGACATTTGTATTGGGCTTCCCCTGGAGCCCACAGAGGGGAGTCAGGCCTCGTCTCGACTGGACACGTGCAGGGCCGCTTTCCTTCACAACTGCAGTAACAGTGTCCGGGTCCCTGTTCCAGCGGATACAGGGATCTATGGCTTGCGCTCAAAGTACCCTAGGGCTGTCACACGTGCCATTGTGTCTTAGTCGAGCCTCGGGGTTACAGTCGAGGCAGTGCAGGGCAGTCAGGTTTATCTGAATTGGACAAGGCACTTGGGGGTCTTGGGAAATGGTGGCTCAACCTGAGAGACTCCTCCAGACTTTCCAGGTGTGATCACCTCCTGTTGGGATGAGAGGGGAACACTGCAAAACCTTTCACGAAGGAGCAGGGAAATGACCCCTCATCTGGAGCTCAGCAGGTAAAACGGGGCTCCTCTCGAGCCTTGGTGGGACCCTTGGTGTTCTTCTCGAGTGGGGATGTGTGGGGCGGGGAAATTCTTTGGTCACAGCAAGAATGTGAAGGAGCCTTTCAAGGTCCACGAGGGACAGGGTGAATTCACCTGAGATGTCGTTGCGGACAGGGGCCACACCACGCTTGCTGGGGAGAAGCTTCCAGCTTTTCCTGAGTTGCGGCGGGGTCCTCTCGAGTTACGACAGGGCCCCAGGGAACCGCCTCAGGATCCTCAGGAGAGGCCATCCTCATAGCAAGTTGCGAGGAACCTCTCGGGATTCCTCCCCAGTCTCGCTGGCTCCTCAGTCCTCCTCTGGTGCTGAGGTCGGTTCCTGAGGTTTCCTCGCTCATACTTTCATAGGTCTTGAGGTTACTCTGGAGCCCCCATAGGAGAGTCAGGCCTCTTCTTGCCTGGAGACATGCATGGCCCCTTTCTTCCCCAACTGCAGCGGCCGTGTCCGGCTCCCCGTAAAGCGGACACAGGGATCTGTGTCTTGTCATCGAGGTACTCCAGGGCTGTCTCCCGTGCCAGTGTGTTGGGAGTCGAGCCTTGGTGTGACAATCGAGACAGTGTAGGGCAGTCATGTTCATCTGGAATGGACGAGGCATTTGGGTATCTTGGGGAGTGGTGGTCAGTCACCTGAGGCTCCTTTCGACTCTCCTGCTGCGAGGCCACCTCTTGGGATGCGAGGGAAGCGCCGGAAATTCTTTCCCAATGGAGCAGGGAAAGGGCCCCTCATCTGGAGCTCAGCAGGGGTAACAAGCCTCCTCTTAAGTCGTGGCGGGACACTCGGGGTTTGTCTCAATTGGCGACGGTTGGGGCGGGGAACTTCCTAGGTCACAACAAGGGTATGAAGAAGCCTTTCAAGGTCCAAGAGGGAAGGGGTGATTTCACTCGAGATGCTGCAGTGGACAAGGGACTGACCCTCGCTGCAGGGAAGAAGCTTCTGGTTTTTCTCAAGTGGTGGTGGGGTCCTTTCGAGTTACAACAGGGACCCCATGGAACTGTCCCTGTGGCCTCTGGAGAGCCAGTCTCCATGCGAGTTGCGATGCACCTGTGGGGATTCCTCCCGAGATGTCCTCAGGTTCTCAGTCCTCGTCTGGTGCTGAGGCCGGTGCCTGTGCTTGCCTAGCCCATGCTGACATAGGTCTTGGGTTTCCCCTGGAGCTCCCATAGGGGAATCAGTCCTCGTCTCACCTGGGGACGTGCACAGCTGCTTTCCTCCCCAACTGCAGCAACAGTGTCCGGGTCCTTGATAAGAGGATACAGGGATCAGTGGCTTGACCTCGAGGTACCCCAGGGCTATCACACGTGCCATTGTGCCGGATTCAAGCCTTGGGGTGACAGTCGAGGCAGTGCAGGACCGTCAGAATCATCTGCAGTGGACGAGGCATTTGGGGATCTTGGGGAGTGGTGGTTGGACACCTGAGGCTCCTCCCGACACTCCTGATGTGAGACCACCTCTTCGGATGCGAGGAGAGCACCTGAAAACCTTTCAGGATGGAGCAGGGAAAGGGCACCTCATCTGGAGCTCAGCAGGAAAACAAGGGGCTCCTCTTGTGTTGCGGTGGGACCCTTGGGGTTCTTCTCGAGTGGGGACGGTTGAGGCGGGGAACTTCCTTGTTCACAACAAGGTTACGAAGGAGCCTTTCAAGGTCCAAGAGGGAAAGGGTGATTTCCCCTGAGATGCTGCAGGGGACAAGGGACTTGTAGTGGAGAAGCTTCTGGTTTTTCTCGAGTTGCAGTGGGGAGCTCTTGAGTTACGACGGGGACCCCACTGACCCTCTGCTGTGGCCTCATGAGAGGCCAGTCTCCATTCAAGTTTCCAGACATCTGTGGGGACTCCTCCTGAGCCATTGCCAGGTCCTCAGTCCTCGTCTGGTGCTGAGGCAGGAGCCTGTGCTTGCCTCGCCCATGCTGACATACGTCTTGGGGTTCTCTGGAGCCCCCATAATGGTGTCAGGCCTCGTCTCACCTGGGGACGTACACAGCCGCTTTCCTCCCCAACAGCAACAGGGTCTGGGTCCCTGTCGAGCAGATACAAGGATCAGTGGCTTGACCTCGAGGTAACCCAGGGCTATCACAAGTGCCAGTGTGCCAGAGTCGAGCCTCGGGGTGACCGTCGAGGCAGTGCAGGACAGTCAGATTCATCTGGAGTGGACTAGGCATTTGGGAGTCTTGCAGAAATGTGACCTGACGCTTGAGGCTTCTCTGGACTCGCCTGGTGTGAGTGCCTCCTCTTTGGATGCGAGGGGAGAGCCGAGAATCCTTTCCCGTTGGAGCAAGGAAAGGGCCCCTCATCTGGACTGAGCAAGGGAAAATGGAGCTCCTCCTGAGTTGGGGCTGGACCCTCGGTGGGCCACTCGAGTGGGAACATATTGGTCGGGGAAGTTCTTGGGTCACAGCAAGGGTGTGAAAGAGCATTTTGAGGTCCAAAAGAGAAAGGGTGATTTCCCCTGGGATGCCGCAGCAGACAAGGGCCTCACTCCGTCTGCAAGGGTGAAGCTTCTGGTTTTTCTCGAGTTGCAGTGGGGTCCTCTCGAATTACGACAGGGACCACAGGGATCTGACCCTGTGTTCCGAGGATAGACTAGACTTTGTGCAAGGGGCGAGGCACACCTGGGGATTCCTCACCAGAGGCACCAAGTCCTCAGTCCCCTTCTGGTGCAGAGGTTGCAGCCTAAGATTGCCTCGCCCGTGGTGACATTTGTAATGGGCTTCCCCTGGAGCCCGCAGAGGGGATTCAGGCCTCATCTTGACTGGAGATGTACACGGCCCCTTTCCTTCCCAACTGCAGTAACAGTATCCTGGTCCATTTCGAGCAGATACAGGGATCTATGGCTTGTGCTTGAGGTACCCTAGGGCTGTCACACATGCCAGTGTGCCGGAGTCGAGCCTCGGGGTTCTAGTCGAGGCAGTGCAGGGAAGTCAGGTTCATCTGAGGTGGACGAGGCATTTGGGTTTCTTGGGGAATGGTGGCCCAAACTGTGAGACTCCTTCCGACTTTCCAGGTACCAGCACCTCCTCTTGGGATGCGAGGGGAACACCGTGAAACCTTTTGCGATGGAGCAGGGAAAGGGCCCCTCGTCTGGAGCTCAGCAGGCAAAAACGGGGCTTGTCTTTGTGGAGCCCTAAATGGGAAACCTCGGAGGCAAAAAAAAAGGGGGGGGGCTAGCTTGACAGTTGGAGACAGTTGGAAACAGTTGAAAACTAAGATGAGGCCTGGCGGAAGTGATAGGGGCGAGGTCTGTGTTTGTCAGTTTTTGATTGGGTCTCTTGATTTCCATGCATATGAGGATTTCACCTTTAACATGATTGGTGCAACTATGGAAAGTCCCTCCTAAAACACCCTCTGCTTGCCTATATAATGTGGGAGTTTGCAGCAATAAAGTGGAACTGCTTCGACAGAACCCCTGTCGTTTCTGATTGTCCCTCACTCGCTGAGAAGCTGGGTTGGCAGACAGCAGGCTCACCTCTCCTCGGGACCCCTCGGCTTTGCTGAGGGAAGTTCCATTGCCTCCACTCTTTCTACGGAGTGCCCCCCAGCAGAAACTGGCGCCCAACGAGGGGCGTGAAGCGGACAGACAGAGGTGGTGACACCGTGCGGATCTGAAAGTGGAGCATCGAAGGACCTTAGGCTGGTCACAGCGCGGAGCTCCCTTTAGAGGTGTATTGCCCAAGGTAATCCAGATTTCGAAATGGGGCCCCCTCCTTTATGAGGGAAGTGTCAAAACGCTCTTATTTTCCTTCTCCTCTTCTTTTCTGATCTGTCCTTAATTCTTTTTTTTCTGGAGTTTCAGTGAACAGGTGAACGGTTGGGGAGGCAACTGATAAGTCCTGGCTAGGGCCACTCTCTGGTGGACTTTGAAGGCCCCACAACAGGTAAGCCTCAGTAACTAGAGCCGACCGGGTGAAACTCCCCTTTAATCTTTCTTAACTGAGGACGTGGCCTAGAATCTTCCCTGTGGGCACGGGTCAGGCACTTAAAGGCCATTAGGGCGCCTGCCACTTGAAGACTCCCGTGACAGGATAAGGGGGACACGGAACAGGCTAGAAACCTCTAAGGTGCCCGCCCCCAGCATGAAAACTTCCATGCAATGACACAGGCACATAAACAGTTCCAAAAGCACATCATAAGCCCAATTTTCTGGCTGCCACCACTCCCGGTAGGATTTTTGGTGGTTGTCCTCAGTGACTTTTCTTTCTATTCTCTCTGGGTAGCATGGGAAATAGCATCAGCAAATCCGATGAGCCTGCACTCAAGGCGGTGAGATATATACTCATAAGCAGGGGATTTGAGATTTCTGATGCTCAGGCCATTAACGTCTGGGTGACCACTGTACGGTTGGCTCCCTGGGTTGCTTCGGCTAGTCTGTTCTCTTGGGACACTTGGGATCGAGTGCAAACCCTTGCTAGGCTGCGAGAGGCTCGATATGGTGAGGAACCCCCCTTAGGGTTCTGTCTGATCATTTTGGCCTTCAAGCTCTGCTTTTCATGGAGCAAGGAGCATGTCAATCATGTGAATGTCCCACATTCAAAGTCAGAAAAACAATGGGAAAGGTTTGATAAGGAACGAGTCTTGTCAGACCAGAATATAGAGAAAGAGACTGTAGGGAATAAAGACTGTAGAGCGAGTAGTGGGCCATGGGAGCCCTTCGGGGATGATAAAAGGACATAAGAGAATAGAGATCCCTTTCCTTAGGACCGGGAGCCCAGGGGAGAGATCTGTACCTCTCCCTGCCTCCCTCATTTGAGGAAGTTTTGGGAACACCTTGGGTGGGAGAGACAATGAGGCCACCTTGGAGAGGGAGAACCTGTCCCAGGGACCCTTGGGGAACCCCACTGCCCTTTACCGGGCCGACTCAAGCCTTTCCTGTAAATGTCAACCTGAGGGGGAATAGGTCAGCAGCCTTGTATCCCTGGGAGGCCAATGATTTAAAAGAGCTTAAAAAGGCAGTGGCAGAGGATGGCCCAAACTCCCCATGGGCAGAAACTATTCTCCAGGGCCTGGCTCATTAACCTTGTACTACCCAGGACTGGAAGATACTATATAAGGCAGTACTTCCCAGTAACACCTATATCAAAAGGTGTGCCTTTTTCAAGGAAGAGTGTCATGCTCAGGCAGAANCGATGAGCCTGCACTCAAGGCGGTGAGATATATACTCATAAGCAGGGGATTTGAGATTTCTGATGCTCAGGCCATTAACGTCTGGGTGACCACTGTACGGTTGGCTCCCTGGGTTGCTTCGGCTAGTCTGTTCTCTTGGGACACTTGGGATCGAGTGCAAACCCTTGCTAGGCTGCGAGAGGCTCGATATGGTGAGGAACCCCCCTTAGGGTTCTGTCTGATCATTTTGGCCTTCAAGCTCTGCTTTTCATGGAGCAAGGAGCATGTCAATCATGTGAATGTCCCACATTCAAAGTCAGAAAAACAATGGGAAAGGTTTGATAAGGAACGAGTCTTGTCAGACCAGAATATAGAGAAAGAGACTGTAGGGAATAAAGACTGTAGAGCGAGTAGTGGGCCATGGGAGCCCTTCGGGGATGATAAAAGGACATAAGAGAATAGAGATCCCTTTCCTTAGGACCGGGAGCCCAGGGGAGAGATCTGTACCTCTCCCTGCCTCCCTCATTTGAGGAAGTTTTGGGAACACCTTGGGTGGGAGAGACAATGAGGCCACCTTGGAGAGGGAGAACCTGTCCCAGGGACCCTTGGGGAACCCCACTGCCCTTTACCGGGCCGACTCAAGCCTTTCCTGTAAATGTCAACCTGAGGGGGAATAGGTCAGCAGCCTTGTATCCCTGGGAGGCCAATGATTTAAAAGAGCTTAAAAAGGCAGTGGCAGAGGATGGCCCAAACTCCCCATGGGCAGAAACTATTCTCCAGGGCCTGGCTCATTAACCTTGTACTACCCAGGACTGGAAGATACTATATAAGGCAGTACTTCCCAGTAACACCTATATCAAAAGGTGTGCCTTTTTCAAGGAAGAGTGTCATGCTCAGGCAGAAAGAAATCACGCTGCCAACCCTGCTATCCCGGTGACTTTCGGGATGTTGTCAGGGACAGCAGATCAATGGAGTATGGGACCTCAACAGGCCATCATCCCTGCTCCTTATACAGATCAGGTACGGGCCATATGCCTGGCAGCCTGGAAAAAGCTTGTGGAGGGCCTCAGTGAGCCCCTATATCGGGCATCACTCAAAACAATAATGAAGACCTCTCCACCTTCATAGATTGGGTGGAAAAGAGTATACAGAGAAGATTCCCTCCGGGGCCTCTGAGAGATCAATTTGTTAAGCTATTAGTCTGGGAAGGGATGAACTCAGACCATAAGTTGGCTTGCACGGGACAAAAAGACCACTCTATGAAGAGATGGATTATAGCCACCAAAGACGTAGGGACACAAAGCCAACAGACCCAAACTATTTCAACTGCCCTTCAGGCTCAGACTGAAGCCCTTACCGAGGCGATGACTAAGGCCCTCTCTGCTATGACAGCCTCTGGGGGGACCACATCCAAGGGATCCTTAGCCCCATCCCCAAATCGGGTAGATGCTTTGGCTGCAGACAAGAGGGACACTTTAAGAAGGAATGCCCTCAAGACAGGGGAAGACCTACTGGTCGGAGGCCCCCCACTACACTATGCCCACGATGTAGGAGGGGATATCTCTGGAAGGCATAGTGCAAATCTAAATTTGAAAACTTAAGTATGTCTTTGTGTCTATTGACACTTACTCTCATGCCTGCTGGGCTACTGCCCATACTGGAGAAAAAGCAAAACATGCTCAAAGCCATTTTTTAAAATGTTTTGCGACATTAGGCCTTCCCCATCAAATAAAAATGAATAATTGCCCTTGTTTCATCAGCCAGAGCTTACAGAAATTCTTCCAACAATAGCACATTCGTCATAACACCGGAATCCCACATAATCCCCAGGGACAAGCCATAATAGAGTGCCATCATCAAAATTTAAAGGCTCAATTACAAAAACAGAAAGGAGGAATAAGCCCTCACCAGCAACTTGGAATGGCACTCTTTAAACATCTTAAATTTTTCAAAAAGTGAACTGATACAATGTTTTCAAAAACATTGGTCTAACCAAGAAATAAAACCTGAAATACAAGTGAGATGGAAAGATCCCATCACTGGTCAGTGGAAGGGGCCCGATCCACTCCTTACAATGGGGAGAGGATTCGGATGCATATTCCCTATTGGGGACCCCAGCCCTATATGGGTGCCAGCAAGGAATCTTAAATTTACACCACAAGAGAGAGGTCAAATCTCAAAACCTGACACAGATTAGGGAGACATTCACATATTGAGCCAAAGAACAAAAGTTATTGAGGCGATCTTTTCTTCTTTTACAGATCATTGATGTGGTGACCCTGGTGGACACTGCTTCTGGTGATCATCGGATTACCTATCCTCTCCGTGCTGACCTTCATCATTGCCATCTCAGACCAGCTTGAACACCTGAGATCCGCCATAACACGACTTAACAACAGTTGGACTTTTATGCAAGAGCACTAGAGACTTTGACTGTCTTAACAAGGTTAAATTGTGATATCACAATTTCTGTTTTATGGTTTTTCCGATTCTTAATGAAATGTTAAAAAAGGTTATGCTTGCCCAGATCATGGAAGAGGAGCCCCACGTTGGGGACCCACAAAACCCCTGGATTAACTTAGCCCTCCAAGAGATTAACTGAGACAAATAAAGAGTTTTAGATGCCCATCATCTAGAGAGATTCCGCCTAGCCCCCAAGAAGTGGCTGGATAGTCAATGTTTGGTAAGACCCTCAGAGGAGGGCAACCTAAGACAGACACAGCCGTGAGAGGGGCTGGCGAGGCTTGCTGCCTACAGCTTTATGCCTTGATCTACAGAACATCAATACAGATGTCTCGAGGGCTTAAATTAAATTAAAAAGGGGCAGATGTGGGGCCCTAAATGGGAAACCTCGGAGGAAAAAAAAGGGGGCTAGCTTGACAGGTGGAGACAGTTGGAAACAGTTGAAAACTAAGATGATGCCTGCCGGAAGTGATAGGGGCGGGGTTTGCGTTTGTCAGTTTTGATTGGCCCTCTTGATTTCCATACACGTGATGATTTGACCTTTAACATGACTGATGAAACTGATGGCACATAATGATTTGACCATTAATGTGACTGGTGCAACTATGGAAAGTCCCTCCTAAAACACCCTCTGCTTGCCTATAGAAGCTGGGAGTTTGCAGCAATAAAGTGGAACTGCTTCAATGGAACCCCTGTCGCGTCTGATTGTCCGTCACTAGCCGAGGGGCTGGGTTGGCGGACAGCAGGCTCACCTCACTACAGGAACCCTCAGCTTTGCTAAGGGAAGTTCCACTGCCTCTACTCTTTCTGAGGAGCTCCACCAGTTCCTCTTGAGTCTTGACAGGACCCTTGGGGTTCCTCTTGAGTGGGGACGGGTGGGGTGGCGAACTTCGTGGGTCACAGCAAGGGTGTGAAGGAGCCTTTTGAGGTCCACGAGGGACGGGGTGAATTCCCCTGAGATGCCGTTGCGGACAAGGGCCACACCACGCCTGCAGGGGAGAAGCTTCCGGTTTTTCTCGAGTTTCGGAGGGGTCCTCTCGAGGTAAGACGGGGACTCCAGGGACCCGCCACTGTATCCTCAGGAGAAGCCATTCTCAGTGCGACTTGCGAGGCACTTCTGGGGATTCCTCCCCAGTCATCAACGGGTCCTCAGTCCTTGTCTGGTGCTGAGGTCTGAGCCTGAGATTTCCTCGCTCATGATTTCCTAGGTCTTGAGGTTACTCTGGAGTCCCCACAGGGCAGTGAGGCCTCTGCTCTCCTGGAGACTTGCATGGCCTATTTCTTTCCCAACTGCAGCGGCAGCGTCCGGCTCCCCATAAAGCGGACACAGGTATCTGTGGCTTGCCATCGAGGTACTCCAGGGCTGTCTCACATGCCAGTGTGTTGGGAGTCGAGCCTCAGCGTGACAGTCGAGGCAGTGCAGGGCAGTCATGTTCATCTGGAGTGTACGAGGCATTTGGGGACCTTGGGTAGTGGTTGTAGGAAATCTGAGGCTCCTTCCAACACTGCTGATGCGAGGCCACCTCTTGGGATGTGAGGGGAGCGCTGGAAAACCTTTCCTGATGGAGCAGNTAACCTTGTACTACCCAGGACTGGAAGATACTATATAAGGCAGTACTTCCCAGTAACACCTATATCAAAAGGTGTGCCTTTTTCAAGGAAGAGTGTCATGCTCAGGCAGAAAGAAATCACGCTGCCAACCCTGCTATCCCGGTGACTTTCGGGATGTTGTCAGGGACAGCAGATCAATGGAGTATGGGACCTCAACAGGCCATCATCCCTGCTCCTTATACAGATCAGGTACGGGCCATATGCCTGGCAGCCTGGAAAAAGCTTGTGGAGGGCCTCAGTGAGCCCCTATATCGGGCATCACTCAAAACAATAATGAAGACCTCTCCACCTTCATAGATTGGGTGGAAAAGAGTATACAGAGAAGATTCCCTCCGGGGCCTCTGAGAGATCAATTTGTTAAGCTATTAGTCTGGGAAGGGATGAACTCAGACCATAAGTTGGCTTGCACGGGACAAAAAGACCACTCTATGAAGAGATGGATTATAGCCACCAAAGACGTAGGGACACAAAGCCAACAGACCCAAACTATTTCAACTGCCCTTCAGGCTCAGACTGAAGCCCTTACCGAGGCGATGACTAAGGCCCTCTCTGCTATGACAGCCTCTGGGGGGACCACATCCAAGGGATCCTTAGCCCCATCCCCAAATCGGGTAGATGCTTTGGCTGCAGACAAGAGGGACACTTTAAGAAGGAATGCCCTCAAGACAGGGGAAGACCTACTGGTCGGAGGCCCCCCACTACACTATGCCCACGATGTAGGAGGGGATATCTCTGGAAGGCATAGTGCAAATCTAAATTTGAAAACTTAAGTATGTCTTTGTGTCTATTGACACTTACTCTCATGCCTGCTGGGCTACTGCCCANGCTGATTCTTGTTGATGTAGGACAGAAAACCACAAAATTCTGTAAAGCAATTATCCTTCAATTTAAAAAAAAGTCACTGTGGCTCTAAGGCCCAAGACTGGAACCTGATTTCAGCTGCTGTTGAAAGCGATCACGAAACTAACTGAGTTCTGTATGAGGCACTGTTAGCTTGCAGCAAAGTTTAATTGAAAAGCCTGGCGCTGGGTGAGCAGTGAGATCTGGCCAGGATAAAACTGTTCTTAGCGCGTGATGGGACAGACCTGGGGCCGGGGGTGAGTGAGAGTTCAGGTTCCCCCTCACTCTGCACTCCTCCCTGATACATGTACATGACTTTAAGAGGCTTGAGAATGTTTGTGTTTCTTGCATTTTACAAAATACTTTCCAGGCACAGTGAAATTCAGCTTCCAATTATTTTCAATTAGGTTCTTGTAATGAGCAGAAAAACCCAGAATATGATGGGGAAAGGCATTTGTTGTGTAACATTGACACTGTTATACATTTCCATTCACAATTACTTGGAATTTTACAAATCATGAAAAAAATCCTCAAAGTTGTATGAATATTAATAACAGCCATGAATATGTTCTTACAAAATTTGCCTGGTGGGGAAGAGTGAATTAGATGCTTCTCAAAAGTATCCTTCATGTTGTACCAAATTAACAAAGACAGGTAGCTTCTTAGTTCTGGGTATGGGACAACTAAGACATTATTGCTGAAGATGGGAGTGGGCCAGGGTCCACTTGAGGCTCTTCTGGCAACAGAGGCCTGATTTTCTTTGGGGAGCATTGTTCCCTATTGTCTCGGTCAAGTCAAGGTGTCAGTCAAGTCAGGGGGTTGGTCAAGACTCCCTGCCCTCCCCTGGGCAACAGGCAGGCCCATGAGCTGAGCTGGCTGGTCAGCTTGGCTCTCAAGTGTGGACGCTAAGAAAGAGTCGGGGCTGGAAATGTGGCTGGAGCCCCCAACTGCAGGCCATCTCTCTTTCAGGACCAGGGCACTGGGCCACCTGCTGGCCAGCCTTCCCTTCCATTTGTGAGCAGCCCAGGCACCCCTGGCATCTTCCTTGGTGAGAGGGACCTGAGTGGGTCCCCCCGTTGTGTTGGGTTAAACCTCTGCCTGACCCAGATGTAGACAGAGGGGCTGGGCAGGGAAGTGCTAAGCAGAGGGCAGCATCCCCAAGGTGCCAAGGCCCCTGCCTATGCCCCATCCCCTTGGAGGCCTACCTGACCATTCCATCCTCTTTGGGGTGGGGCTCCTTACAAGTAGAGATGGGGATGGGGTTCCCATCTGAGCAGTCACCTGCGAAGAGTCCGGAGGAACAGTTTGGCCTGGGGTCTGGCTTCAGCCCTGTCCCCTGGGGGACCCTGCAGTGTGGAGAGGTAAGTCTTGGGGCAAAGAGGTGGCCTCCGGGGGCTGCCCAGGTGAAGAGGGGTCTGTCCTCTCCTGAGGTGTCCAGCCAGTCATCAGGGAGGTTTAGTGCGCCTCTTATAACTGCCTCCTCACCTCCCCAGCCCCTACATGGACAGCGTTTTCTCGTCTATGTTTTGCTGACCGGCCTCTTTCTTTCTCCCTCACTGGACTGTCCAGGAGGTGCTCAGGAGAGAGGGTCATGTGGCTTTCAGCAAATTGTAATTTAACTCACATAGCACCCAGCCTCTAATGGTGTTCAGTGGACACAGGGTACCTGGACCACCTCCTAGGAGATCGAGGACTCTGAACACAGTCTGGGCTTCCCTGCAGATTCTTGAACTTAACGGCTACCAAGGGCTGTCATCACACAGAAGCCAGAGAGGGGGCAGCTTTCCCTCTGAGCCCCCTGGCTGGACCCCTGTGTGTCAGGGAACAGAGCCCATGGATGGGACTCTCTGCCTGAGCTGGAGAGACGGGGTGCCCAGGGCAGATGGCACCCGTGGCTGGAGTGCACTCTGAGGTCTGCCACCCATGTCCTGCCTGGTGTCATTTCTGGTCCCCATATAAAAAGTCAAATGTCTTGGGACTTCCCTGGGGGTCCAGTGGCTAAGACTCTGCACTCCCAATGCAGGTTCAATCCCAGGTTTGATCCCTGATCAGGAAATGAGATCCCACATACTGCCACTCAGAGCTTGCATGCTGCAACTGAGACCTGAAGCAGTCTAATCAATCAATAAATGTTAAAAAAAAAGAAAGTCAAATGTCTTGCTAGGAATGCTTCTTTACTAATACATAATGTGTGTCCCTGCCCATTTCTGGAAGGCCCTGCACGCACGGTCTCTGACAAGATGACCCCAGATGAGATCCAGTCTCTGGGATGGAGGCCATGGCAGCCAGACCACGGACGAGGCTGGGGAGAGGCCCAGATGGGAGCCCAAGGGTGAATTTTGAATGAGATCTTGTATGTGAAGCATGTGGACAGGGTTTTGTTGATAGTAAGCACTCAGAATTCTTATGAGTAAGCCTTGTGGTAAGGCAAGAGCCAGAGGCTGGATTTATAAAAACTTTTACTTTGCATCGCACAGGTAATTTCTCAAGTCAGGCGACAAATGTATGAAGGAGGGAAGAAAGAAAAAACATAGCCTCCAACTCTGGACTCCACAAGTCAAGTGAGAAAAATCTACTCTTATGCTGTAAATGCAAACATTTTAAATGTAACTCAGATGAAAGAAATGGCTATTGGGTCCTAGGAGAAGCGTGGGGTTTGGAGAGACCCAATACTTAAACATCCTTCTTGAGGAATCTTTGTGTTTATGCTGCCGACATTCAGAAAATGTAGCTTCATCTTGTAATCTTACAAGGGTTAAGCCTGTTCTTACAATGCTCATGGCCCCAGTGTTATTGCACAATTTAATGGTTCTTTTGTAGAATAAGAGAGAAGAGGCTCTAGATGAAGCAGGCCTTCGAATTAAAGGATTCTTTTTCTCCTTCTATATATCCCTACAATTGGATTAAACTTGACCTGGATCTCTTTTTTTGGGCACTGGCTTACTATTTCTTATCAAGACCTCTTTTCTTGGAAGTTTTCATGCTGGTTAATTCCAAATAAATTAATGAGATCAGTATTAGAAATATGAACACGTGCACACAGACTCTCATCACAGAGGCAGACAGCTCGGCACAGGTGAGACCCAGGACCCTGTGATGTTGCCCCCCAGGAGTCTCTCTGCTTTAATTCCTTCCGCCTCTTTACACCATCGGTTCACTTAATTCATATCACAGAGGCAGGAGAGCATCCTTTGTTATCCACCTCTGAGATTCTGGAGCTACTTTTCATGCTGAGTCATACCAGTTACCTGGGGATCCAGCTATCCAATGGAAACCCACACTTGCCAAGACAACATTCAGTGGAGATGCCTTTGGACACATGATGAGACCACCCCGAGGAGCCCAGATCTGAAAGCTGCAGAGGATCATGGGATTTCTCCCTAGGGGACCTGTGACTCCCAGACATCTACTGGAAGATTATAATGAAAAGGAAAACAAGCTGATGTGTTCAACTGTGGCAAACAGAGTAACGGTCCTTAGGGACTTGCTTTCCTTGAGCAACTGCTTCCCCACCCTAAAGACACTGTCTCTTCCAGTCTTTCCAATAAAACACACCATTTCCATCTAAGAAAGCTGCCCCATGACGTAGCTCCACTACAGAATATTTATTGACTGAACCTTACTTTGATGTAAATTTACTTCATGCAGAACAGTATGTCTTCTTTTCCTAAGACTTTGCATGAACTGGCAACATAAATGTGCTACATGTATTTATTCTCATGGTGCCAAATAAACAATTTAAGTGGACATCAAGGGATCTAGCAGTTCAGCTGGGTACACAACACACAAATTCATGGTGAAGATATTATATCGACAGTGACAAGCATGGGTTTTGGGTGAAGTAGTTCTGTGTTCAAATCCTCATTCCGTTATTAGTATCTCCTTTGGGTGTTTCTGTGAGGGCATTTTTGATGGAGATGATCATTAAATGAGTGGACTTTGAGGAAAGCAAATTGCCCTCTCTAACATGGGTGGGCCTCCTGCAAAGAGGTGAAGGCCTGAACTGAACAAGAGACCGACTGACCCCAAGCACGTGGGGATTCTCCAGCAGATGGCTTCAGACTTTTCCAGATGGGCAGCTCTCCTGAGTTCCCAGGCTGCCAGCCTACACTGCTGATTTTGGCGTGAGTCACTTCCTTATATCATAAGTCTCTTTCTTTTACATCCATCCATCTATCCATCCAAAAGGAAGTCAACCCTGCATATTCACTGGAGTGACTGATACTGAAGCTCCAATACTTCGGCCACCTGATGTGAACAGCCGACTCATTGGAAAAGACCCTGATGCTGGGAAAGCTGAGGGCAGGAGAGAAGGGATGACAGAAGATGAGGTGGTTGGATGGCATCACTGACTCAACGGACATGAGTCTGAGTGAACTCCAGAAGATAGTGAAGGACAGAATCCTGCTGAGCTGTGGTTCATGGGGTCACAAAGAGTTGGACTCAGCTGAACACAAAACTAAAGGGTACACTCTTTAGCGGCTGAACAAGTTGCTAAATGAAGTCCCAGACCCTGGAATAGCTGAGACACCTTTAGGATCCTGGCCAGGATATTGGGGACCCTGGGGCAGGCTCTGTGCCTAAGTGTGCCGCCTTGGCTGGGTCATACCCCTAATGTGCCCAAGCTCCGGGAGATGGTGAAGAACAGGGAAGCCTAGCATGCTGCAGTCCATGGAATCGCAAAGTGTTGGACTTAGCTGAGCAATAAGATCAACAACAATCCACCCTATTGGCCTTGTTTCTCTGAATAAGCCTGGAAAATACACCCCCTCCTCTCCTACAGAGGATGGGCAAGTTGCACAGGGGGCCAGCTGCCGGCTGGGAGCATGCTGATCTTCAACCTGCTATTCTGGCACTTCTATGTCCAGAGATCACAGGCGGGACTTCTCTGGTGGATAAGAATCCACCTGCCAGTGAGGGGACACTGGTTTGATCCCCAGGTCCAGGAAGATGCCGCATCGCAACTAAGCCCATGAGCCACAACTAATGAGCCCAAGGGCCGCAACTACTGAAGCCTGTGCACCTAGAGCCCACGCTCCTGCAACAAGAGAAGCCACCGCAACGAGAAGCTGGGGCAATAAAGAATAGCCCCTACTCTCTGCAATCAGGGAAAGCCCATGTGCAGCAACGAAGATCCAGTGCAGCCAAAATAAATAAATGAATTTTAAAAAGTTAAAACAAACTCACTAAAGTTACAGGTGATGCAGTCTCCTGTTATGTCCAGGGTCCAACTGGGGGTAGTTAGCCCTCGTCATCAGGGAGAAGGAAAACTGGGCAGCTAACTGATTTGACAAGTCCAGTGGCCTTTCGTCAGCCATGCTTGAAACCTCCTGAAGCCCAGTGACATCCTCTGTGGGGAAGGTTGGGGTTTGGGGGGGACACACCCTCTAGTGCTTCCTCAGAGAGCCTTCTACCCCCCAGCCCTCCCCACTCCGGGTGTCACCACTGCCCACCTTGGTGAGTGACGGCTGAGGTGCACCTCTGGGGTAGCCCTTTGCCTCCCAGGCCCTGGAAACTACAAGTATGTCAGCCCACTTTTTTTCTTTATCAGTTTTCATTTTAGCACCATAATAAAAATTCTGATAATCTAAACATGGCAATAACTCTGCTCCATAAAACGACTGTCTCCTCATGTTACTGCCGTCATCAGAGGTGCCGTAATAACACTCACAACACGAGGGAAGATGGTTATTGTATTAAAATGAATAAATGACAAAGGTTTTTATTACATGAGTGATTCTTCTAGGCATCGAGACGCTCTTTCTGCTTCACTCGCGTAATGAACACATAATTCACCAGCACATTAGCGCACTGGCCTTGCAGTCTGAAGGCACAGTCATGGCAAATAAGTAAATTAGTAATGAGATGAAATCTAAAAATAAAATCACAAAGCCCCACCTTCCTCCATAAAGAAGGGAAAAAATTTTCTAGTAAGTCTTCAAGCTGGAGGAGCTGGGAAGGGACCTGCTGGCAGTGCCTCTTTGCTCTGGAACATGCATGGGTGGGCAGCTGATCCCAGTTAGGGAGCTCCCTTTTCCCTCCCTGCCTCCTACTGCAGAGGCTGGGGTTTGCCACCATTGGCTGTCACAGCAGCCTTTGCAGTTCAGAGGGTCTTTGACAGTATCTGAAGGGTGAAATATGAGGGAAAGTCTGGAGGGGAAATCCTCGGCTTTTGCTTTCCTTTCTTGACAATAAGCATGAAAAGATAGTTACTACTGTCATTTCTTGAAGTAGAGAACTTTGCAGGAGCACTGGCAGCCTGTTTGCAACCATGAGGACACAAAACCAATAGCTAAGGGTGGTGGAGTAAGGAAATAGGAGGTTTGATTCTTTGAAGACATTGATGAGCCCATGAACTGGCTCACTTTGCTTCTCATAACATGAAATAAAGACTGTGTCCAGGCCACTGTAGATTGGGCACTGTTTCTTGCATGGAAAACTAGATTCTGCATACTGCAACTAAGAGTTCAATTATCTCAACTAGAAGATCTCACATGCCACAACTCAGACCCAGCACAGCCAAGGAAATAAATAAGTTAAAAATAAATATTCAAAGAATTGAGAAAAAAATTCTCAAAAGTGAAAAAAAAAAAGGGAGTTCTGACCGATACTACAACACGGGCAAACCTTGAAGAGATTATGCTAAGTGAAATAAACCAGTCACAAAGTGAAACTCTATATGATTCCACTTTTATGAGGTCCCTAGACTAGGAGTCAAGTTCACAGAGACAGAAAGCAGAACTAGGGGGTTTCCAGGGGCTGGAGGTTAGTGTTTAAGGGGGACCACGATTCAGATTTGCCAGATGAGAAGAGTTCTGGAGAAGAAAGGAGGTGATGGCTGCATAGCATTAAAAACGCATTTTCAAGCCACTGAAACATGCATTTAAAAATGGCTATGACTGAGAATTTTATGTTATGTGTCTTTGACAACAATAAAAAAATTAGTTTCACATCTTCTTTTTTTACTCTTCTAAATGTGGCTGGCAGAAAATGTGAATTTCACGTGAGGTTTGCGTGTTATCTCTGGAGAGTGACGTTCTGAGCTGGGGGTGTGGCCAGCATCTTACTTCTCTCCTCTGGCCCTGAGTTGCTGGGGCTGCTGGATTCGTGCTTGTTTCCTCGGGTTCTGGGGTGTTTACTTCTCTGGGTCTCTCTTCAGGTACACTGTGCCCTGGCCAGAGAGGGCCTGCTAAATGTTGGCAAAATTGAACCGAATTACAATGATAAGATTCTTTCCTTTGCTGTTTCAACTTGCAAACCCATCCTAAAGATCACAGGGAGCGCAAAGTGGGGCTGAGTCACAGAGGAGAGAAGGTGGAACTTGATGGGGGTGGGGTGTGGTTTCTGGTTCTTTCACAACAGCTTCTGCCTTATAAGCACAGCAAGGAGGTCAAACCAGTCAATTCTGAAGGAAATCAATCCTGAATACTCCCTGGAAGGACTGACACTGACTGAATCTGAAGCTCCAATACTTTGGCCACACGATGTGAAGAGCTGACTCACTGAAAAAGATCCTGTTACTAGGAAAGACTGAGGCAGGAGGAGAACTGGGCAACAGAGGATGAGATGATCAGATGGTGTCATCAACTCCATGGACATGAGTTTGAGCAAATTCCAGGAAACAATGGAGGACAGAGGAGCCTGACGTGCCGCAGTCCACGGGGTTGCAGAGAGTCAGACCCGACTTAGTGACGATACAACAACTGCTCCACAAATCCTAGAATTTGCATTTGAGCCAGCGCCAGGCCCATGGGATTCCTTGAGAAATGGCAGCTATTCCTAAGGCCAAGTGCCCTAGATCTTGGGGTTCTGTGGGGAAGGGAAGGCTTGGGGTAGGTGAGTGTGAAGACAGGATGGAGTTGGGAGGAGACGGGGGCCCCCAGTCTGGAACAAGGTGCAGCCAAGGGGAGGAAGGAGGAGGAAGTCGGTTGGAGATCTTCCCCAGAGGAAACCAACAGATCTTGTGGGAGAAGGGGACCCCAGATTCTAGGAATCAGTGCCTGAGGACTTGACCCAAGACCTTTCAAAGCAGGTCTGCCACAGCTCAAGGTCACAGAGTCAAATTGGTAACACGTGTCCCCACCCTGTCGTCCCATCCCTGAGAACCCAGTGTGCCTTGCAATAATAGCTAATTAACCCAGCCCCCTTGCCCCATAAATGAATATGCATTTCATCAGTACAACTAAAATAGCTCCTTTAGAAATGTCTTTCCTCCTCAGAGTGCACAAAGCTGGGAGAAGGTTGGTAATTATACGTGTATCACAAGCAGTCCCAGCCCGGCAGGGGCTCATTGCTTCATATAAATTATACCAATCAGCAGCAGAGGGAAGAGACCCCACAAGGGGATGGAAAGTGGTGCTTTCCCTAACTGATGCACACAAGTATGGGATTCTGGCAGAACCGCGTGGGGCCGGGGCGGGAGTGTCATCGTAAAGTGAGAGTTGCGCTCCCACTTGGCTGCCGTCAGAAACCATGGAGATCCTCTTGATGATGTTTTGGAGGAGACATGATCAACCACAGAGTTAGGGGTTCTGCAGAATACAAATGCGTCTGCAGGTTTCCTTGGGCAGTGGGGGATGGATGCATCTGAGAGGAGCAGTGGGTGCAAATACCGATATATGCTCTCACTCCTTCTGTGTCCTCCTTTCAGAAGGGGACAATTTCAAGGCTAATGCCATATTCCCTTGGTTGTCTCTGATGCTCCTTCAAGTTCACTTGGTCCCCAATGGGCCTGGCCAAGATGCTCTTTGATGGAAGGTCCTGCTGGGAGGTGGAGATGAAGCCCTTGCAGGTGCAAAGACCCTGGACCTCAGCGATGGGGCTGAGAAGAGCGGAGGGAACCCAGAGGCCCATTGAGGCAGGAGAAGGCAGCGAGTGCCTTGGGGTGCAGCCACTGGCTCCTGCTGCAATGCTAGTCTCACAGAGTTCCAGCGGGTCCCCTGACAGTTCTCACTGGCTCGTCCTAAGCAGACCCATCAGAGAGGGCCGTGAGCAAGAAGGAGAAGCTTAGAGAACCCACAGCTGTTTGTGTCATTAGTTGGGATGACACACAAGGCTTCTGCTTGGATGACTGGGAGGTGAAGGTGTGCAGAGAGCGGGTCTGGGCACCGTCTGGTCCTGGGTCCCCAGAAGATGCCACTGGGGTCTGAGACACTCCTGGGCCCTACAGGACCCATTCTGGGCTGACTCTGGTGCCTGTCTTGAACAAGCTGCTATGATGCAGAAGTCACTTATGGAAGCAAGTGCAGGTGGCAGAGACAGGTTCAGGAATGAGCCCAGACCCCGTGGTGAGAGTGGAAGGTGTGGGAACCAGGGGGCAGCCTGTGGGTGAGCGTCTAGTCGGCGAAGTCACAGTGGTGCCTCCCGGGAGTGGCTGCACCTGCCGTCCGTTAGGAGAACTTCTGCCTTTTATCAACCTGAGATGACCAGGATCATTCCCTAAATTCTAGACTCCGTCAGCGCCTATCTGCCTGTGGACAAATTTCCATGTTTCACCAACAGCTCACCAACTGCAGGAGACCCAGAGGTCACATTTGGCTTTAAACAGTCATTTGCATAAGTCCCGAAGAGCCGAGGGCACGGTTTCCATCTATAATAGGGGCTACATTTTACGTTTCCAGTTGGCAAAACATGGCCTGTTATTATGAAAATTAACATCTCATAGGATAAAAGAAAATAAATTTGGTGTTTAAGGAAGTGGAAAATAGAATTTTCCATCCTCTCCCCCTGAGAATCTCAGCTTAATGTGGCCATCAGGATTGCTACTTTTGTTTTTAGAAAGTCAGGGAGCCGGTGAGAGACCTGTTTGCTCAGCTGTGTATTTTTTTAAAAAATCATTTTATTTTTGGCCATGCTGCCTGGCATGTGGAATCTTAGTTGCCTGACCAGGGACTGAACCTGTGTCCCCTGCATTGGGAGGTGGATTCCTAACTCCTGGACCACCAAGGAATTCCCTCTGCTGCGTATTTTTACCCCTCTGAACACTGGGGAGATATTTGTTGCTACTAGGCAAACAACAATGAAAGCAAACTAACATATACGAGGGTTTTCCGGTCGGGAAAGTGGCTGCACCTCCTAAACGCTGCACCCCCCACGCCCCCACGCTCCTGTCCTCGAGTTTCCTTTCTCGCAAAGCTGCTGCAGGACAGACTTCCCCATCATACCCGGGCCTTCGACTGCCCTTGGGTGGATGTCTGCTCCAGAGGGAAGCCTTGGGAGGATCCCCAGGGGGCCTTCTTGGGAAGCTCCCATCTGCTCCCCAAATGGAGACACTCAGTTCCCAGGTTTTAGGTGACTTTAGATTCCTCTGTGCCAAGGCCAAGAGAAAGCGCTTGCTGAACGCTCTTCTGTAAATGAGCAATGTCGGGGTTTAAAGTCAGCACAGGCTTTCCAGGTAGTGGGAGACGACCCAGTTCCCGGCTCCAAACCCTCCTGTTGCGAGCGTCTCATTTCTGATCGGGGCATATTTTGCATTCGATAAGCTAGGATTAACAGTTTCAAAGACTTAGGAACAGAAAACCAGTGTTCCTTTGGTTTATTTTCATTCCAGCTTGGAATCCCTGGGCTGCGGCCTCCAAGGCCTGAGAACATAATCTCTGAGCTTTTATGCCCCCTCCCCACCCCTTTACTGCAAAGATAAATCCCATTCTTGGGGGCTTCCTGGGGGTCTTCAGGACTCCTGAGTACTGAGGAGTTGGGATTCAGACTGTTTACCCTCCAGAAGTCCAAGATCAAGGCTAAATTCTGAACCTTCCTGGACTGATGGAGTCAGGGAACACCAGGTCAGGAGCTCAGATTGGTCTGGAAGCAGCAGTGGGCTACCCTCCCAGCTCATGAGGGCAGAAGGTGCTGGAATTACTGCAGGGGCCACTCCTGGGCCTGGACAGACACCTCAGGGCCACAGAGGAGGACATGTGGCCCCACTGCCCGGGGGAGGAGGGCCAGGCTGGCGACCTGGGCACCGCAACTCTCCTGGGAGGAGGTGTCAGGCCGGGACTGTGGTTTCGAGTCAGAAGGCCGCCTTGGGTTATGGGGCATACACCCTTTCTGCCCACATCCTTCTCTAGCCCTTGCACCCTAGGGTACCCACTCTGTCCAGCTCACACATTCTTGGAACTCAAGTACACCCAGGTGCAGAATTTTCCAGCATCCTATGAATACTTTCAGATCTTGTGTTGCTGCAAAAGTAGGCAGGAGATTCTTGGTTTACAGATGGGAAGAAATTGAGTTTTTTTCAGGAACTGCCTCCCGACACCCACAGCTGAGGTCACACAGGCATCACAAAGCCCTGTGCAGTGCCAAGGTACCCTAGGCTGCTGGGCAGGGAGCACCCAGTGGGGCAGAAGGGAGCATGACCTCTCTCGGGGGACTTCCTGCAAAGAACTGTCAGTGTTAATCCCGCCCCACCCACGGCAAAGCCCCAGGGTGAGAATGTGCTTCCTTCAAAATGTTCACCTGGAAGGGGCTGCCTGACCCAGAGGACTTGAGATGCTGGTGATAAAGTGCTCATCATCCGCCAAGGAAGATGCTCAAGTACTGGAGTGAGTGGGAGCAGGAATTGGTGAGGGACCACTTACACCAACATCCTAGAGATGTATTTATGGGCGTGGCGGTAGGGTGGGGAGAACTCATTTTCCTATCACGTAAAGCAGGGTTTAATTGCTGCGAACATTCCCTCGGAATGGGGGTTCTGCCTTGGGTCCCTCGCACCAGGGAGTTTTCTGCCAGTTGTTTTGGGAGGTGCCAGCTCATAGGTGAGAGGGCAGCGTGCACCAGTTCACAGGCTGGAGGTGGCAGAAACCAAACAAAACATCAGCAAGGATGTGGCTCCCAGGGCAGCCCAGCTGCCTTCCTTGAACCCCTGGGGAAGGTCCGAAGGAGTGCTTCGCCAGCCTGGGTTCCAGTCCTGCCCCTCCATCCCAGCTGTGTGACCTCGGCTGACTTACTACAGTCTCTGTGCCTTAATTTGCTTGTCCCTGAACTGAGGTGACAGTGTGGATGAAAGCAGGTAACTCCTGGGGTGTTCTGGGTGGGGGGTCAGTCCTTGCCTACGGGCACAGGGCACGTTTCAGATGCAAGAGTGGCCCCAGAGGGGCAGGCCGGTGGTCCCCAGTCACATGCTGCAGGGGGACCCGATGTGAACCCAGAGCTCGAGCTCCAGNCCAGCTGTGTGACCTCGGCTGACTTACTACAGTCTCTGTGCCTTAATTTGCTTGTCCCTGAACTGAGGTGACAGTGTGGATGAAAGCAGGTAACTCCTGGGGTGTTCTGGGTGGGGGGTCAGTCCTTGCCTACGGGCACAGGGCACGTTTCAGATGCAAGAGTGGCCCCAGAGGGGCAGGCCGGTGGTCCCCAGTCACATGCTGCAGGGGGACCCGATGTGAACCCAGAGCTCGAGCTCCAGAGGCTGGGCCCTCCCCTGGGGGTTCTTCTGGGCCCCTAGCCACAAGTGGTAGGGGCTCTGGCAGAGTGTCAGTGGTGNGGGAGCAGAGCAGCTGCTCTGAAACCAAGCGCTTCTCTGACACCTCTGGGGTGCATGGGTGGGGAGGTGGAGGAGGCTGTGTGCCTTCTGCACATGACGCAAACCCTGAGAAATTCACGTGTCCGAGTCCTAACTCCTGGGGTCCCCCCAGGGGGCTTGGCCCGGTAACAGATCACTTTCTACAGAAATACAAAGACTATCTGTTGGTTGCTTCCCTGTTTCAGATGATAAGAATCTGTCTGCAGTGCCTGAGACCTGAGTTTGATCCCTGGGTGGGGAAGATTCCCTGGAGAAGGGAATGGCANGGGGCTTGGCCCGGTAACAGATCACTTTCTACAGAAATACAAAGACTATCTGTTGGTTGCTTCCCTGTTTCAGATGATAAGAATCTGTCTGCAGTGCCTGAGACCTGAGTTTGATCCCTGGGTGGGGAAGATTCCCTGGAGAAGGGAATGGCAACCCACTCCAGTATTCTTGCCTGGAAAATCCCGTGGACAGAAGAGTCTGGAGAGCTACAGTCCATGGGGTTGCAAAGACTCAGATACGACAGAGATTCACACGCACATCTGTTGGTTGGTGAGTGAATTACACATCAAGGGTGGGGAACATTCCTATCCAGTTTCAATACTATGTTTGGGATGGTTTGACTTAAGGTCTAGCCCATGTGGAGTAGGAGAAATCCTCTTGGGATGCTGGAAAGCACACCAAAAAGAAGCAGATATACACGTGGCCAGGGCTCTGCCCAGACCCACCTCCCTGGGTCTGAGGGGGCTGAAGAGCTGCCCTTGGCCAAGTGAACCCCCTCCCATGGGAAGTTACTGCTCCCTGCCCAGGCACAGCCATGAACGCTGTGGGCACAGGGGTGGGTTGGGCTGGGGGCCACTCTCCTCCTTGGCTCCCAGGACCAGCCTGAGGCTGGGTTCCAGTTGGATCCAACTCTCTGCTTGGCTTCTTCCCTGCCTACCCCACTTCCCTGCCTCTTCTCCTGATAACAGTACCCCCCTTCCCCCAACCTTCATACATGCACCTAAACCCCAGCCTCAGCTCTGCTTGCAGGAAAACTCAGCTATGTGCAGGCAGCAACTCTTGAGAGCAGATGAACCGAGCACGAGGGAAGCCGCTTCCGGAGGCCCCCGGCCGGGGATACTGCTGAAGACACGCAGGTGGTGGATGGCAGAACCACCTGGCCTTCGATGCAGAGTGCAAGCTGAAAGTCACTGGCTGGGCTGCAGATTGCCAGGGAGGGGCCCCCGCTGGGCTTATTGCCAGGACGGTGGCCAGGCCAGTGCTCTAGGAATCCCAAGATCTCTTGGCTCAGGCAACAACCATTTCCCATTTTACTTTTCCATTTTCAACTAGTCGACATCATCTGCTTCGCTCATGCCTATACGGTGAGCATCCTTTTCTCACGGCAAAGGCATGGAAGCTATTTATTTTTTTCTCCTTGCTTCAGATCGTTAAAGTTTGATCTTTATTACAGGCCATTGATGGTCACCGCTCTCCCTTCTGGGTGATTCTGTGTGAGCCCAGCAGACGCGTTTAATGCATAGCCTTGATTAAGGCCTAACTGAGATGCTGACATGCCAATCCTGCGTCTCAGGAAAACCTCATTTCTTAAGCCTGAGTCCTGCAGATCTTTCTTCCAGCAACTTCTCACTTCTACCTGGATCACATCCTCATCATGGAGTGTATTTTTTTCTCCCTAAGAGTTTGGGGGTGTTTGTGGTTTTTCGAAACGTGATTTCTGCTAGGTTCCTCCAGAGCAGTGTGCCTGACAGGCAGGAGCCGGCTGCCGATGAAGCAGCTGTCAGCGCATCGCCAGCGCTTTTGCAGGGACAAGGTGCGTAAGCTCGTTTGATTGACTCCCTTCCCGCTCAGGTTACAAATCCCATTACAAGAGTGGCATAATTCACAGAGCAGGGTAATGTCAGGATCTCCAGCCCCCAGCAAGCCCAGCCTAGAAAGTACAGAGGCCACATGCTCCTGTGAGTCCCACCCCAGGGAGCAGGGGAGGGTCGGGGGCAGCGGAGGTGTGGGAGGCAGTAGCGTTGCTGAGAAGCTCTGAGACTTACAGGCTGACCAAGGGCCTGGGGCACGGAAGTTCTCGGGGACAGTGACCTCCGATTGGTTCTGCAGAGAGCTGATGGGTTTATGACATTTGGGGTTGCTCTTGAATTGGCAGGGGGCAGGGGAGGGGGCTTGGTGGAGATGGAGAGAAACAGGGTAGGGGCCGGGCAGGGAACCCGGGGAACACAGGCAGACTTGGATCTCCAGTGGGAGAGGCTCCATTTTTCTGATTCCTGATAATTCTCCACATTGAGTGAACAGAGGAGGGACCCCGGGTGTCATGTGGGTCTGAGAAACCAGGGGGGCATATGCCTGGGCTAGGGTGCATTCAATTTCTATTTGATTACGATCTTGACTGTGGGATTGTGGAGTGTCACTTACTTTCATTTAAAAAATGGGTCTTGAGTGAAAATAGGAATATAATGGGGTTTCCCAGGTGGCTCAGTGGTAAAGAATCCACTTGCCAGTGCAAAACACGCAGGAAGTGTGGGTTGGATCCTTGGGTTGGGAAGAACCCCTAGAGAAGGGAATGGCTACCCACTTCAATATTCTTGCCTGGAAGATTCCATGGACCTAGGCGCCTGGCAGGCTGCAGTCTATGGGGTCACAAAGAGTCAGATATGACTGAACAGCTGAGCACACAGCATAGCACAGGAATATAATGCTGTAGCATCTCTACAGGTCAGAGTCACGGTGGAATATACTCTAGAGAAACTCACCAAGTTAGGGAGAGAGCTCTGAGTCTGGCTCAGCATTTCTACTTAAACAACAGATTCTTTTTTTTAAAAATAAAGGGTTTTTAGATTTCACTTTATTGCTTCGCTTAGCTCTCTCTTATTGCGGTAAAAGATACACTATGTTAAATCTACCCTCCTAATCATTTCTACATTTGCTGTTAAGTAGATTTGCACTGTTGGGCCATAGACCCCCAGAATTTTCCCATCTTGCAAAACTGAAACTCTGTGCCCACTAAACACCAGTCACTCCCCCTTCTCTTCCCATGCTTGACTGGAGCTGGTTTTGACTGGCAAGAATTCTGGGAACCCGCCCACAAGCAAAACCACTAAGCACACACAGGGGGCTGAAGGACGACAATAAAAACACCAACAGCATAGCCTCATGCAGCTCCATGATGACGGGCAGATTTCCACCCAGTCTAAACCTTCTCCCCACGTCCTCCGCACACCCACCACCCTACCTTCTTCGCTGGGGTCAACCAGCGCCTCACTTGGCCAGCAGGCCGTCAGTGACTGGTCTTGGCTGCCTTCTGCTTCTCCGCTTCTGTCTGGAGAGCCAACCTGGCTCCTGCTGGAGGATGGAGGCCTTCTGCTCAGCCCAACCCCCACCAAGCCCCCAGGCTCAAGCAATAGTTGCTGGGGTGGTGAGGACTACTGCAGCAAGAGACACAGTGATCTTTTCAAATATAACTCAGGTCACCCCTCCCTATAAAACTCCCACTGCCCCTGGGAATGCCCATATACCTCCCCGTGGCCTCTGGGTTCAGCTGAAGGCTTCCTGTCACCCCTCTTTGGCCTCTCTGCCCTTGCTCCTCAGTCACTTGTCTGTCTTGTATGTGGGTTGTAATGTTCGCACTCAGCATTCTGCCTTTGTTCCTGAAGAACCGAGCCACGAGAAACAGCTCCGGCCAGAGACGGCCTGCTTTCTTTCACAAGTCCTAATGCATTAAAACCCAAGTTCCTGCTCTGGTCTCCTCATCCATCACCTCCAACTGGATAAAGTTGCACCTCCGCACGCGCCAGCTTTGCCTCCCTTCTTCCTTGAGAAAGCTAATTAGTCCTGGTGTCATGGACACACGGCTATGATTACAGTCATCACTGGCTCTCAGGACCTTGATGGCTAACGAGAGGTCCCTCGTTGCCAGGTGCCTCCGAGCTGGGGATCGGCTTTAGTTATGTAAACGGTGGAGATGACAGGTGAACGTGTCTTCCTGGGTGTCATTTACAATTTGCCACAACACTGAAGATCCTAGATTAATTTGATTTCTGAATTGTGCTGGCATGTCACACACGTTCATTCGGCTGGCCAACCCTGGAAAGACGGGCTGGTTGTGACAGCACACCAGTCTTAGAAACACTTCTGACCAGCCACAGAGAAAGAAGCCTCAACTGGTGGAATTGGTCATCTACATTAATTCCGAGTTAAAGGTCTCAAGCCCATGGAGCACTCTCCACGTGGCTGCCATCTCCCAAACAGTAGCACATGCCTTCCTGCTGGGGCTACAGTTGGTTTTCAGGGGCAGATGGACAAACACAGCTTTTAAACAATCAATCACATCATTTTGCTGCCATTTTTTGGGGTGGGTCCGTTTTCCTTAGGCCTAGTTCTGGGAGCTTTTCATTAAACAATGATTGCATAAAGTGGCCTTTAAGCTTATTTTGAGGGGGGTGGTGATGGGGTGAATTGGGAGGTTAGGACTGACATATATACAGGCTTGCCTGGTGGCTGAGTGGTAAAGCAGGAGATGTGAGTTCAATCCCTGGGTTGAGAAAAATACCCTGGAGAAGGAAATGGCAACCCACACCAGTATTGTTGCCTGGAAAATCCCATGGACAGAGGAGCCTGGAGGGCTATGGTCCACTGATCGGTCCACCGATCGCAATGAGTCAGACACAACTTAGTGACTGAACAACATCAACAAAATAAAACAACGAATGAGAACCTACTGTATAGCACAGAGGATGCCACTCAGTGCTTTGCGGTGACCTAAATAGGAAGGAAATCCAAAAGGCAGGGGATATATGTGTACATATAGCTGTTTTACTTTGTTGTACAGCAGAGACTAAAACAACATTGTGAAGCAACTATACCCCAGTACAAATTAACTAAAAACTAAACTTAATTNGGAGCAGGGGAGGGTCGGGGGCAGCGGAGGTGTGGGAGGCAGTAGCGTTGCTGAGAAGCTCTGAGACTTACAGGCTGACCAAGGGCCTGGGGCACGGAAGTTCTCGGGGACAGTGACCTCCGATTGGTTCTGCAGAGAGCTGATGGGTTTATGACATTTGGGGTTGCTCTTGAATTGGCAGGGGGCAGGGGAGGGGGCTTGGTGGAGATGGAGAGAAACAGGGTAGGGGCCGGGCAGGGAACCCGGGGAACACAGGCAGACTTGGATCTCCAGTGGGAGAGGCTCCATTTTTCTGATTCCTGATAATTCTCCACATTGAGTGAACAGAGGAGGGACCCCGGGTGTCATGTGGGTCTGAGAAACCAGGGGGGCATATGCCTGGGCTAGGGTGCATTCAATTTCTATTTGATTACGATCTTGACTGTGGGATTGTGGAGTGTCACTTACTTTCATTTAAAAAATGGGTCTTGAGTGAAAATAGGAATATAATGGGGTTTCCCAGGTGGCTCAGTGGTAAAGAATCCACTTGCCAGTGCAAAACACGCAGGAAGTGTGGGTTGGATCCTTGGGTTGGGAAGAACCCCTAGAGAAGGGAATGGCTACCCACTTCAATATTCTTGCCTGGAAGATTCCATGGACCTAGGCGCCTGGCAGGCTGCAGTCTATGGGGTCACAAAGAGTCAGATATGACTGAACAGCTGAGCACACAGCATAGCACAGGAATATAATGCTGTAGCATCTCTACAGGTCAGAGTCACGGTGGAATATACTCTAGAGAAACTCACCAAGTTAGGGAGAGAGCTCTGAGTCTGGCTCAGCATTTCTACTTAAACAACAGATTCTTTTTTTTAAAAATAAAGGGTTTTTAGATTTCACTTTATTGCTTCGCTTAGCTCTCTCTTATTGCGGTAAAAGATACACTATGTTAAATCTACCCNAGTCCTGCAGATCTTTCTTCCAGCAACTTCTCACTTCTACCTGGATCACATCCTCATCATGGAGTGTATTTTTTTCTCCCTAAGAGTTTGGGGGTGTTTGTGGTTTTTCGAAACGTGATTTCTGCTAGGTTCCTCCAGAGCAGTGTGCCTGACAGGCAGGAGCCGGCTGCCGATGAAGCAGCTGTCAGCGCATCGCCAGCGCTTTTGCAGGGACAAGGTGCGTAAGCTCGTTTGATTGACTCCCTTCCCGCTCAGGTTACAAATCCCATTACAAGAGTGGCATAATTCACAGAGCAGGGTAATGTCAGGATCTCCAGCCCCCAGCAAGCCCAGCCTAGAAAGTACAGAGGCCACATGCTCCTGTGAGTCCCACCCCAGGGAGCAGGGGAGGGTCGGGGGCAGCGGAGGTGTGGGAGGCAGTAGCGTTGCTGAGAAGCTCTGAGACTTACAGGCTGACCAAGGGCCTGGGGCACGGAAGTTCTCGGGGACAGTGACCTCCGATTGGTTCTGCAGAGAGCTGATGGGTTTATGACATTTGGGGTTGCTCTTGAATTGGCAGGGGGCAGGGGAGGGGGCTTGGTGGAGATGGAGAGAAACAGGGTAGGGGCCGGGCAGGGAACCCGGGGAACACAGGCAGACTTGGATCTCCAGTGGGAGAGGCTCCATTTTTCTGATTCCTGATAATTCTCCACATTGAGTGAACAGAGGAGGGACCCCGGGTGTCATGTGGGTCTGAGAAACCAGGGGGGCATATGCCTGGGCTAGGGTGCATTCAATTTCTATTTGATTACGATCTTGACTGTGGGATTGTGGAGTGTCACTTACTTTCATTTAAAAAATGGGTCTTGAGTGAAAATAGGAATATAATGGGGTTTCCCAGGTGGCTCAGTGGTAAAGAATCCACTTGCCAGTGCAAAACACGCAGGAAGTGTGGGTTGGATCCTTGGGTTGGGAAGAACCCCTGGAGAAGGGAATGGCTACCCACTTCAATATTCTTGCCTGGAAGATTCCATGGACCTAGGCGCCTGGCAGGCTGCAGTCTATGGGGTCACAAAGAGTCAGATATGACTGAACAGCTGAGCACACAGCATAGCACAGGAATATAATGCTGTAGCATCTCTACAGGTCAGAGTCACGGTGGAATATACTCTAGAGAAACTCACCAAGTTAGGGAGAGAGCTCTGAGTCTGGCTCAGCATTTCTACTTAAACAACAGATTCTTTTTTTTAAAAATAAAGGGTTTTTAGATTTCACTTTATTGCTTCGCTTAGCTCTCTCTTATTGCGGTAAAAGATACACTATGTTAAATCTACCCTCCTAATCATTTCTACATTTGCTGTTAAGTAGATTTGCACTGTTGGGCCATAGACCCCCAGAATTTTCCCATCTTGCAAAACTGAAACTCTGTGCCCACTAAACACCAGTCACTCCCCCTTCTCTTCCCATGCTTGACTGGAGCTGGTTTTGACTGGCAAGAATTCTGGGAACCCGCCCACAAGCAAAACCACTAAGCACACACAGGGGGCTGAAGGACGACAATAAAAACACCAACAGCATAGCCTCATGCAGCTCCATGATGACGGGCAGATTTCCACCCAGTCTAAACCTTCTCCCCACGTCCTCCGCACACCCACCACCCTACCTTCTTCGCTGGGGTCAACCAGCGCCTCACTTGGCCAGCAGGCCGTCAGTGACTGGTCTTGGCTGCCTTCTGCTTCTCCGCTTCTGTCTGGAGAGCCAACCTGGCTCCTGCTGGAGGATGGAGGCCTTCTGCTCAGCCCAACCCCCACCAAGCCCCCAGGCTCAAGCAATAGTTGCTGGGGTGGTGAGGACTACTGCAGCAAGAGACACAGTGATCTTTTCAAATATAACTCAGGTCACCCCTCCCTATAAAACTCCCACTGCCCCTGGGAATGCCCATATACCTCCCCGTGGCCTCTGGGTTCAGCTGAAGGCTTCCTGTCACCCCTCTTTGGCCTCTCTGCCCTTGCTCCTCAGTCACTTGTCTGTCTTGTATGTGGGTTGTAATGTTCGCACTCAGCATTCTGCCTTTGTTCCTGAAGAACCGAGCCACGAGAAACAGCTCCGGCCAGAGACGGCCTGCTTTCTTTCACAAGTCCTAATGCATTAAAACCCAAGTTCCTGCTCTGGTCTCCTCATCCATCACCTCCAACTGGATAAAGTTGCACCTCCGCACGCGCCAGCTTTGCCTCCCTTCTTCCTTGAGAAAGCTAATTAGTCCTGGTGTCATGGACACGCGGCTATGATTACAGTCATCACTGGCTCTCAGGACCTTGATGGCTAACGAGAGGTCCCTCGTTGCCAGGTGCCTCCGAGCTGGGGATCGGCTTTAGTTATGTAAACGGTGGAGATGACAGGTGAACGTGTCTTCCTGGGTGTCATTTACAATTTGCCACAACACTGAAGATCCTAGATTAATTTGATTTCTGAATTGTGCTGGCATGTCACACACGTTCATTCGGCTGGCCAACCCTGGAAAGACGGGCTGGTTGTGACAGCACACCAGTCTTAGAAACACTTCTGACCAGCCACAGAGAAAGAAGCCTCAACTGGTGGAATTGGTCATCTACATTAATTCCGAGTTAAAGGTCTCAAGCCCATGGAGCACTCTCCACGTGGCTGCCATCTCCCAAACAGTAGCACATGCCTTCCTGCTGGGGCTACAGTTGGTTTTCAGGGGCAGATGGACAAACACAGCTTTTAAACAATCAATCACATCATTTTGCTGCCATTTTTTGGGGTGGGTCCGTTTTCCTTAGGCCTAGTTCTGGGAGCTTTTCATTAAACAATGATTGCATAAAGTGGCCTTTAAGCTTATTTTGAGGGGGGTGGTGATGGGGTGAATTGGGAGGTTAGGACTGACATATATACAGGCTTGCCTGGTGGCTGAGTGGTAAAGCAGGAGATGTGAGTTCAATCCCTGGGTTGAGAAAAATACCCTGGAGAAGGAAATGGCAACCCACACCAGTATTGTTGCCTGGAAAATCCCATGGACAGAGGAGCCTGGAGGGCTATGGTCCACTGATCGGTCCACCGATCGCAATGAGTCAGACACAACTTAGTGACTGAACAACATCAACAAAATAAAACAACGAATGAGAACCTACTGTATAGCACAGAGGATGCCACTCAGTGCTTTGCGGTGACCTAAATAGGAAGGAAATCCAAAAGGCAGGGGATATATGTGTACATATAGCTGTTTTACTTTGTTGTACAGCAGAGACTAAAACAACATTGTGAAGCAACTATACCCCAGTACAAATTAACTAAAAACTAAACTTAATTCATAGGAGAAGTGAGCTGATTAAAACAGCACCATCATAGCATATGCAGATTCCAACCGAAGGCAGAAAGTATGGAGGTGGGGTCATGAAATGCTCACCCCAGGGGCTTGACCCAGACCCCACCACCATCCTGGCCCCACCACCATCCTGACCCCACCCGGTCCCCACATGATGTGGTAGCGCATCCGAAAGGCAAGCAGGAGGCTGCAAACACTGGGAGGGAGGAGGCAAAGCTGAGAAGCTGCTCTGAGGTGCAGAGTCGACTGCTCTTCTGTTGCTAATCATGGTAGGAAGGATCCTGCAAGTACCCCTTAATGTTCCGAGACGAGTTCGTTCTAGGAGGGGCAAAGTGGGGTGGAGGAAGCCCCACACATCATTAAGATCTAGAGCCGGGCCTAAATGTGCCCACGGTCTTGAAATGAGGTCTAAATGGAGCCTTTTTTCTGACTGCAGGGCATGGTGGTTATAAATGTGTCTTTGCACGGAGATTTAGCTGTATATTTTGCAGCTGCTGTTGCTGCATTTGAAACGAGGCCAAGAAAACAGATGTACCCTTTAGGTTTGAGATCAGAGTCACAGTTCTGGAAGTGCAGACTCTTGGGTGACCCAGAGCTTTTTGAGGAGGCAGTTCTCGCAGCCCTGCCCCCACCCATAGTGGTACCCGTCCCTCGTCTGTCGGGGCAAGGTTTCCGAGTCACTGTGGCCCCGGTCCGTGCAGCCGCCTTGAACACGGCTGGAGTGTCTCACCGCCTTTGTCAGTCTCAGGCATAATTTTGTCTGGATTGGGGCATGCTGGTGGACTGGCCTTTTCCAGCCTCGGGTCTTGCCCAACCCAGCCCAGCCCAGCACAGCCCAGTCCACCCAGCATGGTTTTGGAGCGCCTGGTGCCTACATCCCAGCGATGCCTGCCAGCCCACCGCTTGGCCGATATTATTTAAGGTAACAGTGACGACATCACTGGCTGTTGAGTGTTCTGTCTTTGCTGAGCAACCCCAGATACCCTGGGGGTTGATAAAGTGCTGTGGGCAAAATCCCAAGGTACCTTGTTGCCCTCCTGAAACAAGACACTTTCCCTGCTTGTTCCACCATGTCATTCGAGCCTGAAGAGTTGTCAGTAATTTCTCAGCTTGACTTGTCCTCTTGCTTCTGCTTATTTTCCTGAGCACAATTACCAGGTGGCTGCTCCACACAGTTTATCACAGCACACAAGACCTGCCCGACGCTGCCCTCCCTCCTGGATGGTGGGAGTTGCCAGACCTCCAGGCGGGGTCAGGATCCCAGGCTCCCTGCAGGCAGCGGAGGGAGTGGATGGGAAGGAGGTTTCTGGACCCGATCGATTTAGCCTGAATAGCCCCAAACTCAGACACAGTAGGTATCCTGAACCCCTGTTGTCAGGTGCTCAGAGAGAGGCCATAGAACAGATAGTCCTCTCAACATCCTGACCATTCTAAGGCCCCCAACCTCCACAAAGACACCAGCTAGGCAGAACCAGGCTGGCCCTCCCCTGTGGTTTGGAATACAGTGACCGCAGGCTTGACAACACCCACTGCTTCTTCCAACATCACTCACCTTCTTTTCATGGCAGCTCCTCCCCACCAGGCACCTCCTGAACCCTCCCAGAGGACTGTCCACGCCCCCCACAGCAGTGTGTCAGCTGCGGCGGGTGTGTGTGTGATGGGGGTGTTTCCATGGTCTCGGAAACTCATAGATCAGAACAAACGTCTCCTTCGTTTTCAAAATCGTCTACTGTGGTGGTTTCTTAGCAACCCATTATTAGAGGGCTTCTTGGCAGTTAAAATAAGCTCTGCCTCTCTCAGAAGTGTGGTTCTGGTTTCGAGAAGCCCAGATCCAATCTGTGCCAAGCATTCGTGTCACCTAGCGGAAGGTGGCCCTCAACCGTGTCCTCGGGGCCAGCTGGGCCCCGCATTGCTCCCAGGGCTGGAAGGGTGACAGATGGCTCCTCCATCATCCCACTTGGCCTCACGGAGTGCTGACGTGGAAAGGTGCCACACATGCCTGCGGCCAAGACGGATGCGGCTGCGGAGGGGATGAAGGGGCCTGCCTTCACTGTCTCCACTCTCCACAAATTAAACACCTGTCAGAGTGAAAGGCTGTGCGGTGCTCCTCCAACGGCCCCACCTCCTGCCTGGTCTGTGCCTAGACTGTGCTATGGTGGTGAGCTTCTAACAGGAGTCTCCCTCAGCTCTGCTGGGGCCCGTGTGCGGGCGTGTGTGCATACATGTGTGTGGGGGTGTACATGCGTGTGCATATATGCACGCACAACACATGCACACACGTGTAGGTGCGCACACATATGTGTACAGGTGGACACACATGCATGTGCATATATGCATGGCACGGACACGCATGTATATAGGTGTATGCACATGTGTGTGTGCACACATGTATATATGCACGTGTGTGTGTGTGAGCATCCCTCTGGGGAAAGGGTCTGGAACTACCCTCAGACCCTCAAATGGGTGTGGATTGCCCCCAACCCCACATTATAGTTTTTCATAGCAGCAGAGAGCCTTTTGAATTATCGGGGTGCAGACACATGTGGGTGGGTTCTGGCACCCACCTTCAGGGGTGTAGACTGACCTCGTGCTGTTCTAAACCATGGGTGTAAGTGGAGCCTGGTCTCTGTTCTGGGCATGAGACTTGGGTGCATTCCTCAGCCCTGGGGAAGAAATGAGGACACCCCTCTTCCTGGCGCCTATGAATGAACAAACAGGCCCTCTGGAGAGGGCCCTGCACCATGCTGGCCCCAGGTGGGTGCACTGGACATGGAGCCTCCTGCCCTCTGCAGCCTCTGAGGCCTGGGCTGAGCACAGGGGTGGTGGGCGTGGGGGTGGGAGAAGGTGAGTGAAATTCTGCTCCTTCATTTACTGAATGTCTGCTTCCCACAAAAACACTGCCAAGGATTTTCAGCCTTTCTTCTTCAGTGTGGATAAGAAACCACAGGCTCAGAGTCCCATCAGAGACCTGTAGTTCCCATGCAAATCCTTCTCCTCTGAGAGGGGTAGATCTCTGCCAGGATGATGGGAGGTTGGGGTGGGGAGCTTGCCTGGCACCCTTGTCCTATTACAATGGGGACGAAGCTCAGTCTGCAGGCGCTGGGACAGCCTGGGGATACCAGACCCTGGCCATGAACCAGGCTCACCTGGGCAGCTTCTGAACATCCCCAGGGCTCCAGCTGTCCTGAGACCAGTGTGAGCAGAGTCTGTGGGGCAGTCACTGGGGCTTCCCTGAGAAGCAAGCGCAGTTAGGCCCGTGCTGCCCACTGGTCTCCCTGCTGCTTCTAGAATTCAGCTGTGGTTCCTTAAAACAGCCTGGCCCTGTGTGGCCCCCAGGATCCAGCCCCATGCCCCTCGGCCTCATTCCTGCCCACACTGCCCCCACAGAGCACACGTGCTCTTGGGTGGCTTGTTTGGACACGCTGGTCCCTCTGCCTAGGGGCTTTCTTGTGTCTTCTCACCTCATTGCTGGGTCGGTATAGGAGTTAATCAGATTCATGAACTGCTCCTGAGAATTTGCTGGAACCAGTGGGTGGAGAGAGACTCTCTCCTTCCATGGAACTGGGGATGTAGGGGTATGTGCTCTGTGCTGCTCATGCCTGGGGCTGAGGAGTGCTGCTGAGATGCACTAATGTCAAGGATGGCAGATCCGCAAGATGAGGAGAAAGCCACCTGATGACACAGATTTCGCCTGAGCTCCTAGATGCTACCATTCCTGAAGCTGACACAGCTCGTCATGTTTCACCTACATGAGCCATAAGCCCTGAGTTTGAGAGTGGCCTTCTGCCATTTGTAGGCAGAATCCCGACTCTTCTGCTCCAGACCTCTGCCCCCGTCATTTCAAATTCAGGGGATGGTGGCTCCCTCTGGCCCCTTGACTTGAGACTCTTCCTCCCCACTGAGTTTCTGAGTCTGCTGCCCCTGCTCACCTGCTGGGTCCCCACTCTGGGCCCCCAGCTTGACCCCAATACATCAGAAGCTGAACTTACCCCCAGGTGAGAGGTAGCCGGGTCTAAGTTCTTCTTATAATGAATTTTTATCTGGACAGTTTTATAATCCAGCGGCTTGGGAGGCTGGGGAGACTAAGTTTTCTACAGATGGCCCTTCCTTTGTGGCCAAGCGGGGAGCTAGTGTGTCCCCCTTCTAGGACCACAGACCACAGCCTGAAACCATTGCCCCAGGACCCACCTGGAGAATGCCTGGGTTGAGCCTGGTCCATGCTTCCTCACAGCAGTGGCACGGAGCCCCCCATTTGGGTGGATTCCATCAGCAGGGGAATAAACTCAGAGGAGTAGAGACTTTGGCTGCAATCCCCCAGCCAAAGCTTCCTTAACGTGTAATCAAGTTACCGTTTCACAGTTCCAAATAAAGTTGAACAGGCGAACGCAAAGATCTCATTCAGGAGTCGAGCTTAAATTTAAATACCGCCTGCCTCCCGGAATTAGGGATTTTCAGACTTTGAAATAACCAGCCTGGGGAAATTGGTTTGGACAGACTCTTTGCCTGCACGTCTCTCTCGGTGGCATCGGTAATTGCTGGCTGGACGGATTGCCACCGGCATGCCAAGTACCTGCGAGTTCCTCACTGGCCCACAAGCACTGGGAGGTCAGAATCTGCTGGGGCCACCCAGAGGGGACCCCGCAGCACTTCACGGGCACACGGGTGAAGCAGATGCCGTCGGACACCTCGCTGAAGAGGCTGGACAGCTCATGGATAGGTGGTTAATTAGCGGGTTGTTCTGTGAAGCATGGGGGCGGGGGTGGAGTTGGGGTGAAAGAGGAGGCTCTTTGTGGTCCACAACTAGTCAGATTCCAGCAGCGACATCGCAGACACGATTGCCTCCCCATCTGCCCACATGCAAGGATGCCAGACTCACTCCAAATAGACTACAAGGCAAAAAGACCCGAGCCAGACTCAGTCTGTGAGCACTGTGCAAAGGTAGGTGGGGTGAGGAGTACAGGACCCAGCCTGCAGCACATAGGGTGCCCTCCCCCGACCAGTGGCCCCCAGTGAGGAGGCTTGGGAGTCAGTGGAGGGCAGGCCTGGTCACCTGCCCTACCCACATCCACACCCATGGCAGCATCTCTGCTCAGTAGGTCCTCAGCCCTTTGCTGCCCCGGGGCATGCAAGGCATCTCCACGGATCTCACTTTGCTTTTCTTCAGTCTCTATCTTGTTTGCAGCTATCCTGGAGCTGGTACGGCTGACTAGCTTAAAGCAGCAAGTGAAAAACACAAGCCATAGATTCCTATTTTTCCTTCCCTCCAACAGAGAAGATTGTTTTTCTTTCCCCAAGTAAATTTTCCTTCAAAGAGATATTCTGCAGAAATAATGCCTTTACTGCTAATCCAGAGATGAAAATGGGGATGATGGCCACCCCCAGACCATGCTCGCTCTGGGCTCCCAGTACACTTTGCCAGACTTTATGGGTTCCCAGCCTAGCTCTGTGCTTTGAGCTGTGTGACCTCCAGTGAGAATCTTGGCCTCTCTGAGCCTGATGCCTCTGCTGGGAACAGACGTGGGTCAGAGTCCACTTCTCCTCCAGGGCTCAGGGGATGAACCGAGCAGGGGTGATGTCGCCTGTATTCGGCCCCTAGGGAGGCTAGTAAAGGTGAGCTGCTGTGAACATCCTTGTTTCTGGGGGAGCAGGTGACACAGCATGACGGGAAAGGGGGCAGAGACCAGACAGCATCTCCTCTCCCCCCACCCACAGGGCTCCCCACATCCTGCCTTGGGACTGACCGTCTGAACAGGGCCACGTGTCCTATTCAAAGACGTCTGGGTCTGGATCCCTGGAGTCCATGAGTGTCACCTCACAGGACAAATAAGAGTCTGAAGGCAAGATTGCATCAGGCTCTGGGGCTGGGAGGTGATCCTGGATCAGTCAGGGGGCCCTAAGTTCCTTACGTGGCAGAGGGAGAAAGGATTTGACTAAAGAGCAGCCAGGGGTGGGTGCTGTGATGCTGGCCTTGGAGATGCAGGAGGGGCTGCTGGCCGAGGAATGCAGGTGCCTCCAGAGGCTGGAAACAGCCAGGATTCTTCCAGAGCATATGGACCGGTGGGAAGAAGAGGGGCCCCACGCTCCTCACATTCAGAGGTGCTGGAGCAGCATCAAGAGTTCACACAGATGGTCCTGAGCCTTGGAGGGTTCTGCTTCATAAGGGACGTTGAGGACACACTCCTGGCCNCTTTCTTCTTCAGTGTGGATAAGAAACCACAGGCTCAGAGTCCCATCAGAGACCTGTAGTTCCCATGCAAATCCTTCTCCTCTGAGAGGGGTAGATCTCTGCCAGGATGATGGGAGGTTGGGGCGGGGAGCTTGCCTGGCACCCTTGTCCTATTACAATGGGGACGAAGCTCAGTCTGCAGGCGCTGGGACAGCCTGGGGATACCAGACCCTGGCCATGAACCAGGCTCACCTGGGCAGCTTCTGAACATCCCCAGGGCTCCAGCTGTCCTGAGACCAGTGTGAGCAGAGTCTGTGGGGCAGTCACTGGGGCTTCCCTGAGAAGCAAGCGCAGTTAGGCCCGTGCTGCCCACTGGTCTCCCTGCTGCTTCTAGAATTCAGCTGTGGTTCCTTAAAACAGCCTGGCCCTGTGTGGCCCCCAGGATCCAGCCCCATGCCCCTCGGCCTCATTCCTGCCCACACTGCCCCCACAGAGCACACGTGCTCTTGGGTGGCTTGTTTGGACACGCTGGTCCCTCTGCCTAGGGGCTTTCTTGTGTCTTCTCACCTCATTGCTGGGTCGATATAGGAGTTAATCAGATTCATGAACTGCTCCTGAGAATTTGCTGGAACCAGTGGGTGGAGAGAGACTCTCTCCTTCCATGGAACTGGGGATGTAGGGGTATGTGCTCTGTGCTGCTCATGCCTGGGGCTGAGGAGTGCTGCTGAGATGCACTAATGTCAAGGATGGCAGATCCGCAAGATGAGGAGAAAGCCACCTGATGACACAGATTTCGCCTGAGCTCCTAGATGCTACCATTCCTGAAGCTGACACAGCTCGTCATGTTTCACCTACATGAGCCATAAGCCCTGAGTTTGAGAGTGGCCTTCTGCCATTTGTAGGCAGAATCCCGACTCTTCTGCTCCAGACCTCTGCCCCCGTCATTTCAAATTCAGGGGATGGTGGCTCCCTCTGGCCCCTCGACTTGAGACTCTTCCTCCCCACTGAGTTTCTGAGTCTGCTGCCCCTGCTCACCTGCTGGGTCCCCACTCTGGGCCCCCAGCTTGACCCCAATACATCAGAAGCTGAACTTACCCCCAGGTGAGAGGTAGCCGGGTCTAAGTTCTTCTTATAATGAATTTTTATCTGGACAGTTTTATAATCCAGCGGCTTGGGAGGCTGGGGAGACTAAGTTTTCTACAGATGGCCCTTCCTTTGTGGCCAAGCGGGGAGCTAGTGTGTCCCCCTTCTAGGACCACAGACCACAGCCTGAAACCATTGCCCCAGGACCCACCTGGAGAATGCCTGGGTTGAGCCTGGTCCATGCTTCCTCACAGCAGTGGCACGGAGCCCCCCATTTGGGTGGATTCCATCAGCAGGGGAATAAACTCAGAGGAGTAGAGACTTTGGCTGCAATCCCCCAGCCAAAGCTTCCTTAACGTGTAATCAAGTTACCGTTTCACAGTTCCAAATAAAGTTGAACAGGCGAACGCAAAGATCTCATTCGGGAGTCGAGCTTAAATTTAAATACCGCCTGCCTCCCGGAATTAGGGATTTTCAGACTTTGAAATAACCAGCCTGGGGAAATTGGTTTGGACAGACTCTTTGCCTGCACGTCTCTCTCGGTGGCATCGGTAATTGCTGGCTGGACGGATTGCCACCGGCATGCCAAGTACCTGCGAGTTCCTCACTGGCCCACAAGCACTGGGAGGTCAGAATCTGCTGGGGCCACCCAGAGGGGACCCCGCAGCACTTCACGGGCACACGGGTGAAGCAGATGCCGTCGGACACCTCGCTGAAGAGGCTGGACAGCTCATGGATAGGTGGTTAATTAGCGGGTTGTTCTGTGAAGCATGGGGGCGGGGGTGGAGTTGGGGTGAAAGAGGAGGCTCTTTGTGGTCCACAACTAGTCAGATTCCAGCAGCGACATCGCAGACACGATTGCCTCCCCATCTGCCCACATGCAAGGATGCCAGACTCACTCCAAATAGACTACAAGGCAAAAAGACCCGAGCCAGACTCAGTCTGTGAGCACTGTGCAAAGGTAGGTGGGGTGAGGAGTACAGGACCCAGCCTGCAGCACATAGGGTGCCCTCCCCCGACCAGTGGCCCCCAGTGAGGAGGCTTGGGAGTCAGTGGAGGGCAGGCCTGGTCACCTGCCCTACCCACATCCACACCCATGGCAGCATCTCTGCTCAGTAGGTCCTCAGCCCTTTGCTGCCCCGGGGCATGCAAGGCATCTCCACGGATCTCACTTTGCTTTTCTTCAGTCTCTATCTTGTTTGCAGCTATCCTGGAGCTGGTACGGCTGACTAGCTTAAAGCAGCAAGTGAAAAACACAAGCCATAGATTCCTATTTTTCCTTCCCTCCAACAGAGAAGATTGTTTTTCTTTCCCCAAGTAAATTTTCCTTCAAAGAGATATTCTGCAGAAATAATGCCTTTACTGCTAATCCAGAGATGAAAATGGGGATGATGGCCACCCCCAGACCATGCTCGCTCTGGGCTCCCAGTACACTTTGCCAGACTTTATGGGTTCCCAGCCTAGCTCTGTGCTTTGAGCTGTGTGACCTCCAGTGAGAATCTTGGCCTCTCTGAGCCTGATGCCTCTGCTGGGAACAGACGTGGGTCAGAGTCCACTTCTCCTCCAGGGCTCAGGGGATGAACCGAGCAGGGGTGATGTCGCCTGCATTCGGCCCCTAGGGAGGCTAGTAAAGGTGAGCTGCTGTGAACATCCTTGTTTCTGGGGGAGCAGGTGACACAGCATGACGGGAAAGGGGGCAGAGACCAGACAGCATCTCCTCTCCCCCCACCCACAGGGCTCCCCACATCCTGCCTTGGGACTGACCGTCTGAACAGGGCCACGTGTCCTATTCAAAGACGTCTGGGTCTGGATCCCTGGAGTCCATGAGTGTCACCTCACAGGACAAATAAGAGTCTGAAGGCAAGATTGCATCAGGCTCTGGGGCTGGGAGGTGATCCTGGATCAGTCAGGGGGCCCTAAGTTCCTTACGTGGCAGAGGGAGAAAGGATTTGACTAAAGAGCAGCCAGGGGTGGGTGCTGTGATGCTGGCCTTGGAGATGCAGGAGGGGCTGCTGGCCGAGGAATGCAGGTGCCTCCAGAGGCTGGAAACAGCCAGGATTCTTCCAGAGCATATGGACCGGTGGGAAGAAGAGGGGCCCCACGCTCCTCACATTCAGAGGTGCTGGAGCAGCATCAAGAGTTCACACAGATGGTCCTGAGCCTTGGAGGGTTCTGCTTCATAAGGGACGTTGAGGACACACTCCTGGCCCTGAGACTCGACTGGGAAGGGCCAGAGGTGGCCCAGACCCCGAGGCTGACCCCCGATTGCCCTCGGTCCAGCTGCCCCGAAAGGAGCATTCCTGTGGGGTCCAGGTACAGACAAGGTGCTCTGAAAGAGGGCACGTGGGTGAAGGTGTGTTACCTGGGAAATCCCTGACCCAAGTCAGGGTTCGCTGGCCTCTGATCACAGGATGCCATAGAAGGGGTCTCTCCAGGCGCCCCTCCTAGGTGATAGCTAAATGTCCCAGAGCCACTGCTGCTCCTCCCCGACAGGCCTGTGACTGAACACACCCCTCCCACGCCCACCTCTGCTGCCAGCAGCTCAAGAAGCCCCAGGAAGACCTCTTTGGTCTGTCATGTTCTGTCCCTGCTCCTGGCTGTTGAGCTGTGCAGCTGTCCAGCTGGGGCACCTGAGCATGGACAACAGGCTGTTTTGGGCTTGTGGGGAGGTATGAGACACAGCACGCCTTGCCCCCCAGGGCTGGCAGCAGGGTGGGAGCAGGGCAGCGTGGGGGCACCCGCTGATACTGCGATGGGCCTCCTTCCACTCCAGGGTGCTCCTGGATGGAGCGAGGGGCTGCAGGGAGAGGAGACAGTGTTGGGAGTGCCTTGCTGAGCTCAGCAGACACATTTGCAGAAACCCTGCCATTGGCCCCCAGCAGGACCCCCAAACCGAGCATACTTGTCTCGGGAAGGGCCCACAGGTATCTTGTGGGGTGTGTCAGCCTCTGCCCCCCGAAACCATGGGGGTCAGTGCAGAACAAACTGGGGACCCAAGCTGAAGCTGCCAGGCACAAGTGCCAAACGTGAAAGCTGACTTTGAGGAAGGAGAGTCAGCCCGCAAAGTCCCTGCCAGCCTTAAGAGAATTTCGACCCAGGGCTGTTTATGGCTTGCTTGAATTCTCCTGATATTCATGGGGCTATTTAAAAATAATCCTCTTACACTCTGAAACATATTAAACTGTTTTTTCCCCTGGAATGTAACAGCTGTGTGTCAACCAGCTCTACACTTACAGCAGCCAGATACACGGACCTGCCCCTGTAAAGTTCCCGATTTAAATGTGATTTCCTGATGGAAGTAAAAAGACAGCTATTTAGTTTATTTAAACTATTCAAATATTATCTGAGTATTTAGAAACATTTATAGGGGCTAATTATAAGTAACAGTTGATCAGGAATATAGAAGCTAGAAAATTAACCCTCAATAACTACAGCTCTGACGAGTAACTGGTATGTACTTAACGTTACATTAAAAGCTTTTAAAATTTGCATTAAGAAGGGCTAGAGCTCAGCGCAATCTCTGGGGGCCCAATTTCAAGGAAGGATCTGCCACCCCTCGACCTCTGGCTCCGAACGAGAGGGGTAAATAGGGCTAGTTTTTACTGGCTTCCCCAACCTGGGAGCCAAGCAAAAGGCTGAAAACAGCCTGGTTTTCTTCAGCAAACATTCTCCCGGTGTGATCTGTGGGACCCACAGCTGGCCCCATGGGAGGTGTGTGTCCTGGTCCACAGCAACCTCCCCTCCTCATCCCAGAGGCTTGGCCTGGATCCCACCTGGACCTTCTTGATCTGAACCCTAGGCTCCTGGAGGCCTGGCACCAGCATCGTTATGAGCCCAGATGCGTATTACTATTTCTAAACACAGTCAGTGCTCCATATGAGCCAGAGCTTGCTTAATTTAAAAACCTCGGCTGGGACTTCCTTGGGGGTCCAGGGGCTAAGACTGTTCTCCCAATGCAAGGAGCCTGGGTTGGATCCTTGGGTGGGGAATTAGATCCCACGTGCTGCATCTAAGAGTTCGAATGCTGCAACTAGAAAGATCCCATGTGCCTCAGTGAAGACTGAAGACCCCTCACGTTGCGATTAAGACCTGGTGCAGCTGAAACAAAACCAGACCCGGGCTGTGGACAGACACATTCCGCTGTCCGCAAACATTTGCCTCTCTGTCATGATGCTTTAGGCTTTTTTGTGGTCATTTCTTGCCCTGGGCTTTGCCATATTCACAGGAAGAAAGGATGGTGTGAACCCTGCTAATTGGCGGTGACATTAGTGTCCCTTCAATGCTAGATGGAGGGGAGGGACCCATGTGGCTTCCTCACTGATTGGCCTTCTGGCCCCCAGGTACCAGGCTGCAGAGCAAAGCAGCCAGGGGCCCCTGGGCTGGGGCCCCACTTCCTATGCAGCCAGGAGGGAGGCTGCCTTGTGGCAGTGTGTCACCCCACCTTGGGGCATCCCATGGGCAGTCACCATTCACACCAGCCAGTCAGGAGGCTGCATTGTCCCACTCCTCCTCCGTCTCCTCTCCTGTCCTGCCAGGTCCATGTCACCGTCCCTTGGGCTGAATGCCCCCATCCTGGAGCTCAGGTGCAGCTCCCATCCTTAACTTTCCATCTCTCACATGCAGCCTGCTGCTGAAGTCATATCACAGAGGACAAATCAGCGTTCCTGGAGGGGATCACCTAGACCTGCCATCGAGTCCAAGGCCCCAAGGTACCTAGTTCCTGCTCTCCTCCCTGGTCAGCCTTCCTACCTCCTCCCCGTGCTGGCCACATTCTTACTGCACAGACCTCCATCCCTCTGTGCACCAAGCTCATTCCTGCTCCAGGGCCTTTGAGCTTGCTGTTCTCTCTGCCTGATCCTTGCACAGCTGGCTTCTAACCCAATAGGAGCTCAAGGGCCTTGGGTGACATACCCCACCTGATGCATCAGTTCTGTCACCAACTGGCCCGTCCCCACCCATTTCATCCCTGTGCTAGATTTTATCATGGTTCCTTCCATGTTCTGAACCTCTCTTTTTTCTTGTCTGTCTCCACCACCAGCACGTAAGCTCTCTAGGACGGGATGGGGCCATGACAATGGGGTTCAGTGCTGACCTCAGAGTCAATGCTGGATAGATGTCTTTGAAGTGATTGGCTGGGCCACTATTTCCTTCCAGCCTAAACTGGACTTCTCTCTAAAAAAACCTGAAATTTCCTCTAAGGAGGAATCTGGAGGAACAAACACACTTCTTTCTTATAAGCCTACATTTTTTGGCTGTTGATGATCTGAGAAAGCAATCAAGATGTCTTCTCTGGTCCTAAAATCTTCCTCAGGGATCGGCGTCATCATCGAGCCCAACAGTTCTGTCATGTTCATAATTAAGCCAAATGGGTGGCTTTCCCCCAAACCTGGGGGGGACTTTTCCACCACTGTCAAAAATGNCTGTGGCCACTGTGGAGAGCATCTCTGAGCAGATGACAGCAGGAATTTCCCCATGTGCCAAGGTCACCAGTGCTTCTGAGCCACGATGGTGGATGTCGGGTGAGACACGAATGTGGCCTCTGTGCTCTTGTTACTAAAAACCACACATGTGCGTGTTCATTTCCAGGCTTATGTCAGCACATGCATGTATGGACACAGATACATATGTATATGTGTACATGTATACAGTACATTACCACCTGCACCTCTGTCCTGTGACTCTGGGTGGAGTCTGCTGGCTCTGGGACCCCTTGGAGCCCTGACCCTAGGATGGGGTGGCAGGTGGGCTTCTACAGGGACACCTGGAGGGGCCAGGGCTGTCCTGCCCACAGGTATGGCCTTTCCCCAAGAGGGCAGATGAGGGTGGGGACCATGGCTCCCAGGCATACACGATGCAGAGACTGGACACTCGTTTGTGAATCCCTGAGTCTGCCTGCTCCTTAATCAGCCCTTATTTACAAAGCGTCTCTCCTTTGGGATGGCCTCTCCCACTGAGCCTTAATCGATTGGGCTCAGCACTGGATTCTTCTGCTGAGGAGGCTCTGAAATGGTGAGTTGCCCAGAGGAGTTTCCCTGGGGGCAGGGAGAGGGGTGTCCTTGCACCAGGCCTGGGCCCTGAGTGAGTCTTTTACTTCCCCTGGGCCTCTTTCCCTCTCCAGGGGCCAGACAAGCTCTGGGGGCAGCTGGGCTGTGGGCCAGAGGTGGGGAGTGTCTGCCTCAGGTCACAATCCGGGGAGGTTAGGTGGTCTCACTCCCGAGCGATACAGGTGAACTACAGGGTCACATCCTCAACAGACATGCACTCTGTAAAGAAAACATCCAGTGTTTGTGTGGCTGCTTGGGCTGGTCCCCCGGGAGGGGTGTGTGCCCCGCTCTGCCTGTGGCTCTTGAGGGTCTGGGGTGCCCAGGACAGGGGCTGAGATCCTTCCAGGTCTCTGTCTCTGGGCTCAGTGCTTCTGTCTTGGCAGGGTTTCTGGACCAATCTCAGGCATAGCATCCTCTGTCCAGGGATAAAGGGATGCATCCTCATACTTAGGAACACACTTCAACGAACTCAGGAGAGAGAGGGATGCAGGAGGACAAGGACTGTCCTCCTTTCTCAAGGGAAGGCCATGGCCCCAAGTCCACAGACCAGCTGCATGATGCCTCCCACCAAAATCATCACTTTCTGCCCTCTCCCTGCACTGAGCCCAAACCCAGAGCCCAGCAGTGACCCCTGTGCCCATCTCCCTGAGGTGGCTTTCTCCCCAGCTCCTCACCGGGCACACTGTCTCATTTTCTTAAGTTCCCGCAGCCCTGCGCCCACCCAGCTCTGCTCTCCTTTCAACGAGGTTGTCCTCTGAGTCTGATTATGAGCGTAATTGAGAGCGACTCCCCAGTGAGGTCTTCAGGGACTCACCGACATCAGGAAGAAGCTGGGTCATTTCCCTCCCATCATCGTTCACAAGTGAAAGATGAATAATGCAAAGCTATCCTGGGGCAGGTTTTAAATTATCGCTTCTTTTTTCCTTCCTTTTTTTTTCAAAAAGGAAAAAAAAAATGAGAGAGAGAAGAGTGTCAGGGGAGGACGATAGTCATATGCTTCTCCTCCAATCTATATGCAAAAACTTATAATTGGTTATATTTTCCTGTTATCCAGCCACTCACTGGTAAGAACACAGAACTATGAAGAGCCGAGTGTAAGCAAATAGGGGACTCAGAGAACACTCAGAAGTGAGCNAGAGTGTCAGGGGAGGACGATAGTCATATGCTTCTCCTCCGATCTATATGCAAAAACTTATAATTGGTTATATTTTCCTGTTATCCAGCCACTCACTGGTAAGAACACAGAACTATGAAGAGCCGAGTGTAAGCAAATAGGGGACTCAGAGAACACTCAGAAGTGAGCAGGGAATATAAACAACCCAGGCTCTGTCTCCAACGTAGAAACTCCTTCTTGGCCATTCTGGATTGAGGAGGGTGTCAACTGGTTAGCAGTGGGTAAGTGGAGAATATACACCTCTCTCAGTGATGGGAGTGCAGGTGAGGGTCCCACCATGAGCCAGTCTGGGTCCTGGGGCTCTTGGCTGTGCCTGGAGCAGGTGGACACGGAGCAGGGCCCAGGACACAAGACCAGGCGATCACACGTGGGTGCCCGGCCCTTCAGCAAAGTGCAGTGAGCTCCACTGTCCTCCAGAAAAGATGGCTCCCTAGAGGCCTCTGCCCTCAGGGGACGATGCGGATCTGAAAGTGGCTTAAAAACTCCCAGACCACAGTGTGTTTCTTAAGAGCGCCCAGTCACCCCACCCTTCAAAGACGGGGTCACAGATGAAGCCTGATGCCCCCACAGTCATTGCACGAAGTTGTTGTGTCCCAGGCTGCTGTGCCTCAGTGCCATAAATTTCCCCCACTAAAAAATTATTTATTTATTTTAGGCTGTGCTGGGTTTTCGTTGCTATGCAGGCTTTTCTCTAGATGTGGCAAGTGACGGGGGGTACTCTCCAGTTGCGGTGCACAAGTTTCTCGTTGCAGAGACGCCTCTTCTTGTGGGGTACAGGCTCTAGGGTGCATGCCAGCTTCAGTAGTTGGGGCACGTGGGCCCAGGAGTTGTGGCTCCCTGGCTGTAGAGCACAGGCTCAGTAGTTACGGCACATGGGCTCAGCTACTCCGTGGCATGTGGGTTCTTCATGGACCAGCGATCAAACCTGTGTCTTTTGCATTGGTAGGCGGATTCTTTACCCCCCACTTTCGAGAGAACAGCATAAGCAAAAGTCCACCTGATTCAATAAAAGCTAAATTTATTAGAAAATGTTCAAGTTAGCTCCCTGTGGGACCTGTCCACCAGGCGAGGTAACTCTGATTAACTCTGAGGTAACTCCACAAGGACGCTTCTTAATCAAGGGGCGCAGGGTGGGCTCCCTCCCCCCAGAGGTGATAGTGGGCTCTCACTACCCTGGGCAGCTCCTCCTGGGGAAGGTGCCCCACACATTCCACCGCCCTTGATGGGCAGTGCAACCCTGGACCCCTAATGCTGAGAGACAAGGCTTCTGTGAGGCTGGAGCCTGTGGCTGCAATTTGCATAAGCAGATAAGGGAGGGATGATGCAGGCAACAGGGAATCCTGTTCTTTAACTTGCTAGTCTTCCCTGCTCTCTGGTCTCTAGCCTGGTTGTGCCCGGGAGCCGTGTGCCAGCACCTCTCTGGGTGGGAGATGCGCAGCTGAGGGTCAGAGGTCTGGGACCAGGACCTGCACTGAATTTCCTGGGAGATGAGGGGAGAGGAAGTCCTCAGGTGGAAGGCCCTGGGAGCCCTGATTAGGCTGGGGCTGCTTCTCTTTCATCACAGAGGTCAACCTGTGCTAGTGAGTCTCACTCTACTACCACTTCTGAGTACCACCCCTTTCCTTTAACCAGCGTCCAGCCCTGCCTGCTCCTGCACCTTCTTAAAGTGACCAAGATCGCTCGCAGTCTCATCGGACCCTCCTGGTGGCCTTGATTTTGGGGAAGGGGGTGGCCCATCCCAGCAGAAACATGACCGAGGTAGCGCTTGGTGCTCTCAGGTTACAGAATTTGTGGGTCTGTGCTCAGGATGAGACATGAGTGGATGACACACTGTGTCTGCGTGTGGACTCACGCTGTGTCTGCATGTGGACTCACGCTGTGTGTGTGTGTGGACTCACACTGTGTGAGTGTGGATTCACACTGTGTGTGTGTGTGGACTCACACTGTGTGTGTGTGTGGACTCACACTGTGTGTGATGGAACGCAGGGGCATGAGAGTCACCCTCAAGTATCAGTGTTACTTACGGCTCTCTCCTTGGTCTCTGATTCACCAGCCTTCCTGTTTTCATTGCTTCCTTACAGCTTTGGGTTAAACATGCTTCAAATAAGGAAACAGCGTCCTACCCATCCCATCTCCCCCAAATGTCAGGTCTAGTACTGATTTTCACTGAGGATAATTAGATTTCATGAGAAAAAAAGAGAGGCACCAAAATCTATAAGATAGTTCATTCCTCTACCTCTGACTTCCCTTTCAATATACATTTGAAAAATGGTACATTTTGTTTGCCTGCAAGCATGTATATTTAAAATATTTAACTAGGGTTCTGTCTGCAGCCTTCTGGCTGGTTTCCATGGCAGCTAAGGACCGACAGAATAAAATGGTATTTAACAAACACAAAATAAAACAACAGAAAGATAGCGCCCTTCTTTAACAAATAGAGCATGGGAGCCATTCTAAACAAACATTTGCACGAGTTTGGTTCTGAAAAGGCACTTAGTGGAATTTTTTTACATCCACAACACAATGGGGAAGACCAATGCCCCATCCTTGCCCCCCTCAAAGCAACTATGGTATTTCTTACTTCCCATCTCTTCTTTTTTTTTTTTTTCCCCATCTCTTCTAAGAAGGGGAGACTGTTTTGAGAATTCCCATAAAAGTCATGGAAAGAAAGGTCTCCTGCATGAAACAGCATGATTATTTCCTTGTGTATCCATATTTGGAAGGAAAGTCTGAAGCTAACACTTCTGTACTCGCTGCCTGGTGTGCGGGGGATGCGGGGATGGGGTAGAGTGGGGGATGGGATGGACTCCCCAACTCCTGGCCTCGTTCACTTGTACCCAGAAAAACCCAGGAAGGGACGGCTGACATGGTCGTCACTCATACCTGGACAGAGGTCCAAGGACTGGCCAGGTTCATACAGCTGTGACCGCAGCTGGGGTCTGAACTCGGCCTCCCTGCTCCTCACTTCCAAGGTGAAGCCCTGACGCGGAGGGTGGATGTCGCCGTGCTGTGCTGTTCTGATCCACTGCCACTGTTGCCTAAGCAGACGGGTCAGGGACTGTGGGGGTGGGAGCATCCCTGGGGAACCACTGAGCCCTGGTTCTTCAGGCAACTTGTTTCCATCACCATTATCCTTAGGGAAGCTTTGTGTTCTCAAGCAGTTTGAAAACCTCATTTCTCTTAACAGACGCTCAAAGTGCACCCCTTGCCCTCTCCAGCCTCGTGTCCCCCACAAAACGAGGACACAAGATAATGTGTCTCCCAGGGCCTGAGAAGTTCCTCCTGATCCCACCTGGCTCTAAACCAGGCTCTCTGCACTGCCAGCATGTGGAAGCAGGGCGTGCTCTGGGGGGCATCCTGTGCACTCGTAGGGTGCTTGGGTCCACACGATGCCAGGAGCACCCCCAACCTTCTGTGACAACCCAAACTCCAGGCTTCTCCTCCTGGAGAAGCCCCGAGCGCCCCGCTGGGGGACCTGCTCTAGAGAATTAGGACAATTATGTTTTGCCAGCAACAATGTAAATGAAATTACTCTTTAGTTTACAGAAAGAAGTACAATTACAGTAAGAGAAGATAAATAAATTAAATTAGCAAGTTAAGCCAAAATGTATGACTTTTTCCTGGAGTTGCAAGCGGTGGGACTGGTTGGGATCGCTCACACTGGTGTCACTTAGTGAGGAAAACTGTCCGATTCATCAGCGTGGATGACTCTGGAAGGCTCCGGTCGGGATGAGCATTTTGTGGGTGGCAAGGGAGGGCCTCTCCCTGTTTGTGTTTGCATCTTGGCTCCCGCACAGCTGCAGGAGAGGCGATGAGGGATGCAGGGGTGTGTCCTGCAGAAGTGACGGGTGTCCCCTCACGGGAACAAGGAGGCAGACTGGTGGGCTTGGCTGGGTGGGGATGGCTTCCGCCCTCTGAGGCTTTTCTATTTTCAGGAAAAAGAGAAGCTGAGAGGGGGGAGGTGCTAGGATCCAGGTGGTGGGTACTGGGTGGTGGGACCTCCTGGAGCAGGGAATGGACAGTGGCCGGCCGGAGCACAGTGGTGAGACATGATGGTCCCCATGGGGCAGGAGAGACAGCCAGGCCAGCCCCTGGGGGCCTTCACCCCACTTAGTAAACCAGCCCTGACCAGAGCCCACTCCTTGCCTCCTTCTCAGCAGAGACACAGCAGGAAGCAGGCCGGGCATGGTGCTGGCCCAGCCAGGGTTGCTGCAGAAAAAGCCTCACCCTCCCACCCTTGCTCTCAGCTCCCTCTGGAACCCCGACACAACTTAGAATAGACACAAATGCCTCTCCAAGGGCCACCTGACCTGGGCTCTGCCTAAGGGTGCTCCCCTAGCCTGAGGGTGCTCCCGTCTCTACCTGCTTCTCCTATCTCCGNGGAAGGGACGGCTGACATGGTCGTCACTCATACCTGGACAGAGGTCCAAGGACTGGCCAGGTTCATACAGCTGTGACCGCAGCTGGGGTCTGAACTCGGCCTCCCTGCTCCTCACTTCCAAGGTGAAGCCCTGACGCGGAGGGTGGATGTCGCCGTGCTGTGCTGTTCTGATCCACTGCCACTGTTGCCTAAGCAGACGGGTCAGGGACTGTGGGGGTGGGAGCATCCCTGGGGAACCACTGAGCCCTGGTTCTTCAGGCAACTTGTTTCCATCACCATTATCCTTAGGGAAGCTTTGTGTTCTCAAGCAGTTTGAAAACCTCATTTCTCTTAACAGACGCTCAAAGTGCACCCCTTGCCCTCTCCAGCCTCGTGTCCCCCACAAAACGAGGACACAAGATAATGTGTCTCCCAGGGCCTGAGAAGTTCCTCCTGATCCCACCTGGCTCTAAACCAGGCTCTCTGCACTGCCAGCATGTGGAAGCAGGGCGTGCTCTGGGGGGCATCCTGTGCACTCGTAGGGTGCTTGGGTCCACACGATGCCAGGAGCACCCCCAACCTTCTGTGACAACCCAAACTCCAGGCTTCTCCTCCTGGAGAAGCCCCGAGCGCCCCGCTGGGGGACCTGCTCTAGAGAATTAGGACAATTATGTTTTGCCAGCAACAATGTAAATGAAATTACTCTTTAGTTTACAGAAAGAAGTACAATTACAGTAAGAGAAGATAAATAAATTAAATTAGCAAGTTAAGCCAAAATGTATGACTTTTTCCTGGAGTTGCAAGCGGTGGGACTGGTTGGGATCGCTCACACTGGTGTCACTTAGTGAGGAAAACTGTCCGATTCATCAGCGTGGATGATTCTGGAAGGCTCCGGTCGGGATGAGCATTTTGTGGGTGGCAAGGGAGGGCCTCTCCCTGTTTGTGTTTGCATCTTGGCTCCCGCACAGCTGCAGGAGAGGCGATGAGGGATGCAGGGGTGTGTCCTGCAGAAGTGACGGGTGTCCCCTCACGGGAACAAGGAGGCAGACTGGTGGGCTTGGCTGGGTGGGGATGGCTTCCGCCCTCTGAGGCTTTTCTATTTTCAGGAAAAAGAGAAGCTGAGAGGGGGGAGGTGCTAGGATCCAGGTGGTGGGTACTGGGTGGTGGGACCTCCTGGAGCAGGGAATGGACAGTGGCCGGCCGGAGCACAGTGGTGAGACATGATGGTCCCCATGGGGCAGGAGAGACAGCCAGGCCAGCCCCTGGGGGCCTTCACCCCACTTAGTAAACCAGCCCTGACCAGAGCCCACTCCTTGCCTCCTTCTCAGCAGAGACACAGCAGGAAGCAGGCCGGGCATGGTGCTGGCCCAGCCAGGGTTGCTGCAGAAAAAGCCTCACCCTCCCACCCTTGCTCTCAGCTCCCTCTGGAACCCCGACACAACTTAGAATAGACACAAATGCCTCTCCAAGGGCCACCTGACCTGGGCTCTGCCTAAGGGTGCTCCCCTAGCCTGAGGGTGCTCCCGTCTCTACCTGCTTCTCCTATCTCCGGTCTCGACTCAGATGTTGCACTCCTGGCCCCCTGGACAGACCAGCAGCCTCTGCCTTCTACCGGCCCAGCCCTGGGCCATTCCCCACTCCCAAGACAGGCCAGAGAAAGTGACCAATGATTGTCATGCCTTTCTCCCTGGGCCTGGACCCCGGGCACCTCTCCTCTGCAAAACGCAGACCCTGACACTTGTTCAAGGACGTCAGCAGCCTGAAACATGGTCCGAGTTGGCCCTTTTCCACCGTGTCACTTCTGCTCTCCCTGGGGCGGCCGGGAGCCCTCCAAAACTGCAGAAGGTGCAGCTTCCAGGGGTTAGAACTCAGTCCTGCCTTCGCACTTGCAGAGTTAATAGCTGCGGATTTCTGGGGAGCACTGTGCACCCAGTGAGGTCTAACACTGATCACCCATTGCTGGGTGGGGCCACCCGGCTGCGGTCACCATGGATTTCTCTCCTGGCAGTCTCTGTGGGTCTGTGACATGGACACTCAGTTCTTGAGTTCCCCAGGCAGTCAAGCCTGTGCCTGAAGCACCATGCTCACCATCACATGTGAATGTGGCTGCCACCCTCTGGAGAACAGACACATGGACAGCGGTGTGCTCGCTCGCCGGCTGTACTCTCACATATTAGCCACACTGAGAGGCTCTGATTCTGTCCTGTGGAGGCCACCTTTTGGAAAAGCATAAAAGGACCGTCTTGCTACTTTCTGAAGGTGCGTGCACACTCTGCTTCCAGGGCTCCACCTGATGACCTTCACGTGCTTTCCCAAGGTGACACTGCGCGCGGCAGGCTTCACTGGCCCCCTCTGGTTAGACTCCCAAGTGGGCAGCATAGGGTTAAGGCATGGGTGCTGGTCCTCTGGCGCTTGTGAAGGGCTGCTCGGGGCCAGCCTTTCCTTAGGGGCCTCATTGCTGGGGGCACGGGGTCTTTCTCAGAAACTGCTTCTCAGCCAGGTCCTCTCCATTCTGTGTCCTGTCACAGATCTGAGTGTCTGTGATACAGACGGGCTCCTTCTACTCACAGAGGCAGACCGTGGGGATGGGGCTTTAATACCTGTGGTCTTGGCAGGATGTCCTGCTGGGACTGGAGACCCGAGCAGTAGTGGGGAGAGGACTGGAAGCTCCGAACTCTCATCCACCTTCAGGAGGCTACACGGATGGTGTGTGTCTCTACCCCTGGGGTCGGGTCTCCACCTCAGCTGGAAGGCACTGGCACCACCCCCAGTGACTGACAGGGGGCTTCCATGGCAGACTCATGTCATGGTTCTGGAGGCCAGAGGCCGAGACCAGGTATGGGAAGGGCAGTCCCTCCGCAGGGCCGAGTGAGAGGCTCGCCCCAGACCCCTCTCCTGGAGCCTGGCAGTTGGTGGTGTCCTTGTTTTGCAGAAAGGTCACCTCCATCCTTGTCTTCATCTTCACATGGGTTCTGCCCGGGACTGTGCCTTTGAGCTGTGCTTAGTCACTCAGTCGCATCTGACTCTTGCGACCCCATGGACTGTATCCTGCCAGGCTTCTCTGTCCATGGGATTCTGCAGGCAAGAAGGCTGGAGTGGGTTGCCATTTCTTCCTTCAGGGGATCTTCCTGGCCCAAGGATCAAACTTGCATCTCCTGCATTGTCAGGCAGATTCTTTACTGCTGCACCATAGGGGAAGCACCAAGGACTGTTTCTGTGTTCAAATTTCCTCTTTAATAAGTTCACCAGTCCCGTAGGATTAGGGTCCCTTTGCCCCGAGGACCTCACTGGAACTAATTATGTCTGACAACCTGGTCCCATTCTGAGGAACTGTGGGCTAGGACTTCCCCACAGGAACTCTGGGGCCACAGTTCAGCCCAACACTTGGGGAAGTGGAAATCCCAGGGAAAGATGGCGCTTTGGCATCTGGGCTCAGGCACGGGATAACGTGCGACTGAGTTTATCTTTCATAGATGCTGACACACTCTACAATCTAATATTATTTTCATAAACAACAGTTTCCTTTTTTGCAAACTATACCCACAGGTCCTATTGACACTTTCAAGTGCTGCACAGCCAGCCAGATGACGAGGGTGCAAGAACTTGATCTCAGTATCGACTGTGAGGCCAAACGTCGCTCCAGTTCCTTGGGGGCGATGCAGCTCTCCCGTGGGAAATATGTGACCTCATTTGCATTTTCTAATTGAATTGCTATCAGCTTTCCTGCAAGAATGCACACAAAAACCTTCTTCCAGATTCCAGCCCTGCTGGTATTACCCACAAAAAGACCGCCTTTAAATGGTTGCTAAGAAGGGAGAGGAAAGGGGGAAGTTGCCAGGAGTTTATGGTTCACCTGACCGTAAAGCTGCTTTTGCCCGCTCCCTGAGAGTCGCTGAAATAACAGACGAGGGAGACCGTGCTTGATGGGACCTGACGTGAGAGAGCAGGGATTTACGGAACCGGGAAATTAGGGGGTCCCTTTGTGCCCTCCTCCAGGGATTCGCCTCAAGTCTCCTTTCATGAGAGTTT
>SJYW01052332.1:110442-120742 GCA_006410735.1 Raphicerus campestris
CTTTTTCCTGGAGTTGCAAGCGGTGGGACTGGTTGGGATCGCTCACACTGGTGTCACTTAGTGAGGAAAACTGTCCGATTCATCAGCGTGGATGATTCTGGAAGGCTCCGGTCGGGATGAGCATTTTGTGGGTGGCAAGGGAGGGCCTCTCCCTGTTTGTGTTTGCATCTTGGCTCCCGCACAGCTGCAGGAGAGGCGATGAGGGATGCAGGGGTGTGTCCTGCAGAAGTGACGAGTGTCCCCTCACGGGAACAAGGAGGCAGAGTGGTGGGCTTAGCTGGGTGGGGATGGCTTCTGCCCTCTGAGGCTTTTCTATTTTCAGGAAAAAGAGAAGCTGAGAGGGGGGAGGTGCTAGGATCCAGGTGGTGGGTACTGGGTGGTGGGACCTCCTGGAGCAGGGAATGGACAGTGGCCGGCTGGAGCACAGCGGTGAGACATGATGGTCCCCATGGGGCAGGAGAGACAGCCAGGCCAGCCCCTGGGGGCCTTCACCCCACTTAGTAAACCAGCCCTGACCAGAGCCCACTCCTTGCCTCCTTCTCAGCAGAGACACAGCAGGAAGCAGGCCGGGCATGGTGCTGGCCCAGCCAGGGTTGCTGCAGAAAAAGCCTCACCCTCCCACCCTTGCTCTCAGCTCCCTCTGGAACCCCGACACAACTTAGAATAGACACAAATGCCTCTCCAAGGGCCACCTGACCTGGGCTCTGCCTAAGGGTGCTCCCCTAGCCTGAGGGTGCTCCCGTCTCTACCTGCTTCTCCTATTTCCGGTCTCGACTCATGTCGCACTCCTGGCCCCCTGGACAGACCAGCAGCCTCTGCCTTCTACCGGCCCAGCCCTGGGCCATTCCCCACTCCCAAGACAGGCCAGAGAAAGTGACCAATGATTGTCATGCCTTTCTCCCTGGGCCTGGACCCCGGGCACCTCTCCTCTGCAAAACGCAGACCCTGACACTTGTTCAAGGACGTCAGCAGCCTGAAACATGGTCCAAGTTGGCCCTTTTCCACCGTGTCACTCCTGCTCTCCCTGGGGCGGCCGGGAGCCCTCCAAAACTGCAGAAGGTGCAGCTTCCAGGGGGTAGAACTCAGTCCTGCCTTCGCACTTGCAGAGTTAATAGCTGCAGATTTCTGGGGAGCACTGTGCACCCAGTGAGGTCTAACACTGATCACCCATTGCTGGGTGGGGCCACCCGGCTGCGGTCACCATGGATTTCTCTCCTGGCAGTCTCTGTGGGTCTGTGACATGGACACTCAGTTCTTGAGTTCCCCAGGCAGTCAAGCCTGTGCCTGAAGCACCATGCTCACCATCACACGTGAATGTGGCTGCCACCCTCTGGAGAACAGACACATGGACAGCGGTGTGCTCGCTCGCCGGCCGTACTCTCACGTATTAGCCACACTGAGAGGCTCTGATTCTGTCCTGTGGAGGCCACCTTTTGGAAAAGCATAAAAGGACCGTCTTGCTACTTTCTGAAGGTGTGTGCACACTCTGCTTCCAGGGCTCCACCTGATGACCTTCACGTGCTTTCCCAAGGTGACACTGCGCGCAGCAGGCTTCACTGGCCCCCTTTGGTTAGACTCCCAAGTGGGCAGCGTAGGGTTAAGGCATGGGTGCTGGTCCTCTGGTGCTCGTGAAGGGCTGCTCGGGGCCAGCCTTTCCTTAGGGGCCTCGTTGCTGGGGGCACGGGGTCTGTCTCAGAAACTGCTTCTCAGTCAGGTCCTCTCCATTCTGTGTCCTGTCACAGATCTGAGTGTCTGTGATACAGACGGGCTCCTTCTACTCACAGAGGCAGACCGTGGGGATGGGGCTTTAATACCTGTGGTCTTGGCAGGATGTCCTGCTGGGACTGGAGACCCGAGCAGTAGTGGGAAGAGGACTGGAAGCTCTGAACTCTCATCCACCTTCAGGAGGCTACATGGATGGTGTCTCTACCCCTGGGGTCGGGTCTCCACCTCAGCTGGAAGGCACTGGCACCACCAACTGACTGTCCTGACTGTCCTGGGCCCACCGCAGACAGGGGCTTCCATGGCAGACTCATGTCATGGTTCTGGAGGCCAGAGGCCGAGACCAGGTATGGGAAGGGCAGTCCCTCCGCAGGGCCGAGTGAGAGGCTTGCCCCAGACCCCTCTCCTGGAGCCTGGCGGTTGGTGGTGTCCTTGTTTTGCAGAAAGGTCACCTCCATCCTTGTCTTCATCNGGTTGGAAGAGTGGTGGTTGTTGGAGTAGTGTTGGTGGTTATTGGAATAGTGGTGGTTGTTGTGGGAGTAGTGTTGGTGGTGGTTGGAGCAGTAGTAGTCATTGTTGTTGGAGTAGTAGTAGTTGTTGTGGGAGTAGTGGTGGTGGTTGTTGAAGTAGCAGTCATTGTTGTTGGAGTAGTAGTAGTTGTTGTGGGAGTAGAGGTGGTGGTTGTTGAAGTAGCAGTCATTGTTGTTGGAGTAGTAGTAGTCATTGTTGTGGGAGTAGTGGTGGTGGTTGGAGTAGTGGTGGTAGTGGTCGTTGTTGTTGTAGATGGAGCTGGAAATCAACATGAAAGCTGGGATTCATTAAGCTGCAGGAAACAAGAGACTCGTGCTGGGCCAGTAAACCAACACAACCAAGGAGACTGCCCCCGGCAGAACTCAGACTCATCTCTCATGAACTCTGAATTCTTGTCATTGCTCAACTAGAATCTGTGACTGAGGAGGGAATGAAGACATGGTCATAACAAGGAAACACCTGCATTCAAAGGATGATATTTTGGGGAGGTGTCCATATAAAAAATGACATTTGGGATTTGTATTGAAGCACTTCATAAAGACTGGTCATGCATATCAGATTTATGTATCTTCATAAACATCTGTGAGATAGGAAAAAAATGTCTAGAGCTTGAAACCATCTTTGTCCTTTTAGTGGTGTATGACTAGGACTTAAATAGTAGTTTCCAAGAACTGGAATATTTACCAAATAAATAGCATTTACTTCAGTCAGTCCTAGGAGTACCCTTTCAACAGACCTGCATCTTAAATGCAGATTAATTCACACCATTGCCATTTGTAGAAAGATGGATAGATGTAGAGTCTGTCAGATGGAGTGAAGTCAGAAAAAGATTAACAAATATTAATATAATATATTAAAATATATATGGGACCTTGAAAAATGGTCCAGATGAACTAATCTGCAGGACAGGATTAAAGATGCAGACATAGAGAGTGGACAAGTGGACAGAGGGAGGGATGGAGGTTGGTGGAATGGATTGGGGGATTAAGGTCAACATATATACACTACCTTATGGATAATAGATAGCTAGTGGGAACCTGCTATGTAGCAGAGGGAGCTCAGCTTGGTGCTCTGTGGTGACATAGAGGGGTAAGATGGAAGGGTAGATGGGAGGGAGGACCAGGAAGGATAGGTTATATGTATGCATAGAGCCAACTCACTTCTCTGTACAGTAGAAACTAATGCAACATTGTAAATCAACTATACCACAATTTAAAAGAAAAACAACACACACACACACCATCTGCTAGATAACAGATGCCGTAGGCTTTTGGATAGAAAGTGAGCCAGATATTTTAAGGTTCTTTTCTACTGGAGAGATAATAACAATAGGCAATAACTTAGACTCTTTTCAAAGTTAGAAATGGTATAGGATTCCAAACCACTTACTGCCAACCTCAGAACTGCTCAGGGAAAATTGAACCTGGGATTAAGCCAAAACACTGTGCCTGCTGGCATAAAAGCAAAATTGCAGGACTGAATCAAGAATGTGTAGCTTTTACTCACCAGACATCTTTTTTTGCCTATAAGAAGTATTCTTAAATTTCAACCCTACAAACTATAAATTTGAATCCCAAGTTGACTGAAGAGGGGACAATTGGTATGAACAGCTTTTGAGAGATCAAGTCAGATTAATTTGGAAACTAGCTAATTTTTGCCTTAAAGAAGAAAAACTTTTTTTCAACAATTATTTGTGCCTGTTATGTACAAGGCATTAATAAATGCTTTAGGCTTTGGGGGTCCTGTGATCTCAGTGGTAATTGCTCAAATCTGTCAGTGTGAAAACAGCCATAGACAGAATGTAAACAAATGAGTGTGGCTGTCTTCCAATAAAATGTTATTTATAAAACTGTGGGTGGAAGTGTTTTGTAATATGATCTGATCCTGGGGCTACAGTTTGCTGAGCCTGTTCTAATAGCGTAATCAGAAGTTTTTTAAAAGTGTGAAATCCAACCCCCTCAGTTTGAAATAAAATACAGAGAAAAAAAGGAACCAAGCAAAAAATCTTATTAAAGGACTATAACAATGAAAAATCCTAATCAGCTTCTTTAATTTGTCTTCCTTGGCAGTAAGTATTTCCTGAGACAGAAGCTAGAAANGAAACTGTGGGTGGAAGTGTTTTGTAATATGATCTGATCCTGGGGCTACAGTTTGCTGAGCCTGTTCTAATAGCGCAATCAGAAGTTTTTTAAAAGTGTGAAATCCAACCCATTCAGTTTGAAATAAAATACAGAGAAAAAAAGGAACCAAGCAAAAAATCTTATTAAAGGACTATAACAATGAAAAACCCTAATCAGCTTCTTTAATTTGTCTTCCTTGGCAGTAAGTATTTCCTGAGACAGAAGCTAGAAAGCTAAGGGTAGAAAAAACTGCTGAGAAACAGCCCTAACATAAGGTTGAAAAGTAAGCTCATTCTGTGAAAGTGCAAGAAAACTTTAGCAAAGAATTGGGTTGGAGGTAGAGAGTCACTTTGACTCAGCTATGTACCTATTTCCCAAACAGAGCAGTGGCTTTATAAATATTCATCTACTAAAGAATTTCTGAGCACTAAAAGTCTCCTATATTATTCTTTCTATATCATTTTTTAAAAATATTCAGCCAGAAGAAGCATATAATTTGAGCTTCAAAAATATTCTCTTCACACGTGGCTTCCTCCCACCAGCCTTTCTTGGCTTCCTTAAAATGCCCCCTAGATGTAGTTTCCCCAGAGTCAGCTATTTCCTGCATCAGAACTGACATTTTACTTGCCTTCATCAAGGGCACAAGCCAAGTACAAAAGAGATTATAATATCAAGTTCATTAAATTAAAATTAAAACAGATTATGAAGGCCAAAAATATTGTGTTCTGTTGTTAATAGAAGACTTTAGTGAGAGAACATTTATTAGGAAAGAACACCAGAAACCAAGAAATCCTGAAGAAGCTGCACCTTTCATCAGGTGGTAAGGAAAATTAGGATGTCTACATTAAGATGGAAAAATGTAAACTTCCCTGATTTTTTATTTCATAAAATTATTAAAAGCTGCACGTGAACAATTATTGAGATGCAAATGCGTTCAAACTGCAATAAAGCTGTTTTGATTTTTAAACAAGCAGTTTAGTGATATGGTATGAAATCTGCTTCAAAAAATGGAAGCAGAGGAAAGGTTGAAATTATATAGGCTCATACAAAGTATATGCAACAAGATGGAATTGACAATTGTTAAGCAAATGATACATCTACTTGCTGTTGCTCTTTAGTTGCTGAGTTGCGTCCCACTCTTTGCCACCCCATGGACTGTAGCCTGTGGGATTTCCTGGGCAAGAATACTGGAGTGGGTTGCCATTCCAGAACCAGGGTTCCAACCCTTGTCTCCTGCATCTCTTGCATTATGGGTGGATTCTTTACTTGACAGGACTTTATATTATCTATCTATCTATCTGTAAGTTGTAAAATGTTAAGAAAAGACATTTAAAAATTCTCCTAAGACATAATCTGAGAGAAAAGGACAGTTCTTCAAGTGGGATATATTCAGTTCCATGAAAATATTCACTCTGTTTCAGTGTGGAACAGTGAATGCTTGTTCATGAACCAACCAGCACTCCTGAAGCACTGCTTTAGAAGATTGTTTGCTGACTGGAAATATTCTCTTGACTTTGGTTTTGAATCAAGGTTCATCTTAACACTTCATTCACAAATACAAGTTATTCTATTGAACAGTTATTAGAAAACAAGATTATAGGAACCTTCTGTTTCCCTGTTAGAAAAAGTTAATATCAAGCAGAAAACTCTTATCTCTGGAAATTCATAGGAAGTAATCAAAGGAAGTAAGAAGACAAACTCACTTGGCATTACACGCAACTCTAGGGTGACTCTTCTATCACAGTACCACCCTGTCTGCTCAACACGGCAGCAATACCAGCCACTGTCAGATTGGACAGCATCGTCTATGGTCAAAGACACATCCCTTTCACCCATATTTCCCTTTAGATGAAAACGTCTGTCTCTCCGATTGACGACTCTATCCATCAGTCCAGATATGTCCACACAGAGTCCAGTTACCTGACCCTCAGCCCCAACACATGGGCGTGACATCTCCAATTTAGGTGCAGGGTAGAGTGACAGACTGAGGCACCACTCCAATCACTTGTTCGTAAGATATTACATCATCTATAGATAAAAAGAAACCAAAGCATGAAGTCTCAATATTTTACCTTTAATTTACTTTTGTGTGTTCTTTATGTAGCTTATGTGGTTTGAAATCATCTGATTATCTTGAACTTTTCAAATTTAGTATAAGCATTTTTCTATGCTAATATATTATTTGATGGTATTACCATTTACTTGATATATATTTATAGATGAAACTTCTTATAAATGTTTTGCTATATTCAGGATTACTTTCTAATATGACAGATTTCCAACTGAGAAGCTATCAGCATAAATAGCAGAAATAAGCTCAGTCTCTTGGTACATATGACCAGATTGCTCTCCAAAAGGTTTGAAACAAATGACGCTGCAGCAATGCATGAGTGTGTGTATATTTCATCCTGTATTTGACAGGTATCTACTTATTAAATATGTATTACTTATACATGGCTTTTCCTTTCCCCTAGATTCAATCACTATCTCATTTGAAAACTGCTTATAAACTACTGAATTTAAAGTTTTGATTTGCAATTTTTATTGCAATTTTCAAAATAGCTATTGCAAATAATGTCACCTCACAACCCCTCTCTTATTAAAAAAAAAAAAAAAGCTGAGCTAATGTTTTACTTGGACTCTTCTCTGATAGCTCAGTTGGTAAGGAATCCTCCTGCCAAGCAGGAGATGTAGGTTTGTTCCCTGGGTCAGGAAGATTCTCTGGAGGAAATGACAACCCACTCTAGTATTCTTCCATGGGAAATCCCATGGACAGAGAAGCCTGGAGGGCTACTGTGCTTAGTCGCTCAGTAATGTCTGACTCTTTGCGACTCTATGGACTGTTGCCTGCCAGACTCCTCTGTCCATGGGGATTCTCCAGGCAAGAATACTGGAGTGGGTTGCCATGCCTTCCTCCAGGGCATCTTCCCAACCCAGTGATCACACCCATGTCTCTCACATCGCAGGTTTCTTTACCATCTGAGTCACCAGGGAAGCCCAAGAATACTGAAGTGGATAGCCTATCCTATCTCCAAAGGATCTTCCCAACCCAGGATTCAAACCAGGGTCTGCTGCATTACAGGTAGATTCTTTACCAGCTGAGCTACTAGGAAAGCTCATGGGTTCAAAAGAGAGTCAGACAGGACAAAACAAAAACAACAATCCCTTACTTTAAGGCAGAAGCAAGGAACCCTTTTAGAAATCAGTTCTAAAAAAATGAGTCTATAATACTTTCAGGAGAAACTTAGGCTTATAATGGGATTTAGGATCAATCCAAGAAATTCAAGCAGGGATCCCTGCTCGTGAGTTGATGACAGCCCCAGAATGGGCACGATCCACTTACCCAGGTGAAACCAAAAATTAGAGAATATTCAGTCAAATACTAAACTTTGCCTCTTAAAAACAAACAGACAGGAAAATTCTCTCCTGTGGATGTGGCTTATAAAACACTGCATTGCCAAATGTAGTCTGAGTGGTTCTTCAAAGAAATCTGGGATTCAACAACTAATCACACTTATAATGGGGCTGTGCATCTGGGAAATGCTCTGCGAATAAAATGCTCATTACTACATAGAGTAAGGGTCTATTTTTTCCCCTGTAATTCTGATAATATTTCATTTTACCAAATATCATTTTGGGGCTACAAAGGTAAAACATACTATTTATAAAACTTTAAATAACAGAAGCATAATTCTAAAATGTACTTTTCCTAATTCCCACTTCTAGAGATTGTTTTGGAAAGTTATGGGATATCTATCCCTCAAATTTCCCTTGTTACACCAAATGGTATTAATTTTTTTCTTTTGATTTACTTATTTTTTAATAAACTATTTTGACCATGCTGCAGACATGTGGGATCTTAATTTCCTAATGAGGGATTGAACCCACACTCCCTATATTGGAAGCATGGAGTCTTAACCACTAGAAAAACCAGGAAAGTTTTCTTATGCCAAGAAAACCCAAGAACATGTACTTTCCACCATCACATCCACACATCCCCTACACCCTCCTAAGCTCAAGGCTTCCAAATCACAGCCCACATGCTCGCTTACCAGGCAGAAGGAACAGGAGGCCCAGGATGGCTACCCAAGGATACATGATGCTATTGAACTACAGGAAAGAGAAAGCAGACTGGTTAGTGTGCCCTCCAACCGTATGGTATCAGAATCAATACAGCCAGGTGGTATTACAGGGGCTCTGAGGAGCCCAGGTCACTTTTATGTCTCAGCACAGAGAGAATTCAGCAGGAGGTTGAAAAGGGATAGGTAAGAAGATTTATTAGAATAGGACATGTGTGAGACCGACAGCTGGTAGGTGAGTGTTGTGCTGCCCCAGGTACTTAGTAGGTTACAGTTTTCAAAGGAAGAGAGAGGGGGGAGAAAACCACCTTCTTTTTCTTTGAGTTTTCCATCACTAGCTCCTCCTACGAGTCAGCTGGAGAAGTTTTTGATCCTGTATGGTGCATCTGGGACCACTATGGCGCTATGGAGAAATTATTTCAGGTTTCATACACAGAGGGTCGTTCATTTTGAAATGTCACATTTCCAACTCTGGCAATTGTCTTAACATCTGCAAACCTCAGTTTCTACTCCTTTATAGTGAATGTTGAGAAATCTGTATGCGGGTCAGAAAGCAACAGTTAGAACTGGACATGGAACAACAGACTGGTTCCAAATTGGGAAAGGAGTATGTCAAGGCTCTATATTGTCACCCTACTTATTTAACTTATATGTAGAGTACATCATGAAAAACACTGGGCTGCATGAAGCAGAAGCTGGAATCAAGATTGCCAGGAGAAATATCAATAACCTCAGATATGCAGATGATACCACCCTTATGGCAGAAAGTGAAGAAGAACTAAAGAGCCTGTTGATGAAAATGAAAGAGGACAGTGAAAAAGTTGATTTAAAGCTCAACATCCAGAAAACTAAGATCATAGCATCTGGTCCCATCACTTCATAGGAAAGAGATGGGGAAACAGTGCAGTGACTGACTTTATTTCTCTGAGCTCCAAAATCACTGCAGATGGTGATTGCAGCCATAAAATTAAAAGACACTTACACCTTGGAAGGAAAGTTATGTTCAACCTAGACAGCATATTCAAAAGCAGAGACATTACTTTGCCAACAAAGGTCCGTCTAGTCAAGGCTATGGTTCTTCCAGTGGTCATGTATGGATGTGAGGGTGTATGGATGTGAGGGATGTATGGATGTGACTATAAAGAAAGCTGAATACCAAAGAATTGATGCATTGAACTGTGGTGTTTGACAAGACTCTTGAGAGTTCCTTGGACTGCAAGGAGGTCCAACCAGTCCATCCTAAAGGAGATCAGTCCTGAATATTCACTGGAAGGAGTGATGCTGAAGCTGAAACTCCAATACTTTGGCCACCTGATGCGAAGAACTGACTCATTTGAAAAGACCTTGATGCTAGGAAAGATTGAAGGCAGGAGGAGAAGGGGATGACACAGGATAAGATGGTTGGATGACATCACTGACTTAATGGACATGAGTTTGCATAAACTCCTGGCATTGGTGATGGACAGGGAGGCTTGGCATGCTGTAGTCCATAGGGTTGCAAAGAGTCGGACACGACTAGGAGACTGAACTGAACTGATTGATTTTCCTATTTTATTGTTTTTTCTAGCAAAGAGGCTTTGAGAAGAGTTGTTCTTTTTGAGTACTCAAAAGGAGTAATTTTAGTGCATATGACAGCACAGAAACAATTTGAGAATGGACTCTGACAGAAGAAGTGGACTAAGTTTTTATCATTGTCATTGTGGATGGTTACTGAACTGGCTCTTTCCCTGTCAATAGCTCTACCCCCACTCTAATATAAAAGGTCTTTTCAACAGGGTCCAAGTATTTTAAGAGATTTCTAGCTAGAAAAGAGAAAAGGAAAAGGAAGAAGTGAAACTTCTGGAGCTG
>SJYW01052332.1:124366-162334 GCA_006410735.1 Raphicerus campestris
CATCAGAACAAGACCCAGTTTTCCCCTCAGTCAGTCTCTCTCATCAGAAAGCTTCCATAAGCCTCTTATCCTTATCCATCAGAGGGCAGACAGAATGAAAACCACAATCACAGAAAACTGACCAAACTCATCACATGGACCACAGCCTTGTCTAACTCAGTGAAACTATGAGCCATGCCATGTAGGGCCACCCAAGATGGACAGGTCATGATGGAGAGTTCTGACAAAATGTTGTCCACTGGAGAAGGGAATGGCAAACCACTTCAGTATTCACCTTGAGAACCCCATGAACAGCATGAAAAGGCAAAAAGATAGGACACTGAAGGATGAACTCCCCACATCGATATGTGCTCAATATGCTACAGGAGATCAGTAGAGAAACAACTCCAGAAAGAATGAAGAGACAGAACCAAAGCAAAAACAACACCCAGTTGTGGATGTGACTGGTGATGGAAGTAAAGTCTGATGCTGTAAAAAGCAATATTGCAAAGGAACCTGGAATGTTAGGTCTTTGAATCAAGGCAAATTGGAAGTAGTCAAACAGGAGACAGCAAGAGTGAACATCGATATTTTAGAAATCAGTGAACTAAAGTGGACTGGAATGGGTGAACTTAACTCAGATAACCATTATAGCTACTATCGTGGGCAAGAATCCCTTAGAAGAAATGGAGTGGCCCTCACAGTAAACAAAAGAGTCCAAAATGCAGTACTTGGATGCAGTCTCAAAAACGGTAGAATGATCTCTGTTTGTTTCCAAGGCAAACCATTCAGTATCACAGTAATTCAAGTCTATCCTTCGACCAGTAATGCTAAAGAAGCTGAAATTGAACTGTTCTATGAAGTGGTAAAGAACCTGCCTTCAATGCAGGAGACAAAAGAGGTGCGGGTTCAACCTCTTGGTCAGGAAGATCCCCTGGAGGAAGACATGGAAACCCATTCCAGTATTCTTGCCTGGAGAATTCCATGGACAAAGGAGCCTGGTGGGCTACAGTCCACAGTGTTGCAAAGAGTCGGACATAACCAAGGCGAGTTAGCATGCACAACAAACCTCTTAGCCAAGGTCTTTGGAGGTTTTAGACTCATCCACTTCTCTTGCCTGCCCAGCACCCCTTCTCCAGGAAGCAAGACCCAGGTCTTCATTCTGGGCTACCACCTCTGCCCAACTCACAACCTAGAAGCTTAAGGGGGCCTGACTCCAGATCTTGACTCTAATGAGAGCCAGTGGGAGCACTACAGTGCCCTGTTCATGGGACTGGCTCCAGAGTTGTTACATGGTCTAAGTGAGACCATCAAAGGCAAACAGATTTCCCTGGAAGTCTAGTGGTTAAGACTCTGGGCTTCCACTGCAGGGGGCATGGGTTCAATCCCTGGTTGGGGAACTAAGATCTGGCATGCTGTGCCAAGCAACTGGAATAAAAAAAAAAAAAGGCAATCAGGGACTTTTGCTGAAACTGTTAGAAAAGATTGTACAAGATGAAGATGGTGAACTCTAAGCCCAGAACTGCAGTGACCATCTCTGCCAAAGCCTAGGGAAAATCTGCCAGTGAATGAAGCCAACACAGAGGAGAGTAAAGGATATGAGGAGAAAGGGAGAGAGAAAAAGAGAAGCAGAGGGAGGTGGTGGGGAGAATAATAGCTGCTATCAGGGGCTGAATAGTGTTTGCCCCCAAATTATGTTAAATACTTATTCTCTGTATCCCAGAATGTGATTTGTGTGGAAACAGTGTCCTTACAGAGGTAATTAAGATGAGGACATTTGAGTGAGTCCTAATCCAATGTGACTGGTGTCCTTATAAAAAGGGGAAATCTGGACACAGAGAAAACTCAGACGGAGGGGACATGCTGTGATGACACACAGAGGCGATGCCTGTGATGCCCTCAGAGGACAGGGGACTCGAGTGATGCACCTGCAAGGCCAGCAAGCCCAGAGGTGACCACAAACTGCCAGGAGCTAGGAACAGGCAAGGAAGGACCCTCCATAGATTTCAGCGCAAATATGGCCCTGCTGACAACTTGACTTCAGACTTCCAGCCCCCAGAACTCCAGAGTCTGTATATTCTTACAGTTTTAAGTCACACAGTTCATGATGCTTTATTACAGCAGCGCTTATACTTATATAATCTTTACTACATGTTCCACACTGATCTTAGTACTTTACATATGTTAAGTCATTTAATAGTCACAGCAGCCCTATAAAGTTCTTACTATTATCTCCATTTTACTATTGAGGAAATTCAGGCACAGATGTTAAATAACTTACCCAAGGTCACATAACTTATCCGAAGTGAGGCCAGGATCCAAATGCAGTCAGCATCTGACCTCTAGGCAGTACTGCCTGTCAAGGAAGAGGGTGTCCTGATGACTCTGTTGATGCTCTGGATCCAACAGCCAGGGGCCAGTTATGGGAGCCAACAAACACCCATGTTTTTGCCTAAGCCCTTTGATTTAGGTTTCTGTCACTAACCAACCCACACCATAGGCGTCCCGGCTCTGTAGACCTTGCTCTATAGCACGGTTCCCGGATGCTTTATCATCTTACCCTCTCCACCCCTCCCCTGGATACACTGCTATTGGAGGATGTCCTTAATTTCTTGCCTTGTTACAAACTAAGTTTCTTAAAAATGACACACTGGCTCTCTGGATGGTTCTTATGAACTAGAAGGCAGGGAGCGCTAGCAAGGAATAGCAAGAGGGCTGAAGAGAGTTTTCTGAAAAATTCGTCAGGGGAATTCTTCCTGAGTTTGGAGCTGAGAGAATTAGAAGAAAAGAGGAATGAAGCACACAGGCAAGAAGTTCACGTGTGACTTTAAAGAACTGGGCGTCAACAAAGCTGCTGGAGTTGATGGGAAAGATGTAATGGAGGGAGGAGGAAGAAGAGGTGGAGGAAAGGGTACCTCTGCAACGTCCCCCTTTCCCACATGCCTCTCCAGGTCCCTGCAATCATTTCTCTCCAAGCATCTCTAATCTGCCCTTTATCTTCTACAAGAAACCCCAGAGCTGACAAAGTCTCAGAAAGATTGTCAAAGTGCTCAAAAGGCAGGAAGGCTTCCCAATAAAAGTAGGATGTTCCAGTCTGGAGAACCCTAAGCTAAGAACACCTGATCACACTATAGAAAACGCAGAGGGCCAGAGAAGAGGCACAGGGAACTTGCCATCAACTCCCAATCAAGTGCCTAAAAGCACCCTGCAGACGGTGAAAAACAAAGTTTCAAGCCAAAAAAAAAAAAAAAGGCCTATGAATAAAAGAATGAGTGATAAACTTAAATGACAGGATGTCATGCTGTCAAATTGCAACACGTTGAAAACAGATTTAGAGCATTTCAGAGGCTTCTGATGGAAGGAGCCTGCATGCATGCTCAGTAATGTCTGGCTCTTTGAAACCCCCTGGACTGTAGCCCACCAGTCTCCTCTGTCCACGGAATTCTTCAGGCAAGAATACTGGAATGGGTTGTCATTTCCTACTCCAGGGGATCTTCCTGACCCAGGGATCACACCTGTATCTTCTGCATTGGCAAGTGGATTTTTTACCACTGAGCCAGCAGGGAAGCCCCCAGTGGAAGGAAACAGCTTGGTAATGCTTGTTGGTCTTGGTTGATGATAGACGGGGATGGATAAGACCTAAGCAAGCAAGAGGCAGGAAACTGGAAGGGAGGACAGGAGACAGATGACATGGGACAGAGCAGAAAGGGAAAGGGAGAGGCAAGATGCAGAAGGGTGGGGATGGAGAGAGAACTGGGGGCCTGGCAGAGTGACAGGAACCACCGCCAATGAGAACAGAGATGCCTAGATAAGAGCCGGGCCCTGCAATCTAAGGGCACACAGAGGAGGCTGACAATGCTATTAGCAAACAACTCTCTCAGTTGATAACTCTCAATAAACAGAATTTCGCAAATGGCTTGATTTGAATTTCCAATACTTGATAGATTTCAAACCCAGAACAATTGTTTCTGATGTAAAGGATCAATAAACTGTTCCTTGGGCTGAATCCCAAGGAAAAAGAGGCACTTCCAACAGGATTGCTAGGATTAAAACACCTTCAAATGCCAAATAAACACTGACTTATCTCTTGTTAAAGAACTTTTTTTGTAAGGCAAAGGTTAGCTTTGTCCGGAAAGGCAGGAGGAAAATTAATCTAGCGTACTGTGACCTCCGCGGGCTGGGTCTGAATTACATTTCCACATGGCCTGCGACGATCGTTCACATCTGCGCTCCGTTAGTTGGTGTACTTAGCAAAGGTCGAGAGATGAGCAGAAGCGCTCTCTGTTCCCGGATGTGAATCTGCCCCCTCTTCCTGCTCCCCGTGTCTCCGATGGAGCTCACCCGTGTGGGGGTGAGCCACCTGCGAGGCCTCATCCTGAAGACTCCTGAGAGCGGCAGGAGTTGCCACTGCCACCACAGCTCCTGAGGGCACGGGCTTCACGGGGCTCCTGTGCACCAGGGCCAGAGAGAACTGAACAGAAGCCCTCGAGTTTCTTATACGCCCAAGGAAAGGTTCGCGCCTATGTTTCAGGAAACNGCACAGGCTTCACGGGGCTCCTGTGCACCAGGGCCAGAGAGAACTGAACAGAAGCCCTCGAGTTTCTTATACGCCCAAGGAAAGGTTCGCGCCTATGTTTCAGGAAACTGTTTCATAGTGGTTGGATCCTCCAGCCAGAAGTCTAAGGATAGAGGAAGAGGAGAAAGAACAAGAGGAAGAAGAGGAAAGGGGAGGAAATACCAAGAGAAGACAGCGTGACAGGAAAGCCTCACAGCCCCCTAAACCCAGAGCTCCTGTGTTAGTTTCACCCATGGTGAGGTTCACGTTCATGTGGGTCCAGAGCTTCTCTGTCTACCTTACTGTATTCCTCCTTCTTTCACCTTCAGCGTGAGGTCAGAATTCATACCTTTCAGAAGATGGCTGGAGCCAAGAGGAAAGACACGGCTCATGTTGGATAATAACACACTCATATTCTTCTTGGGCTTCCCTGGTGGCTCAGCTGATAAAGAATCTGCCTGCAGTGTGGGAGATCTGGGTTTGATCCCGGTTGGGAAGATCCCCTGGAGAAGGGAATGGCTGCCCACTCCAGTATTCTTGCCTGGAGAATCCCACAGACACAACTGAGTGAGTTTCACTGTATTCACTGTATATTCCTTCTTTAGGAGCTGAACATTCCTGAGCTGGGAACACACACAGATGAATTGGGTCTGACCTTGCCCCCAGGGAATTTAAAATCAAGATGAACCAAGTATATAAATCACTGACTGGTACACATTGGCGCTGGAGATGCCTGTCACCGCCTCCCCACCCACCAACTTCCTGAGAGAATCTGTCACCAGCTTCAACCAGGTTGGATAAACATGTTCCAGTTGTTTATGAACTGGAATTCTGCCTGTTCTCTTTCTTCCCTTCTCTCCTCCTTTCTTTGTCACTTACTACATTAGAAGTCATAAATGGCAACCCGCTCCAGTGTTCTTGCCTAGAGAATCCCAGGGGCGGTGGAGCCTGATGGGCTGCCGTCTGTGAGGTCGCACAGAGTTGGACACAACTGAAGCAACTTAGCAGTAGCAGCAGCAACCATCTGTTGGGTTATATTTTTTTCTAGTCTCCTCCCCCAGTACTGGTTTAGAAGTTGTGCATCCTATTCCCAGTCTTTTAGTGTTGACCCTTTAAGCACTTAAAAACATATTTAAGCGTATACTTTTCTAACAGACTAAAGGGAATTGGTATCTTCATTTTCCTCCCTTCATATTCCCTGTGCTCCAGACTTCTCCAGATCTGAAGCTAGTTATCAAACACAAAAAGGCATTGTAGTTGTGTTCCTGTTGATAGTTGTGTGCAGGAGTAAGGAAGATGTGGGGAAAACAAAGGAAACTGTTGGGGAGACAACCGGGGTAGGGGTTAGGGTCCAAAGGCAGGACACGAGGAGCCAGTTACAGATCAGACACCCACTCTTCATGAGAGAGGGACTTCAGGCCACCTCTCTCCAAGCCCAGGCCACTGACAGCCTGATGGCTCAGTGAGGAAGAACCTTTGTCCAACTCACCATGGTGCTCCTCTTGGAGGACGACCCCACCATGTCCCAGGGACTCCCATGCTGTTTCTTTGGGGTGAACATACCCACAGGAGCACCCCGGGTTGGGAGAGCACATTGACATCCCTGTTACATCCACACAAATGTTCCCAGCTCCCTCTTTTCCTTCCATTTGTTGCCTTTCCATCTTCCTGGGCCAAGAGTCTCGCCGGTGACAAACTCTATCAAGGGAAAGATGAACTGTGAGATGAGATGTGAAATCAGAAAAAAAATTTAGAACCAGAGCCTGAAGCCTTGGCAGAGGCCCTTATATCCCAGAAAGCCCTTCAGAGGAGCCCCAGGGTTCCCCTACCTTGCCAGCCTGTCCACTTATATCTGCTATTCTTCTGGAATCAGCTATAAAAATGAATAGAATACTCTTCATTCTCTGCCTAGGATATAGAGTGATCTTTCAAAAATATAAATTGGATTATGTTCTTCCCCTTTATAAAGCCCTTTTGGTGACTTCCCATTTGTCCCTTAAAATCCAAATTCCTTGTGGTCTGGCTGCTGTTGCTTCTCCCACTTGATGATATGCCATTCTCACCTGTCTACCTCACCCTAGCCCTACAAGGCAGCCCATCGGTTTCTAGGAACCGCCAATCTCATTGCCAGTTCACATCCTTTGCAAATGCTGGTTCCGCAGCCTTGAAAACTCATCTCTTCTGACTCTGGCTTGCCCCTGGCTTGCTCCTTCTCATCCTTCAATTTTCAACTTAAATGTCACCTCCTTGGAGAAGCCTCCTTCTCCAATCACCCATCAAAATTAAGCACTACCACCCATATATTTTCTTTTCACAACACCATCTTCTCTTCTCTTTCTAGCACTCCCTTCAATGCATGGTTTCTTATCCATTTACTTGTTTTCTTATTTATGAACAGTCCTGCCCCACCAGGCTGCCAGTTCCCCTGAAAAGACCCTATCTTCTTCACTACTGTTTCCCCAGTACCTCGGACAATCCCAGTACATACAGCCTACTCAATCATTATCTGTTAAATGAATAAATTGATTTCGTAAATAGGCACTTATTGAGCATTCCAAGGCTGTGGTGAAGAACAAGTAAGATCACACTAAGCAAATATGAATGGTTACTATCATCAGTATCATCTATGTTTCTACTGAGATAAACTTGGCAGAGGACAGAGCAAGCCAACCACCAGTCAGTCTTGCCAGGCTGGTTATTTCCAGCACTGTCTGAACCACAGCCACCATCAAAAAGGTCAAGGGTTTCACCACACTTTGCACAGGGATCATTTACAGTCCAATCATTTGGATTAATCTCCTGACTTAGGTTTGATCTGTTTTTGTCAAGCAAGCAAATACATATTGATATTTGCAGAGAGCTTCCTGCATGTGGTGCCCACTAAAATATGGCTGCATTTTCCATAGTAACTGTCTCTAGAAGCCCATTCCCAGCTGCGCTGGCTCATTTAGCTAATCTGCAGTAAGTATGGTATTGATCCAAGCAGCAAGAGAGGAGCACATTAGCCTGGCCCATAGAAGGGTGATTACTTCAGCTGCGTGGTCAATTCACAGACTTGGCTGAAGTCCCTAGGTTACTCCAAAATGGTCTGGAAGTCAGCCTCTCTGCCTCATCTCATCTTCAACCACCTCCACACACAATCACACAGCCAGTGGGAACTGGGCTGGCCACAAGGGTTGTGGCAACATGATGACAGCATCTCAAATAGATCTTATCATATCACTCCCATGAAAGGGCTCCTATCCTAATTTCTTCATGTATTCATAACTGACAAAGTCTTATAAAAATGATAGTGTCATGGAAGGACTGATGCTGACGTTCCAGAATTTTGGTCATCTGATGTGAACAAGACGACTCATTGGAAAAGTCCCTGACGTTCGGAAAGGTTGAGGGCAGAAGGAGAAGAGGGCATCAGAGGATCAAATGGCTGGACGGCATCACCAATGCAATGAACATGGACTTAGGTAAACTCTGGGAGATGGTGAAGGACAGAGAGGCCTGGTGTGCTGCAGTCCATAGGGTCACAAAGACACAACTGGGCAACTGAACAACAAAGTGCTCACTGCTGCTGCTAAGTCGCTTCAGTCGTGTCCGACTCTGAGTGACCCCATAGACAGCAGCCCACCAGGCTCCCCATCCCTGGGATTCTCCAGGTAAGAACACTGGAGTGGGTTGCCATTTCCTTCTCCAATGCATGAAACTGAAAAGTGAAAGTGAAGTCGCTCAGTCATGTCTGACTCTTTCAAACACCATGGACTGCAGCCTACCAGGCTCCTCCATCCATGGGATTTTCCAGGCAAGAGTACTGGAGTGGGGTGCCATTGCCTTCTCTGAAAGTGCTCACTAAGAGGCATTAAAATTGATATTCTTATATGCTATTTATGGAAATGTAAATGAGTATAATCATTTGAAAGGCCAGTTTGGCAAGATATGTCAAAATATTTATATTCTTTGACCCAATAATTCCACTTGTTTGAATTTACTCTTAGTAAATAGTCACGAATGCGCAGTATTGCCTTCAGTTCAGTTCAGTTTAGTTGCTCAGTTGTGTCCGACTCATGAATCGCAGCACGCCAGGCCTCCCTGTCCATCACCAACTCCTGGAGTTCACTCAGACTCATGTCCATCGAGTCAGTGATGCCATCCAGCCATCTCATCCTCTGTCGTCCCCTTCTCCTCCTGCCCCCAGTCTCTCCCAGCATCAGAGTCCTTTCCAATGAGTCAACTCTTCGCATGAGGTGGCCAAAGAACTGGAGTTTATTGTTTTTGCTTTGGCTCCATCCCTTCATTCTTTCTGGAGTTATTTCTCCACTGATCTCCTGTAGCATATTGGGGCACCTACTGACCTGGAGAGTTCTTCTTTCAGTATCCTATCATTTTGCCTTTTCATACTGTTTAAATAACTATTAATGTCCAAAAATAGGGGATTGGTTAACTGAATAAGCTATTGTATATCTTTTCAAAGGATACACTCTTCAGTCATGGAAATTTTTTTGTGATTTATTATGTGGAGTGTCAGGGATGAGGAAATTTCAAACAAAACAGTATGAACAATTTGTACATCATTATCCCAAAGTGTTCAAAAGTAAATTTGTATATATACATAGAAAACCTACTGGATTGATAAAGGAGGCAGCGGGGGACAGGGGGGCGGGTACTACCCAGGGAGTTTTGCAGTATCCTCTATTCTGTCTGTGTTTGGAAGATTCCACAATTTAAAAAATTGAAAATATATACACCAAATAGTAACAGCAGATGTAGGATCCCAGGGTAGTCTTACTTCCATCTGAGAGATTGTGTACATTTTCCAAGCTTTCTTAAGTGCATCTGAATTCATTTTAGGATTCAAAGAGAAAAACAAACTTGCTTCACAAATGTACTTCACAAACTTGCTTCACCAGCAACGCACACACAGAGTGCCCAGTTGGTGTGTACCCGCCACGTGCGGGGTCTGAGAATCTGTGACGGAATTGAGAGCTAGATGAGGAAAGAGAACAGGCATCCAGGCAGGAAGAAACATGTGCAGAAAAGATGGTGAATGCTGCTGCTTGGCTGGCTAGGACTCATAAAATTTATGGTGGGAGACCAGACCGGAAGCGTCAGGGGGGCCCAGAGTCAGGCAACTAGGAACCCATGTCAGGGGTGGGGAAGGGCGCACAGGGAGTGGTGTGCAGGAAAGCCCCTGTGCTGGAATGGTCTCTGCGGGCTGGGTGGAGGTGGTAGCTCGGGCCACACCACAGGCATGGCATCTGGTAGAGAGGCTGGAATGTGGCCAGGAGACAGAGAAGCGGGCAATGGGCAAGAACATCCTCCAAGGCCCAGCGCAAGGCTCCCTAGAGTGGTGGTGAAGAGTTCAAGCAGAGGTACCAAGCAGCCTGGGTTTGATCCTGGCTTCAGTGCTCACTAGTTGTGTGGCCATGGGCCAGTTACATCACCTCCCAGTGCCTCAGTGTTTCTGTCAGGGTAGTGGGGATAATAATAGCACCAGGTCGTACAGCTGCTTGGAGGATATCAACAGAAACGCAGCACTTGGCCCAGGGATGTGTACAGAGTGTGGGTTAGCAGGTGTTATTTATTCTGACCTGAAGGCCACCCATAGTGCCCTGAGTGGAGTATGCTATATCAGCAAGGGGTCCAAGCCAAGGCAAATGAGGGGTTCTGTCTCTTTGATCCTCCCTCAAAAAGTGGTCAAGGAGTTAAAATGTTGACAAAATCAAGATGAAGGAGAAACGAAGAGGATGTTGTAGTAAGTGTCAGTAATCTTGCCGCTGCTCCCAACTTTGGTGTTAACTGCTACATCAGAAGTTAGGTGAAGATCCTTGTCCGGATGAAATTTCTAGGTCTCCTACTGATGACAGTACACATGGGCATGGCCTCTTCTCCTGGGCCCAGGACCCATTTGCTCTGACTCCACACCCAGCCTGTGGCCAGGAGATTAATGGGTACAGCCTATTTGTAAGCTGACTTTTAACAGCACCTGTCTTGGGGCCAAGGTCCAAACACTCATAAAGAAATAAAAATTCCAGTTACTCACCCTATACACCTTGTCCCCTCCCAGTCTCCAAGCCAACTGAATGTGGCTTCTTTAAAAATCAAGAGTTGGAAGCAGAATGCTTTTGGTCTGAGATGGCCAGAAAGGGTGGTGGGAGGAGCCTTGTCCCCACTATCCCCAACTCCTCTCCTATTTCCAGAACCACAGAAGTGATAAACAGGCTCATTCCAAGGCAAAGGAAATGCACAATCAATCCATGCCTTTCGGGCTGGGGTACAGTTTAAGAAGAGGAGAAGAGAAGATAAATAAAACGGCCTATTTTCTATAGAGCCATTTAAGCCCAGAGAGGCCATAATAATGTGCACACTAGCTCTGCTTAAATTCGCCCCTGGCTCTCTCAAAATTGTCCCGAGATAATCAAAAAGAAGTGAAGAGGAACAACACAGACTCCAGCTCTGAAGAGGCTGTGGTAATTAGCACCCAGTGCAGGCCCCACTGTCAGGAAAAGCTGTTGGTCACTGCGGGGACTTCTGACTTCCAGTGTCAGAGGAAGATGCTTTGGCTCATCTTAACTCACCCTTAAGTTGGAAAGCATAGAACTGACACATCCACNTTGGTGAACACATCCATGTGGCAGGAGGGTGGTGCACCCATCACCACGGGGATAGAAGCCCTTGCATTTGAGACCCGTCTGGACCTCCCCCTATGTAGTGCTTGACCTGGACATTCCTTCATGATAAACCAGGAAGAGTAAGTGTGTGCTGCCCCCAATTCTGCGAACCTTTGTAGTAAATGATTGACCAGAGGTGTGGGTGATGAGAACTGAGTTGGACAGGAGCGAGTAACCAGGAGGAGACTCACCACTTGTGACCCACATGTGATGGGAAGTGGGCTTGTGGATGGAGCCCTGAGCCCCACGGTCTGTGCTAACTCCGGGCTGCGAGGGTCAGAATTGAATTAAATTAGAGAACACCCAGTTGGTGTCCATGGAAAGTCAGAGGATTGGCTGGGGTGGAAAACCTACAGCTTTGGTGTCAGAGGTGTGAGAAGAGGAACAGTTTTCCTCTCAGCTAGGCAAAGGTATATTCAAATTTAATGGAAAATGCTGATTGCTATTGGAGAGGCTGTACAATAATGCATCCCCACCAAGCACATGGGAATGCCATTTCTCCACATTCTCACCAACATAAGAACTGGTACTGCCAGTCTTTCGAAGGCTAGTCATTCTGGTAGGTTTTTAGCTTTTATCTGCATTGCCCTGCTGAGGTTGACAAGTCTTCACACTGACCCACCACCAGGCTCTCCTCTTTCATGGACAGCCTGGTTTTTTTTTTTTTTTTTCTTTTTCCTATCAGGTTATCTGTCTTTACATAGTGATTTGAGGCTCTCTCTGTATTCAGGTGGAGAAGGAAACGGCAACCCACTCTAGTATTCTTGCCTGGAAAACCCTACGAACCGAGGAGCCTGGTGGGCTACAGTCCACAGGGTCACAAAGAGTCGGACATGACCGAGCTTGCATGCTCATCTATATTCAGGACGTGCCTCTTTGTCAATCATTAAGTGTCACAAATATCCTCTCTCATCTCTGGTTTATCTTTTCACTTAAAAATTATTTAATTTTAATTGAAGGATAATTGCTTTACAGTCTCTGCTTTCTTAAGTAGTGATAAGTAGATTCTCATTTTTCATGAAGTCAAATCATCAACCTTTGCTGTAGTCTCTGTGCTTCATCACATACAAGAAAGCTTTCCCCACACATCACTCCCAATTCTCTTCTATTTGTCTGCTTTGTCTTGCACGCTCAGAGTCACAATCCAGCTGGAACTGATTGGGGTGTAGCATGGGGGTAGGGGTCACTTGGGACTTCCCTGGTGGCTCAGATGGTAAAGAATCTGCCTGTAATGAGAGAGACCTGGGTTGAGAAGATCCCCTGGAGGAGAGCACAGCAACCCACTCCAGTATTCTTGCCTGGAGAATCCCCAGGGACAGAGGAGCCTGGCAGTCTGCAGTCCATGGGGTTGCAAGGACTCGGACATGACTGAGTGACTAAGCACAACACAGAGGTCACTTGACTTTTCCCCTTTTGGGTACCCCATTGGCCCAGCATCACGTATGGAAAAGACAGTCCTCCTCCACTATTCTAAGTAGGCTTGGCAATTTTTTTTGTTAAAGGGTCACAACAGTTAAATATTATAGACATTGCAGGTCAAGAAGCAAAGTTGAGGATATTAATTTAAGTGCTTATACAACCATTTGAAATTACAGAAACCATTCTTAGCTTGCAGGCATCAGCAGGCAGGTGGCAGGTCAGATGTGACCTGCGAGCTGCAGTTTACTGGCCTCTGCCATCTAGCGCCACTCATAAAAAATCCAGTGTTGGCACCGGGTGTATTTGACAAGGTAAATCAAGTCATCTATGTGAAGTTGGTGAATTTTGTTGTATAAAAGTTAAACCTCCATGAAGATGAAAGTGAAACTGAGTTGCTCAGTTGTGTTCCACTCGTTGTGACTCCATGAACTATACAGTCCATGGAATTCTCCAGGCCAGAATACTGGAGTGGCCTTTCCCTTCTCCAGGGGATCTTCCCAACCCAGGGATCAAACCCAGGTCTCCTGCACTGGAGGCGGATTCTTTACCAGCTGAGCCACAAGAATACTGGAGTGGGTAGCCTATCCCTTCTCCAGAGGATCATCCCGACCCAAGAATTGAACTGGGGTCTCCTGCATTGAAGATGGATTCTTTACCAACTGAGCTAACAGGGAAGCCTTCCATGAAGATAAGACTTTCCAAAATGTTAAATATTTTTTCTGGACTAGTCTGTTCCATTTGTTTGATCTCAAACAGTACCATCTAATGACTATAGTTCTGTGGCTCTCAGATGGGGCTCCTGGGAACATCTGGCGATGACATGAGACAGCTTTGCTGCAAACAGGGGTGGTGGGGTGCTGCTAGCATCTGGAGGGGGCAAGGGATGCTGGCAAACATCCCACAGTGCACAGGGCTGCCCCACATCAGAGATGATCTGGCTGCAAACGCCAGCAGTGGTGAGGCTGAGAAACTGGTGTGGTTTATTTGGAGTCCTGATGTCTGAAGTACCTGGGCCTCCCATTTTTGTGTCATTCTAGGTTATTCCTGCATGTGCGCTCAGTCATTCAGTCGTGTCCAACTTTTTGAGACCCCATGGACAGTAGCCCACCAGGCTTCTCTGTCCATGGGATTCTCTAGGCAAGAATGCTGGAGTGGGTTGCCAAGCCCTCCTCCAGGGGATCTTCCCAAACCAGGGATCGAACCTACGTTTCCTGTGTCTCCTGCATTGCAAGCAGATTCTTTACCACTGAGTCACCAGGGAAGCCCTTTGTATTTCTCTTTAAAAATTTAAAGTCAGCTCTTAGCCTTTCTATAGAAAAGCAAAGAAAAAACATGTTGGATTTTTGCTGGGATTGTGTTAAATCTACAGAAACCGTTGGGTAGAATTGACATCACCATAACATTAAGCCTCTTATGAACAGGGTGTATCCCTCTATTTTCAAATATCTTTAAGTGTTCTCAGTAATACGTAGGGAATTCCCTGGTGATCCAGTGGTTAGGACTTCATGCTCTCACTCCTGAGGAGCCAGGTTCAATCCCTGGTGTGAGAACTAAAATCCCACAAGCTGCAGAGTATAGCCAAAGAGAAAAAAATTGCTCAGTAATATGTAAGGGTCTTGTATAATTAATTCAGTTGTAATTGGTATCTGGTTCAGATTTTATTTTCTAACTATTCCTGGTCTCTTGTTGTTCAGTTGCTCAGTCGTGTCCAACTTTCGACCCCATGTACTGCAGCATGCCAGGCTTCCCTGTCCTTATCTCCTGCAGTCTGTAGAGATGCAATTGCTTTTACATCCAGCATCCTTGATAACATCATTCATTAATTCCAATAAATTAGCCACAGATTATCTTGGATTTTCTACATTCACAATTATATAAGCTACACATAATGCTAGTTCTGTTTATTCTGATTTCTTTTTCTTGCCTAAACTCATTGGCTTGCAGCTCTGGTGTGTGATGTAAGAGTATCCTTGTCCTATTTTTGAAGTCAAGGAAGGCTTTGAGTATTCCAACTGTAGTTCAGATGGTTGCTATAGATACTCTTTGTGAGATTAAGAATGGTTTCTTTTCCTCATTTGCTGAACAGTTTCATTTTGAATGGAAGTTAAATTTAATAATCACTCTTCAGATGATCATGTGATGTTTATTCTGTTTTGCATTACTTGGATTAATGTTTAAGTGTTAAACCAAATCTTGATTTCTTGAAACAGACAAATGTGGTCATTGTTTATCCCATGTAAACATGGGGGGATTCATGTGTATTAAAATTTTGCTTAGGATTTTTTCCCATCTATTCTGAGTGGACAGGCATGTAACGATCCTCTTTCTCATCGTTCTTTCAAGGTCCTTGCTGGCTTTGGGAAAAGTTCCTGTTGGTTACAACATGGTCCCCATTTGGTTGGGGAAGCCATCCCTCTTGTAGGATGAGTTTTAACTCCTTATAGCTTGGGTAAAACTTATCAGTGGAGCCATCATAGTGAGAGTAATTTTTTGTGTATGATAAAAATCTGAACTAAAACTTTATTCACAATAATAAAATAGTTCAGAATATAAAATTTTGGTAAATTGGAATTTGTGATTTGGAATGTTACCTATTCCATTGTTGTTTTCAAATATATTGGTATAAATTGTATATAATGTCCTCAAGTGACCCTTCCAATGTCTGTGTGGTTGGTCATGAAGTTCTCTTGTCATTCTAGATAGGAATCATTTTCAGGTTTTTCCTTAGTCTAAAGTTTAGTAGTTAAACTACTAAACTGAGCCAACTTCTGTCTTTGTTGATTCTATTATTTTTTATTTCATTATATTCTCCTCTTTGTTTTATTATTCCCTTCTCTCTACTTTGTATTTCATTTCCCATTTTTATAATTTCTTGAGATAAGTGTTAAGATTGCTAATTTTTTACGGTCTTTATCTTCTAATATATGTATTTAAGGCTAAACATTTCCATCTGGCATGACTTCAGTGATCAATACATCCCAACTAGTTTTATTACTCAGGTCAAAATAATCTCCCATCTCCATGTGATTTATTTTCTACCCAAGGGTTAATAAGAAGGCATTTACTTAACTTCCAAATCTATGGAGATTTTTAGTACTTTTCTTTTTTATTGATATCTAGTTTAATTGCTCTGTGGTAAGAAGAACAGAAACTACATTTTGATTCTAAACTTCTGAAGCATTTTGAAGTTTGCTTGAAGTTTGGCTAATTTTTGTAAATATTCTGAGAATACTTGTAAATAANGGATTTTTCAGTACTTTTCTTTTTTATTGATTTCTAGTTTCATTGCTCTGTGGTAAGAAGAACAGAAACTACATTTTGATTCTAAGCTTCTGAAGCATTTTGAAGTTTGCTTGAAGCTTGGCTAATTTTTGTAAATATTCTGAGAATACTTGTAAATAATCTGTATTTAGCAGCAGTTGGCTTCTGTGCTTTCTGTACATTTCACCAAGGTCAGACTTCTTAATTCTGTGCTTCTAATCTTCTGTCTCCTTACTGATAGTTTGTCTGCATGTTCTGTTGTTTACTCACAGATGTTAGCTAAAATTTACCATTAATTTCATACTTGTTTACTCGGCTGGTATTTCCCTGCCCCCATGCTTTTACTTCAAACTTTTCTGCATCCTTACACTTTTTAGATGTATCTTTTGTAAGCTGGATGGTGGCGGTTTAGTCGCTAAGTTGTGTCCTACTCTTGTGACTCCATGGACTGTAGACTCCTTGGACTGTAGCCCGCCAGGTACCCCTCTGTCCATGGTATTCTCCAGGCAAGAATACTGGAATGGGTTGCCATTTCCTTCTCCAGGGGATCTTCTTGACCCAAGAATCGAACCAAGCTCTCCTGCATTGCAGGCAAATTCTTTACTGACTGAGCTATAAGGGAAGCCCTGTAAGCTGCATATGGATAGATTTTGAAAAATATATCGTCAGTTTGTTTTTTTTCCAAGTACAAGAGTTAATCTATTTTTAATGATTACAATTAATAATATAATTGTAAATCTGCCCTATGGGTCTTTGATTATCATCTGCTTTTCCTCTTAATTTTTAGTTATCTTATTTTGTTCCTCCAGTCATTTTCAGTTAGGAATTGTATACAAAAGAAGACGGATATAATTTGAGGTCTGGCATGATAACTTCCCCTGGAGAAGATTGACATTTGCTTCTGGCAAGTGACTAAGGACACCAGCCATCTGGATCACCTCAATCCATTTACACAGAGTGATATTGTTCAAAGGTCGGCTCTGCTTTGTAAGGGCGCATCAGCCAGTGTCCCACACCGGCGCTCCTCCCTGTCCTCCCAGGCACCACCCTGGTGAGGACCCCGTGGCTGAGATGAGCAAAGGACTCAGAGGGCTGGGACCATGCCAATGACAGCAAGAAGATCTACTATTTTTCACCTCTTTGGGGATGATGGTCTCATAGAGTTTGCAACCTGCCTGACCTCGCATCATCCCACATAATCCTCTTAACAACGCTTGAGTGGGATGTAGGCAGCGTTGCTGTCCCATTTTCCAGAGTAATAAAGCCTCAGAGAGGTTGTATGCTTGTCCCAGAACATCAGCTGGTAAGCTGGAGGAGCTTGATCCAAACAGACAATCCAAGGGCAGCCAGGCTCTGTTATGATGTTGGGCTCAGCTGTGCCTAGAAAGTCCCTTATTTACTCCTTTCCAGAACATCAGTTCTCCCATGTAGCAAGAGGCTGCAGTCACACAGCTCAGCTTCCCCACCTGTAAAGCGGGGACAGGGACAGTGCCCACTATGGGAGATGCTGTGAGGACTGATGTGGACACACTTAGGGGAGGGTCCTAGAAAGTCAGGGCAAGGCTCTTTGGGTTTGAAGATAGGAAGCACGGAGCCCTTAGCAACGAAGGTGATGGGAAATAAACAGGGAAGGACCGGCTCAGTCACTGCACGGATGCCCTTAACCTGGGACGTGGAATCGGCAGATCAGGTGCTTCTCGGCCCGCCTGCCATGGGGTTGGAGGTGCACACGTCCTGGGGATTGTCTAATTGCAATCACCTTCTTGGAAGATCAGGGGATTAACTGCCTCAGAAATCACTTTATTAACATGCTTGACAAAAGGTGTCATTATGTTTTTAATTAGTGCCTTTTATCTGAGGCCATCCATGGGCTTTAGAGAGCCCTGCTCCTTGGCCATGAGGCACCGTTTCCGTTTCCGCATTGCAATTGCAATCAAGATGTAAGCATTCTACTGCTGCCCTTGGCTCGGCCCTGGCGGGGGTGGGGGGGCCCATGAGGGCCATGTTGCCCACCATGGCGTGGCTGGTCATGATCACTCAGGAAGGGATGGAAAACCACATCCATCTCAGGATTTTCAACACCCTCAAGGTGAGACTCACAGTCTGAGGGGCACTCCTGTTAGAAGTGTGTTTCAATACCTAGCTAGTTCAGCACACCCCCGAGGGCACTCAAGATGTCATCAGCAAAGGTGTCAGCCCGCCTCCCAGGATAAGGCTAGCCACCGAGTCACTGATTTTCTAACCTAAATCACCTCCTGGTGGTTTAACAATATGGCTTAAAAATAAGACAAAAATGAAACACAGCCCCAGTTTTCCAAAGTGAGTTCCTTAGAACACCTGCCTTGAAAGATTTCCCATAAAGAAGGTTCGTTTGTCAAACAGGTTTGGGGAAACTTACAGGCTGTGTCTCACTGGGGTTTGCTGAGCACTTTAGTCCTGTGAGGTTCTAGACAAATCTACAGAAAGGTAGCTGGTCAATCTGGTCTAACCCTCCACTTCCTATGGGCCCTTCCTGAAGGAATACCCCTGGATGCTGTCCCTGACAGCCTGTCCTGCTTTAACTGCGGTGTGTCTTTTCTAGTGAACCACATGCATATCATAACACCAAAGGCCACAAGGCCTCTCAAGGGTTCTCCCTCCCAGTGGGTCCACCTTCACACAGATGGACGTGCAGTTGGACCTGCCATGTGGGTCATGTGGGCCGCAATTTCTCTGCTGCCCTAGCAGCCCCCAGCCTGAGGTCAACACAGCTGCTGAAACGCGGGCCAAGGTGAGCAGAGTTGGTCCCCTCAGACTTGGGAAACCTAACGTGGGCATTTCTGGGGGCTGAGGGGTCTGGACCTGGAGTCCTGGGGCACATGGGGCAGAGAAGTCTTTCAGGATCGGGGCGGGGGGTGGTTGGGGGAAGGTGAATCCACCCCTCCCATCCTATCAACACAGCCATGCAGCTAAGTTAGAGGGGAAGTCAGAGGGAGGGCTGGGGCCTGGGGACATGGGCTGGTGTGTGTTTATATGAAGTGCGCCCTCCCTCCTCTCCCTCCTCCTGTTCCTCCCCCTCCCCTCTCTCTGAATCAGTCTCACACCAGCTACCCTGCCTGCCTTGCCCGGCCAGCCATGTGGCCTCCGTCTTACTTCTCGTTCCTCTAGGTCTCGGGAGCCCCCAGGCTGGGGGGCTACAAGCTGAGGCAGGAGAGATGCCTAGTGAGAAATGGAGCCATGAGGCCCTTGTTCGCAAAGGAATTGAGCGTCAGGGTGCTGATGACAGTGCACCAAGCTGATGGGGGCCTGTGAGCAGCCCTGCTTGGGAAGGCGGGAGGTCAGGGGTTGCCCCAAGCCTTGTGCCACACACTCAGGTGTCTGCCTCTGCCAACCAGGCTCCTCTCAGCCACCTGAGGAGGAAGGAGGTGCGCCCAGGCCCTCCCTGCGTGCAGTCACGCCTCACCTTGTGTCCGGAGTGCGTGGACGAGGTCTGGGCCACCAGCAGCCTCACTGCAGCGTCCCAGCGCTCAGCCGTCTGGCGGTCCCATGCTGTCACGGTGAAGGCCACCTGCTCGGAGGGGATGCGCAGCTCCCGGGTGGCGAAGACCGTTCCGTCGGCCCCGACCTTGAAGTCCATGCTGTTGGTTTCATAGTGCGTCCCCTTGGTCCCCAGGCAGCTGCTGAACTTGACTGCAAGAGAATGGGGATAAGGTCAGGGTGGGTGGGAAAGCCTGGCGGTCAGGCGCCTGCTCAGAGCTTATGTTCAGCTGCGATCCTCGGTCTCTAATATGGGTGAGACAGTGGTTATTTAATTGATTGCTTGACCTTCAGGTACTGAGTTTTATCTCTGTGTGCAGTTAGCTGTGCCTGACTCCGGACCCCACAGACTATATGTAGCCCTCCAGGTTTCTCTGTCCAGGGGATTCTCCGAGCAAGAATACTGGAGTGGGATGCCATTTCCTCTTCCAGGGATCCTCCTGACACAGGGACTGAACCTGCCCCTCTTGCATCGTAGGTGGATTCTTTATCACTGAGCCTCCAGGGAAGTCCAGGGGTTTTTATCTCTACCTCCTGGGAATCAGTTGAGGCCTTAGAAAAAGGAACAACAACAAAACACAAGGAACTTGCTTCATTCTCTCTGAAGCACAGCTGTTCTCATCTCTGCAAACTCATCCCCCTCTGCCCAACTTAACTACCACCTCTGGGCTCAACTGGAGTCTGAGTTGATGGGGATGGGATTCAGGGGTTTCTCTAGTGACCTTGGGCAGCTGGAGCTTTCTCATGACCTGGAAGCAGGCATGTAAGGTAGATGGTCTATTGACCCCAAACATCCAGTAGGCACCTCCTGTGACTCCATCGTCAGACCACTTGTGCCCCCCTGTCCCCTCCTTGCAGGAGAAGACGTAGCGGAAGCTGCCTGTTGCCTGGGACCACATCAGGGCCTTTTTATCCATGTACTTCTGTAGCTGCCACCTGAAGCCATGGTAAATTACAAGGCACCCACAGCCAGTGTCACATTCTGCTGATGGAAGTAACGGATAAAGTTACCTAACATTTATAAAAATGTGGGTATCTCAGCAATTATGGTGGGAGGATTGGTTTTTTAAGCAATTTCACTGTCACAGCTTACATGATTTAATTACTATTTATTCTAGAAACTAAAAAAAGCTCCTTACTGTTAGTTCTGATAAAGTGTTTCCCCCGGGTTCACCTTTTATTGTTGGCTGCCTTGAAATAATAAATAACATGAACGTTCCCTCGTTTCAAATACTTCACTCCAGACATCTCCCTAGTCACCGACACCTCCCACTCGTGGGCTTAATACAAAAATGCTCTTCAGTGTGATGGAGCCAGGCGTCTCTGCGTGTGCACAAACTCCAGGGTTCACAGACAAGGTCCTTGGGAGAAAGAAGGCAATCCAGGTGACGAGTGGGTTGAGGCTCCAGGGAAATGCCCTCTGGGGAGGGAATAGTCACATTCTTTCCCAAGTGACAGGAGAATGCTAGACTGCTTTCATTGTACCATCGCCTAACGGTATACAAATTAAAGTCAGCAACAAAGTGAATGGATCAATCATTTCTGATGCTCAATTGTCTTTGATAAAGATAAAATGACAATGCTGTGATTGCCAGAGATTAGCACAAAGTACTGAAATAAGCCCTTTGTTCTCTGAAAGCAAATTTCCAATATCACTAATGGGACTGGACAGCAGCAGGGAGTCTGCATTTCTTTCNTGGTATCTGGTTCAGATTTTATTTTCTAACTATTCCTGGTCTCTTGTTGTTCAGTTGCTCAGTCGTGTCCAACTTTCGACCCCATGTACTGCAGCATGCCAGGCTTCCCTGTCCTTATCTCCTGCAGTCTGTAGAGATGCAATTGCTTTTACATCCAGCATCCTTGATAACATCATTCATTAATTCCAATAAATTAGCCACAGATTATCTTGGATTTTCTACATTCACAATTATATAAGCTACACATAATGCTAGTTCTGTTTATTCTGATTTCTTTTTCTTGCCTAAACTCATTGGCTTGCAGCTCTGGTGTGTGATGTAAGAGTATCCTTGTCCTATTTTTGAAGTCAAGGAAGGCTTTGAGTATTCCAACTGTAGTTCAGATGGTTGCTATAGATACTCTTTGTGAGATTAAGAATGGTTTCTTTTCCTCATTTGCTGAACAGTTTCATTTTGAATGGAAGTTAAATTTAATAATCACTCTTCAGATGATCATGTGATGTTTATTCTGTTTTGCATTACTTGGATTAATGTTTAAGTGTTAAACCAAATCTTGATTTCTTGAAACAGACAAATGTGGTCATTGTTTATCCCATGTAAACATGGGGGGATTCATGTGTATTAAAATTTTGCTTAGGATTTTTTCCCATCTATTCTGAGTGGACAGGCATGTAACGATCCTCTTTCTCATCGTTCTTTCAAGGTCCTTGCTGGCTTTGGGAAAAGTTCCTGTTGTTTACAACATGGTCCCCATTTGGTTGGGGAAGCCATCCCTCTTGTAGGATGAGTTTTAACTCCTTATAGCTTGGGTAAAACTTATCAGTGGAGCCATCATAGTGAGAGTAATTTTTTGTGTATGATAAAAATCTGAACTAAAACTTTATTCACAATAATAAAATAGTTCAGAATATAAAATTTTGGTAAATTGGAATTTGTGATTTGGAATGTTACCTATTCCATTGTTGTTTTCAAATATATTGGTATAAATTGTATATAATGTCCTCAAGTGACCCTTCCAATGTCTGTGGGGTTGGTCATGAAGTTCTCTTGTCATTCTAGATAGGAATCATTTTCAGGTTTTTCCTTAGTCTAAAGTTTAGTAGTTAAACTACTAAACTGAGCCAACTTCTGTCTTTGTTGATTCTATTATTTTTTATTTCATTATATTCTCCTCTTTGTTTTATTATTCCCTTCTCTCTACTTTGTATTTCATTTCCCATTTTTATAATTTCTTGAGATAAGTGTTAAGATTGCTAATTTTTTACGGTCTTTATCTTCTAATATATGTATTTAAGGCTAAACATTTCCATCTGGCATGACTTCAGTGATCAATACATCCCAACTAGTTTTATTACTCAGGTCAAAATAATCTCCCATCTCCATGTGATTTATTTTCTACCCAAGGGTTAATAAGAAGGCATTTACTTAACTTCCAAATCTATGGAGATTTTTAGTACTTTTCTTTTTTATTGATTTCTAGTTTAATTGCTCTGTGGTAAGAAGAACAGAAACTACATTTTGATTCTAAACTTCTGAAGCATTTTGAAGTTTGCTTGAAGTTTGGCTAATTTTTGTAAATATTCTGAGAATACTTGTAAATAATCTGTATTTAGCAGCAGTTGGCTTCTGTGCTTTATGTACATTTCACCAAGGTCAGACTTCTTAATTCTGTGCTTCTAATCTTCTGTCTCCTTACTGATAGTTTGTCTGCATGTTCTGTTGTTTACTCACAGATGTTAGCTAAAATTTACCATTAATTTCATACTTGTTTACTCGGCTGGTATTTCCCTGCCCCCATGCTTTTACTTCAAACTTTTCTGCATCCTTACACTTTTTAGATGTATCTTTTGTAAGCTGCATGGTGGCGGTTTAGTCGCTAAGTTGTGTCCTACTCTTGTGACTCCATGGACTGTAGACTCCTTGGACTGTAGCCCGCCAGGTACCCCTCTGTCCATGGTATTCTCCAGGCAAGAATACTGGAATGGGTTGCCATTTCCTTCTCCAGGGGATCTTCTTGACCCAAGAATCGAACCAAGCTCTCCTGCATTGCAGGCAAATTCTTTACTGACTGAGCTATAAGGGAAGCCCTGTAAGCTGCATATGGATAGATTTTGAAAAATATATCGTCAGTTTGTTTTTTTTCCAAGTACAAGAGTTAATCTATTTTTAATGATTACAATTAATAATATAATTGTAAATCTGCCCTATGGGTCTTTGATTATCATCTGCTTTTCCTCTTAATTTTTAGTTATCTTATTTTGTTCCTCCAGTCATTTTCAGTTAGGAATTGTATACAAAAGAAGACGAATATAATTTGAGGTCTGGCATGATAACTTCCCCTGGAGAAGATTGACATTTGCTTCTGGCAAGTGACTAAGGACACCAGCCATCTGGATCACCTCAATCCATTTACACAGAGTGATATTGTTCAAAGGTCGGCTCTGCTTTGTAAGGGCGCATCAGCCAGTGTCCCACACCGGCGCTCCTCCCTGTCCTCCCAGGCACCACCCTGGTGAGGACCCCGTGGCTGAGATGAGCAAAGGACTCAGAGGGCTGGGACCATGCCAATGACAGCAAGAAGATCTACTATTTTTCACCTCTTTGGGGATGATGGTCTCATAGAGTTTGCAACCTGCCTGACCTCGCATCATCCCACATAATCCTCTTAACAACGCTTGAGTGGGATGTAGGCAGCGTTGCTGTCCCATTTTCCAGAGTAATAAAGCCTCAGAGAGGTTGTATGCTTGTCCCAGAACATCAGCTGGTAAGCTGGAGGAGCTTGATCCAAACAGACAATCCAAGGGCAGCCAGGCTCTGTTATGATGTTGGGCTCAGCTGTGCCTAGAAAGTCCCTTATTTACTCCTTTCCAGAACATCAGTTCTCCCATGTAGCAAGAGGCTGCAGTCACACAGCTCAGCTTCCCCACCTGTAAAGCGGGGACAGGGACAGTGCCCACTATGGGAGATGCTGTGAGGACTGATGTGGACACACTTAGGGGAGGGTCCTAGAAAGTCAGGGCAAGGCTCTTTGGGTTTGAAGATAGGAAGCACGGAGCCCTTAGCAACGAAGGTGATGGGAAATAAACAGGGAAGGACCGGCTCAGTCACTGCACGGATGCCCTTAACCTGGGACGTGGAATCGGCAGATCAGGTGCTTCTCGGCCCGCCTGCCATGGGGTTGGAGGTGCACGCGTCCTGGGGATTGTCTAATTGCAATCACCTTCTTGGAAGATCAGGGGATTAACTGCCTCAGAAATCACTTTATTAACATGCTTGACAAAAGGTGTCATTATGTTTTTAATTAGTGCCTTTTATCTGAGGCCATCCATGGGCTTTAGAGAGCCCTGCTCCTTGGCCATGAGGCACCGTTTCCGTTTCCGCATTGCAATTGCAATCAAGATGTAAGCATTCTACTGCTGCCCTTGGCTCGGCCCTGGCGGGGGTGGGGAGGCCCATGAGGGCCATGTTGCCCACCATGGCGTGGCTGGTCATGATCACTCAGGAAGGGATGGAAAACCACATCCATCTCAGGATTTTCAACACCCTCAAGGTGAGACTCACAGTCTGAGGGGCACTCCTGTTAGAAGTGTGTTTCAATACCTAGCTAGTTCAGCACACCCCCGAGGGCACTCAAGATGTCATCAGCAAAGGTGTCAGCCCGCCTCCCAGGATAAGGCTAGCCACCGAGTCACTGATTTTCTAACCTAAATCACCTCCTGGTGGTTTAACAATATGGCTTAAAAATAAGACAAAAATGAAACACAGCCCCAGTTTTCCAAAGTGAGTTCCTTAGAACACCTGCCTTGAAAGATTTCCCATAAAGAAGGTTCGTTTGTCAAACAGGTTTGGGGAAACTTACAGGCTGTGTCTCACTGGGGTTTGCTGAGCACTTTAGTTCTGTGAGGTTCTAGACAAATCTACAGAAAGGTAGCTGGTCAATCTGGTCTAACCCTCCACTTCCTATGGGCCCTTCCTGAAGGAATACCCCTGGATGCTGTCCCTGACAGCCTGTCCTGCTTTAACTGCGGTGTGTCTTTTCTAGTGAACCACATGCATATCATAACACCAAAGGCCACAAGGCCTCTCAAGGGTTCTCCCTCCCAGTGGGTCCACCTTCACACAGATGGACGTGCAGTTGGACCTGCCATGTGGGTCATGTGGGCCGCAATTTCTCTGCTGCCCTAGCAGCCCCCAGCCTGAGGTCAACACAGCTGCTGAAACGCGGGCCAAGGTGAGCAGAGTTGGTCCCCTCAGACTTGGGAAACCTAACGTGGGCATTTCTGGGGGCTGAGGGGTCTGGACCTGGAGTCCTGGGGCACATGGGGCAGAGAAGTCTTTCAGGATCGGGGCGGGGGGTGGTTGGGGGAAGGTGAATCCACCCCTCCCATCCTATCAACACAGCCATGCAGCTAAGTTAGAGGGGAAGTCAGAGGGAGGGCTGGGGCCTGGGGACATGGGCTGGTGTGTGTTTATGTGAAGTGCGCCCTCCCTCCTCTCCCTCCTCCTGTTCCTCCCCCTCCCCTCTCTCTGAATCAGTCTCACACCAGCTACCCTGCCTGCCTTGCCCGGCCAGCCATGTGGCCTCCGTCTTACTTCTCGTTCCTCTAGGCCTCGGGAGCCCCCAGGCTGGGGGGCTACAAGCTGAGGCAGGAGAGATGCCTAGTGAGAAATGGAGCCATGAGGCCCTTGTTCGCAAAGGAATTGAGCGTCAGGGTGCTGATGACCGTGCACCAAGCTGATGGGGGCCTGTGAGCAGCCCTGCTTGGGAAGGCGGGAGGTCAGGGGTTGCCCCCAAGCCTTGTGCCACACACTCAGGTGTCTGCCTCTGCCAACCAGGCTCCTCTCAGCCACCTGAGGAGGAAGGAGGTGCGCCCAGGCCCTCCCTGCGTGCAGTCACGCCTCACCTTGTGTCCGGAGTGCGTGGACGAGGTCTGGGCCACCAGCAGCCTCACTGCAGCGTCCCAGCGCTCAGCCGTCTGGCGGTCCCATGCTGTCACGGTGAAGGCCACCTGCTCGGAGGGGATGCGCAGCTCCCGGGTGGCGAAGACCGTTCCGTCGGCCCCGACCTTGAAGTCCATGCTGTTGGTTTCATAGTGCGTCCCCTTGGTCCCCAGGCAGCTGCTGAACTTGACTGCAAGAGAATGGGGATAAGGTCAGGGTGGGTGGGAAAGCCTGGCGGTCAGGCACCTGCTCAGAGCTTATGTTCAGCTGCGATCCTCGGTCTCTAATATGGGTGAGACAGTGGTTATTTAATTGATTGCTTGACCTTCAGGTACTGAGTTTTATCTCTGTGTGCAGTTAGCTGTGCCTGACTCCGGACCCCACAGACTATATGTAGCCCTCCAGGTTTCTCTGTCCAGGGGATTCTCCGAGCAAGAATACTGGAGTGGGATGCCATTTCCTCTTCCAGGGATCCTCCTGACACAGGGACTGAACCTGCCCCTCTTGCATCGTAGGTGGATTCTTTATCACTGAGCCTCCAGGGAAGTCCAGGGGTTTTTATCTCTACCTCCTGGGAATCAGTTGAGGCCTTAGAAAAAGGAACAACAACAAAACACAAGGAACTTGCTTCATTCTCTCTGAAGCACAGCTGTTCTCATCTCTGCAAACTCATCCCCCTCTGCCCAACTTAACTACCACCTCTGGGCTCAACTGGAGTCTGAGTTGATGGGGATGGGATTCAGGGGTTTCTCTAGTGACCTTGGGCAGCTGGAGCTTTCTCATGACCTGGAAGCAGGCATGTAAGGTAGATGGTCTATTGACCCCAAACATCCAGTAGGCACCTCCTGTGACTCCATCGTCAGACCACTTGTGCCCCCCTGTCCCCTCCTTGCAGGAGAAGACGTAGCGGAAGCTGCCTGTTGCCTGGGACCACATCAGGGCCTTTTTATCCATGTACTTCTGTAGCTGCCACCTGAAGCCATGGTAAATTACAAGGCACCCACAGCCAGTGTCACATTCTGCTGATGGAAGTAACGGATAAAGTTACCTAACATTTATAAAAATGTGGGTATCTCAGCAATTATGGTGGGAGGATTGGTTTTTTAAGCAATTTCACTGTCACAGCTTACATGATTTAATTACTATTTATTCTAGAAACTAAAAAAAGCTCCTTACTGTTAGTTCTGATAAAGTGTTTCCCCCGGGTTCACCTTTTATTGTTGGCTGCCTTGAAATAATAAATAACATGAACGTTCCCTCGTTTCAAATACTTCACTCCAGACATCTCCCTAGTCACCGACACCTCCCACTCGTGGGCTTAATACAAAAATGCTCTTCAGTGTGATGGAGCCAGGCGTCTCTGCGTGTGCACAAACTCCAGGGTTCACAGACAAGGTCCTTGGGAGAAAGAAGGCAATCCAGGTGACGAGTGGGTTGAGGCTCCAGGGAAATGCCCTCTGGGGAGGGAATAGTCACATTCTTTCCCAAGTGACAGGAGAATGCTAGACTGCTTTCATTGTACCATCGCCTAACGGTATACAAATTAAAGTCAGCAACAAAGTGAATGGATCAATCATTTCTGATGCTCAATTGTCTTTGATAAAGATAAAATGACAATGCTGTGATTGCCAGAGATTAGCACAAAGTACTGAAATAAGCCCTTTGTTCTCTGAAAGCAAATTTCCAATATCACTAATGGGACTGGACAGCAGCAGGGAGTCTGCATTTCTTTCGGATTAAGTGACGGTGTTGCTGTATTTTTTTAATTAGTGCAGGGCTTTGGCGGCATTTGAGGGAAGTGTGGACGCAGATGTCAGAAAAAAAAAAAAAAATTACCTGCGTAGGCTCTGCCCCAATAGGAAGGTTGGGACACCGTCCACAGAAGCAGGGACCTTGCAGGGGCTGGACATCCTCCATGGACGGGAGACCCTCAGGACATTGAAGATGGCACTACCGGACGCGATCTACAATGATAAAGCCAGCCTCTCCACGCAGGCGCCTTTAAGACCATTTCAACCCCGGGCTCTGACGAGGACACCCCAATCCTGAGGAGGCACAGGGGCTTTGGAGCAACACAGAACCGGCCTCCGGCTTGTGTCACTGCAGGCTGGCTGATCAGCTCCACCCAATGGCTCATTTCACCACCTTGTCTGAGACTCCGAGCCCATGTCAGGGAGGAGGTGGGGGTTGGAATGTGTCTGCGGGAAGTTGAAGGCCATTCCAGCGCACAGAGAGTCGTGGAGCTGGCTTTTCAGAAGGAGGAGGGTTCAGGACAGTGCCTTCCTGGGCCCTGCTGGGTGACCGTCTCTCTGTCAAAGGGAAAGATCAGGAAGGCTTGCTCTTCGTGATACCAGGGGCATTCATGGCACTTTAGCTCTGAGTAAGTGAGCGCCCATCTGAAACCCTAAGAAATGTGAGTTTAGATTTCTCAAGATGCAAACACTGCTCAGAAGGTTACAAACACTGCATCTTGTCATAAAAATGGAAAGTGAGCTCTTGGTGGGTGGGGGAGTGGGCAGACTCCCCTGAGACACATCTGGGGTCTTGGGCAGGAGCTGATGCTTCACCCAGGAGCCCGTTTGTATTTTCCCGGAGAGGTGTTCAAGGCAGTTGCGTCTTTATTGGCGACTGGGAAGCTCAGAGTTGGCACTGTAGCCGGGGGCTAGCCAAGGGGAGGCATTTACCACCCTCAGCGTATCCTGCCCAGTTTTCTCTCTTTGCTTCCTCTTCAACCTACTTCCCTCCTCTTGTTCCTTTTCATTTTGGGGTCTACCTCCTCTCTGCAGGTAAAGTCCTCTTTTAGCGGTCAGAAGCTGCTGGGCCGTTACACATCCATGGATTCCTCTCGGGCCAGGCTGGATGCTGTGACCCCAGCACGAATGTCCTCCAACCTCGTGGGAAGAAAACACCTTTGCAGAGCTGCAGGCACCGGGGTCATGACCTCCTCCAGGCTCCACTGGAGAAAACTGCCTGGAGAGGTGACTGCATCTCCTTCCATCCATGGCTGGGATGTGGACCCCCTGGGGTGCTTGCTCCTCACAACCCAGATCGGCTACACATCTCCAAGGCCTGCTGATTACTTCCATTAGTTTTAAACAAACTTGACAAGAGGCAGAAGGATTCCTGAGAGAAATCAGGTCCAGTTGATGAAACACGTACAATTACAGCCCCAGCTGCCTCTGTCCCCTTGGTGTGGTGGGCTGTGGGAGGCCCGGTGGTCCTAGGGGGAGGACTTGGCCACCTCCCCAAGGACAGGGCCAGGGGTAGGGGGTGATGTGTGTGCCCCTGCTGGGATGCCAGGGTGTGGAGGGCCTGCGTGAGGTATAGCTGAACTCTGCAGTCATGCCCACCCTGGCATGCCTCCTGCGGATGCACCTGGGACCCTGGGTCTGTGACCTGACCAGCAGCAGGTGCTCTGAACACTGGCCTTTGGGAGCAGCAGCAAAGGGTGAACCAGGGCCAGCGCAGGCAGAGGCTGGCTGGATGAACCCAGCTCATCTTACATCCCGGCGTGTCACCCATTCAAGGAGATGGGGAGCAAAAGCACCGGCCAAAGTCGTACAAAGTCATTCACTGCACAAACATGTTCATGGGCCCATGGTGCCCGGCTCTGGGGATCTACCCAGGAAGACCTAGAGTGAAGGTTCCAGGTGGGAGGTGACTGGGGAATGGCAGTGTGGATGGTGGAATCTAACAGAGGGCTGGCCAAGCTGGGGGCCCCCAGGTGAGGAGCCCTGTGGGAGGTATGGGGTCAGCCAGCCCTTGACATTCTGACCGTCTTGCATGACTGGGAGCCTAGGTCCCCTTCCCCAGCTGGCCTGGCCCCCTCAGAGCCTGCCTCTCCCTTTAGACTGGATTCCATTTCCAAGCCCTATTTATTTTGAGAACAGACACCCGCCAGCATCCGCTCTGCTCCTGAAATGTAACTTGATGCTGAAAAGGCCCAGTGTTTACAGCAGCAGCAGCACTGTCAATGGCTTGAGAAGCACATGCAAGAACCCAACACCCAGGAAACTGTCCAGTTGGACACGATGGAAAAGGCTGAACACCAGGAAATTCAAGAAGAGCAGGATTTCATCTTCCAGGTCTCCCCTCCCTGACCCTTGCCAGGAAGCTGGGAAAATGAAGTGGAGGCTGATGGGCTCCCTGGGCTGGTTGTCCTCGGGCTGGGACCAAGGGCAGGGATGCACCCGGCCAGCCATCTGTCACTGAGGCATGGTTTCCTTTGTGCTGTGTACACGTTGGTCTCTGTTTGTCATCCTAGTGGGGTCCCCGCCAACACGCCCACCCCAGGCCCACTGAGTTATTGTTGGAGTCTCTGTGGCCTCCGCCACCCCAGGGCGGCCTGCATTCTGCCCACCCCTGGGAGGGCTCTGGCCCTTGGAGAAGGCAGCTGCACACGCGAGCTCCCACGGGAAGCGCCATCCATCCATCCGTTTGTGTGGATTTTCAGACGCCACAGTCAGCAAGAAGCACATCCCTGCCAGATGGCGCTCAGGGTGGGGCGGGTCATCACACGGGGTGTGGCTCCCAGGGGTTGCAGGGTGGGGGCTGTGAGTGAAGGAAGGAGCCCGGTTCTGAGAGAGCCCGACCCAGATGCACAGGGGCGAGTGTTTTCCCAGGATGAGGACGTGGTGCCTCTGCCAGGCTCCAGGGATGGCAGGGTCTCCAGGAGGCCTGGGCTGGGGAGGGCTGCCAGGTGGGCAGCATGTGCAAAGAAGGGGGAAGGGCGGAATCTCAAGGACTGAGAGCCGGCGTGGTGGGAGCTGGGCTGCCTGGTAAGCCGGTATCAGAACAAGCACACAGGAAGTTGCTCAGCCAGCGAGGTGACCTCTTAGTAGTAAAGAACCCACCTGCCAGTGCACGAGGCCTAAGAGAAGTGGGTTAGATCCCTGGGTCAGGAAGGTCCCCTGGAGGAGGGCACGGCAACCCACTCCAGTATTCTTGCCTGGAGAATCCCACGGACAGAGGAGACCTGTGGGTTACAGTCCATGGGGTCGCAAAGAGCTGGACACGACTGAAGTGACTGAGTACACACTTAGTGCACCGGGAGGGAAGAGCCACTGCCCCCCCAGCTCTGGGGTTTCTAGGGAGGTCCAGTGGCCTTTGAGGCTGAGGGGGTGTCCTGAGTGGATGTGACACCCTCTTCTGGAGCCAGCGTTGAGAGAGGATCACAGCCTTTCCCAGCCATAGAAATACCCAGTGAACTGAGTTAGAGGCCCGCTGCTGTGACTTCAGAAGTACGTCTTCAAAATTTAGCCACAGTGGATCATAGTATCCCCTGTACCCACTTCACACATGTCTGCTTGCGGGAGAGGAACTCAAGAGCCAGGAAAAGATGGAGAAAAGGAAGAAAAAGAGTGAGGAATCCAGGAGAGGCTTCCGCAAGTAGGTGGTTCACCACCCACCCAGCAAGGATGTATATCACCAGGGGATGTGTAGGGAGGCCCTCCATGGTGGGGGCGAGGGGCAGAGAGGAGACTGGCAGTGCTGCACAACCTCAGGACTCCCTGCTCCCCTGTCCTGGGGGCCCCCAAGGGAGTCTCTCGTGGGTCATCCACTGAGTGTGGCTGTGTCCCTGTGGGGTCTCCCATTATCCCTCAGAGTGCTGCCTGCTGACTGCAGGTCCGCAAGAGACCATCACCATTGCCATTGCCCATCTGAGGGCTGTAGCTGTAGCCATGGACACAGATGCAGATGAGTGGTGGCTGGTGGCTAGGGAGTGTCTGCCAGTACGTATGGGGTCTCCTTCGGGGGATGAGAAGTGTTGGAACTAGGGAGAGGCGATGACTGCTTCACACTCAAATGTACTGAATACCACTGGATTGTTGCTCCCCTTAATGGGGAAATTCATAGTGTATGAATTCACTGCAAAGCAGTTTCCAGGGCCTCCTGGCTACTGGAAGGACAGGGAGAAGGGTCTCTCTGCTTTCTGCCCTGGAAATCCCAGTCCCTCAGGCCCGGCATGCCCAGAACTCTACAGAGCCTTCCTGTAAATAACCATGCCCCAGGACCCCAGCTCCCCTCCTGAGGGCCCCTCCCTTCCTGGCCCAAGCACAGGGCAGAGAGAGAGGAGGGTGGGGTGAGGGGACACTGCCCTCATTGGAGAAGTTGGGAGAAGGGGAGAGCACATCTAAGTCCTAGAGGGAGGTGAAGGCTTCCCGCAGGGGGCATCCAGGCTGCCCCCTGGAAGCTACCTGCGTGCATGAGCCACGTGCCCATCTTCCGGGCACCATGTCTTCTCCCCAAGAACCTGCGATGGCATCCCCATGTTGCCAGCATCTCCGAGGGGGTGTCTCAGACCTCTAGGATGTCAGGACTGGAACACGCCCCAGAAGCCGTCTATCCCACCCCTCATTTTATCAACAAGCAAACTGCTCTTGCTGGGAGAAGATTACATTGTGGAATGCTCTCATTCACTCCAGGAATTCCACAGATCCTCCCCAAGCCCAGTGCTACATAGGCCCTGAGTTGCTACATAGGCCAGCGTTTCCCATCCAGGCCCTGGGTACTTTTATAATGTAGCTAAACAACACCCCAAATGCAAGGCATCTGTAATGTTTTAGCTGGTGCACATCTCACAGGGCAAAACTGCACATTCCGCAAGCTGGACTCAGCAGTGTGGGGCCCTGTCTCTGATGAGTCCAAGCCGCTCCGTGTGTGCAGCCCCGTAATTAGGCCCTGGGCTAAACAGCAGAGACCTGCTTCTTTTCTTTCTCCAGGACAGTGCAAAACTCTTCCTTAGGAGAATTTTCCCTCTCCCATGCCCATCTTGCTGGCTCACAGCAGACAGGTGCAGCCATGCTTATCCGCAGCATCTGCTGAGAATGCATGGCACCCACGAAAGGAGGCATGGCAGCCCCCCCCACCCCCCCAACCAGGAGGGTTTCATTTAACTCCTCGCCCTCATCATTTTTAATTGCTCACTCCCTGAGAGGAAGGGGGCGCTAGCGTGCTGGGAACTGGCGACCTCGGATCTGCTTCCTTGTCGGCACCGGCACCAGCGTGCTGACATTTATGGGGGCAGCGGGCTGCGTCTGCGGTGCTGGAGACGTGAGCTGAGGTTATGAAACCTCTAGTTTTATTATTTTTCTTGTTAGTTGAGTTGAGAAAGATCAAATGAGCCAGAGGTGAGCTTGTAGCTGGGCCTGTGCTGAAGAGTAAATATGTTTGCCTCCCTCCTCTCTCCCTCCTTCCATCCATCACCTGCTGCACCTGCTCAAGTGGCTGCCAATCCTGAGGTGTCCTGTGTGTGCAAGTGTGTCCCCAGGGGCCACCTAAGCTGCCCCATGGACTCCCTCCTTGTGGTGTGAGGCTCAGCCACCCAGGCCTGTTCCATCGCACCCTGCACCCCCTGAGCTTCCCTCCACTCTGTGTGCAGGAACGCTCTCTCCTGCCCAGGGATCGCCCCCCTTCAGGGCTCCCTGTCCTCTAGGATATGGGGGACCATCCTTTGTGTCCCCAAGGCCACTGTCCTGCTCATGTGGCTTCAACCGCTTATGTCAAGTATACTGGGCTCCCAGGAACGAGGCCTGCCTTCCTCACTGTGAATTCCAGCACCTGCCACGGGGTTCCTCTAAATGCCAAATGCACGAGTTCCATTCCCCTTAGCTTCAAAAATGGGAATCCAGGGGTACACCAACTCATGACAAGACGTGGAGGAAACGTAAACAGGTTATAGTGAGAGCAGCCAATCGGAACCAGCTGCGACTGTGTGAGCCCAGCGGCATGGCACTTTGGAAAAGGAAGTACTGTGGAGACAGTGAACAATCAGGGGCTGGAATTTACTGATGGTCCAGTGGTCAAGACGCTGCCTTCCAATACAGAGGGCGNCGTTATAGTGAGAGCAGCCAGTTGGAACCAGCTGCGACTGTGTGAGCCCAGCGGCATGGCACTTTGGAAAAGGAAGGACTGTGGAGACAGTGAACAATCAGGGGCTGGAATTTACTGATGGTCCAGTGGTCAAGACTCTGCCTTCCAATACAGAGGGCGTGAGTTCAGTCCCTGGCCAGGGAACTAGATCCCACATGCTACCACTAAGAGTTCTCATGCCACAGCTAATACCTGGCACAGTCAAATGCACACGTAAATAAAAACAAATATTTTTTTAAAAAGATCAGGGGGTGCCAGCGGTTGGAGGAAGAGAAGGCTGAAACGGAAAAGAGCACAGAGGATTTTTCATGTGGAGGAAATACTCTGGTACTGTAATGCTGGATACATGTCATCACACATGGGTCCAAACCCAGAGAACATACAGCACCAGGAAGGAACCCTCAGGCTGGCGGTGGGTTTCGGGNATAAATAAAAACAAATATTTTTTAAAAAAGATCAGGGGGTGCCAGCGGTTGGAGGAAGAGAAGGCTGAAACGGAAAAGAGCACAGAGGATTTTTCATGTGGAAGAAATACTCTGGTACTGTAATGCTGGGTACATGTCATCACACATGGGTCCAAACCCAGAGAACATACAGCACCAGGAAGGAACCCTCAGGCTGGCGGTGGGTTTCGGGTGATGGGAGGTGTCAGTGCAGGTCCATCTGCAACCATATCCGGTACTAGTTGCAATAAGTGAAAGTGAAAGTGCTGTTGCTCAGTCGTGTCTGACCCTTTGTGACCCCATGGACTGTGGCCTGCCAAGCTCTGTCCATGGGATTCTCCAGGCAACAATACTGGAGTGGGTTGCCATTTCCTTCTCCAGGGATCTTCCTGACCCAGGGATTGAGCCCAGGTCTCCCACAGTGCAGGCAGATTCTTTATCTTCAGAGCCATCAGGGAAACCCCTAGTTGTAACAATGTCCTAGGGAGATGTTAATAGCAGGGGAGACTGCAGGGAGGAGGGGGAGTCTGGAACTCTATTTTCTGCTCTATTTTCCCATGAATCTAAAACTTCTCTAAAATATAAAGTCTACTAAAAAAATGGATATTTACTCTCCATCAGACGCATCTTCTCTAGAGGAAACACTCTGTCTCAGAGTGTTAAAAATCCCATTTTAAAACAAAACACCCAAACTTCTCTGATGCCATTTCATCTGTGGCAGGCAACGTGAAACCTGCCTCTGCCCCTGGTTTCTTTTATAATGAATTTAGTGCAGCGATCCAGCTACCCCGACTTCATATCCATTTTTCTCTCCAGGAAACATCAGTGGAAGTGGCAACAAGCGTGCTCCCTGGTCTGGGTGACTGTGTTTTCCAGTGTGACCTCCACCCCAGTACTGCTTTGATGAGCTCCCAGGGTCTTAAGTGAGGATTCACACGCCCTGTGAATCCAGGGATGCTGGTGGGAGAAGCAGAGCTTGTCTCCCCTCACACACACTACCTACCATAGCTGGGACTGCATCACAAGGCTTCACTTTCAGAACAGTTCTGAGCCCAAGGAGGAGGGGTACTTCTCTAGGTTGTGGAACTGATTAACAGTCCTATGTTGAGGAAGATAGAGGTGCAGATGTCTCAGGAGACAGAGGGCTTGGAGAGGTGGGGGAAGGCAGCAACTCCAGATCCCAGGAAGGTTATTTACACAGACGTTCCTTCCTCAGTGGTCATAAGAACCGAGGTCTGAGCTCCTTGTTAGTAAATCCCACTGACGCCCCGTCAGAATGGAGCCCGAGGCCCTTAAGTTGGGGGGGGTCCTCTGATAAACGAGGGAGTCCTAGCCCTGATGAAAGAGGAGGTTGGCGATCCTTCTGCCTGCACTCACAGGGAGCCAGCGGGGGTAACGCTGGTGAATCTGGCCGCTGACCTGCCGACTGGCCTGCAGAGTGCCAGGTATGGGAGATGCCCAGATCACAGCTGGAGGACAGCATGATGAGTGACTGACCACACCCAGGTCTTTCCCATGCTTAGAGATTTGGGCCATGAGGGATGCTCTTCCCCCAAGAGCCCGGTGTCACTGGAAGGGGGAAGGGCCTTGTGGTCCATATCTGATCTTGAGAATGTAGGAGCCTTGCTAATAGCCAAGGTTGTTGCGGGGTGCTCCAGGAATTGGGAGTTGACCCTAGGGGCATGGCCCTGCTCATCAAGATTCCTGGAGTCCATTTGATTCTTTGGAAAAATGGAGGTGGTTTTTGACTGTTAAGAAGAGAAGTCTATGGGGACTTCCCCTGGTGGTCCACTGGCTAACAATCATGCTGTCAGTGCAAGAGGCCTGGTTTGATCCCTGGTCAGGGAACTAGATATCACATGCTGCAACTATGAGTTCGAATGCCACAACTAAAAATTCTGCATATTGCAATTATGACCTGGCACAGCCAAATAAATAAAGAAAAATAAGTAATACAGGATACAGGATGCTTGGGGCTGTTGCACTGGGATGACCCAGAGGGATGGTACGGGGAAGGAGGTAGGTGGGAGAGGGGGTTCAGGATGGGGAACACGTGTATACCTGTGGCGGATTTATGTCGATGTATGGCAAAACCAATACAATATTGTAAAATAATTAGCCTCCAATTAAAATAAATTTAAATTTAAAAAATGACAGAAGAAGTCTATGGGGACTTCCCTGGTGGTCTGTTGGCTACCAATCCATGCTCTCAGTGCAAGGGTCCTGGGTTTGATCCCTGGTCAGGGAACTAGGTGTAACTGAGAGTTCTCATGCTGCAACCAAAGATTCCACATTCTGCAACTAAGACCCAGTGCAGCCAAACAAACAAAAACACATAATAAAAAAAGAAGTCTATCACCTTACTGGAGATGTGCACTAACATTTCCTGAACTAACGAACATCCTGTGAGTTTTCTTGCGCTCGTCACGCAGGGGTCCCGCGAGGCACCTGGAGCTCATCGTTGTATCGAGTTTCCCAAATCTGTCAGGGCTCTATGCTCCACACTGTCCAGGAGAGGAAACTGAGGCCCGTGGCCAGCGAGCGGCAGAACTCAGGGCTCATGGGGAGGGGCTCCTGGCTTCCAGCCTGTGCCAGAAGCGCCCTCTTCTTTCTGGGGTGTGAACATGACCGTGGTTGTCCCTGCCCCGGAGCCCTTCCCCAGGGACACCGACCAGGCCCAGGGCATCACAGGCGTCATTTAAGAAGCACCACTCCTCAGTAATTTCCAAGGCTCCTCCGAGTCTTTCCATCAGCTCCTGCCACCAAGAGCTTGACCTGTGAAACCACACCCAGGTGTCCATTCACAAACAGATGGTCCTGACTACGTTTTAAGCCACTGCGAGAGACATGGCTACACGTGTATGGACAGTCTTGACAGTCTACAAGGGCGGTTCAGGCTTGTGGCTGTAATTCTGTGCACTGTGGTGAGGCAGGCCTGGGGTAGACCTTTCCTGCTCTCCTGATGAGGATGGTCAGGAAGACAGGATAAGCCTCGGGCGATCCTTAGACCCCAGGGAGGAGGTAGTGTGCTCTCTCTGAACAGGCTCTGCGACACCCAGGGCAGTGTCCAGGGGCTCCTTGTTCCATCCCAGGCATGGGAATGTCATTGCCACTGGTGTTGCTGGCAATGAATGGCTATTGCTAAGCTGCACAAGGACAAGCTTACATGTCTCTTAGAGGCCCTGGTTACAGCTAACAAAGGTGATCATTCTAATAGTAAGGACTGGGGTTGCTTATAGAGGTCTCAGCACCTGCCAGGCTCTGGGCCAAACTCCACACCCAGAGTACACGGCGTCCTCGCCACTTGGGAGGGACAGCTGTCACCTGTTTTACAGGTGGGGGTGGGGAGGCAACCCTCACACTTGGCCTCTGTTTGGAGAGTGTCGGGACGGGGGTTCCTGAGAGAAAATGGTGTGAGGTTGCTCCCCTGGTGGGGCTCAGGAGACAGCTGCTTGCCTGGCGGACACCCCGTAAGCTTCTGGCCGCTCTTCTGCCTTAGTCTTCTTTGTGGGGCCACCCGGTGCCTGGTTGCCCAGAGAAGCCTGTTGCGTGAGAACAGGGTGGGTTTGCAGCGAGTGCCTTCCATGGCTCCCTCCGTCCTCTAGCCTCGCCTTCTGCAGGCT
>SJYW01052332.1:194655-218614 GCA_006410735.1 Raphicerus campestris
GCTCGATCCTGCTTGGGATCAGTCAGGGCCCCTGAGAGCTTCCCAGCACCTCTCCCGGCCCCTCTGCACTTTGCCCACCCCCTCGGCTCCCAGAACATAATCCTAGAACCTGAAAATATCTCATCTTCAGGGCCAAAGGGATCCCAGATGTTTTCTAGTGAAGGATCTGGAGATGGGAGGTGATCCTGGGTCACCCGGTGGTGTCCTTGCTCACCAACTTGTGTTACTTTAATTGTAAATTGTAAAAATTTGCACCAGAAGCTAGAGGAGAGGGCCTCTCTGCCACAGGAGAGATGACTCAGGAGCTGCACAAGGATTGAGGGCCCAGCGTGGCTGCAGACCTCCTATGCTGCCACTCGTCCTCCAGAACCTTCTGTCAGGTCGCAAGGCCCTCACAGTCACTCTGCAAGACTGGACTCCTGTGAGCCCAGCGGCTGTAGCTTCTCCCAGACGCTGAGGCTCCTGAAGTGAGCTCACCTGCCTGAAGACCAGCTGGCAGTAGAGGGACTTCCTGTCACTGTTTTTTTTTTTTTTTTCTTTTCTGGAAAGTTCTCTGGCTTGGTTTTCAGCAGCCTGGGCTGGGCACACCACCGAGACCAGGGGAGCTGGCTGAGAAGTGAGGAAGGCTGTGGGAGGCCCCCACCTGGCCTTCTGGTTTCTGCATCCCTGCCCCTCTCTGGCAGCCCACACACAGGTGAGAAAACATCCTGCCCAGCCCTCGTTTCAAAGTTTTAAACTCACTGTTGGTGGCGAATTTCTCACTAAACACGCAGATGGTCCTGCCCAATCCTGTTAATGGAGAAGCTCTCACACAGCTATGGAAACAGACATGATGATCTGTTTCCCAACATTTGGAAAAAAGCCTACAGAGGTGTAAGGTGCCACACAAATGAGGATAATTAGCGTGTGCCATCTGTGGGAAAAGAAAAGACACAGGCCTCCCTCCCTGCCGTACCTGCTATTTTGGGCTCGTGAAGACACCGGGAGCGTCTGGGGTGGGGGGCGCAGCACCAAGCACGGTTCAGTTCCCGGCACTCTTGTGCCCTCATTCACTCGAGGAGCGCCTCTGCCACGTTCCTCTTTCACCTTGAGAGGAGCTGGTGGTAATGACTCATCACTAGGAAGTACTAAGTGGAAGTTCCTGACAGCCCCAACTGAATCTGCAGACAGCAGCTGTCCGGGCAGTGGCTGGGCCTGGCCACAGCCTCGCTCACCATTCCTGGAGAGGAGAGGTGCGCCCAAGTACATAATATGGACAGCCAGCCGCAGCATCCAGGTGCAGGGGTGATGGACTCTGGGGTCCTCCATGAACTCAAGCCTGTCTCGCCCATGTCTTCTCAGGTGCCCTGGGCCTTCTTCCTAAGGCAAAGCCCACGCCCCACTGCCCAGTTCATTCTGCTGAAAGCCCAGTGTTTTGCTTTTTAATTTGGTTTCCATCACACGCTGATGCCTCTATAACATGCAGTGAAGATGAACTGCCAGGGGAAGATGGTGGGCAGGGTGTCGCTGCAGGTTCCTGAGTGCTCACTCGTGATTTCTGTGCTCGTCTAGTCCCGATCTGTAGCAAACAGTCTGGGGGCCCATGTCCATCTGTGACCCCACACCGAGCAGTGCCCACAGCAAAAGGCAGCAATACTCCGTGTGAGGCTGGGGTGAACAGCCGTGCAGCCAGGGAGAAGCACAAGGGGTCCTCAGCTGGGGGATACCAGGTGGCTTCCTGGAGGAGGCAGCATTTCACTGAGACACAAAGGGAAGGGGTGGGCTGCAAACTATGAGGAAGCAGCTGGCTCCACGCAGAGGAGGCCTGTGAAGCTGGAGTGGGATTTGGTACAAGAGGTACCCAGGCNAGTATATTCCGTAAAAGGATCTGAGACAGTCTCAGCCAGCAACACCCCCGCTCACATTCATATTAAATCAGACTTACTTCGCGGGTGTGTTTAAGATTAGGAGGTTCAAAGACATGAGTTCAGTGACTGCTGTAAACTCCTAGGGGCTGTGCTGGGACCCCTCTGAGGACCCTCCCAGGCTGCCCTGCCCTCAACGCCTGTCCTCCTGCTGGTTTTTCTTGGAAGTCAGTGGCTTCCAGAGTTGTTTGGTGGTTTCTAGAGCGCTATGTGTCAGAGGGTGGGGGCCTTGTCTGGAAGGACTCTGTCTACATCCCTGCCAAGCAGCAGGTGTGAATCATCCTGGCTAAGGAATCTGTGAGTAGGGGTGGACACTGCCCACATGGGCTGCCGGGCAGACCATCCCAGCCCCACTGGAGACACCTGCCCGGTAAGACAGCCTTCTGTCTGTCTCCACTGTGGAGGAGAGCCAGGCTCCCGTTCATCACACCAAAAGGCAGCAAGAAAACCTTCTCTTGAAAATAGGGCTGTTAATTAGGGTCATTTACTCAGCACAGGGTCTGGCTCAGGACAAAAGGCCTGTGACCAGTCGCTGGTGTTATGAGGCCAGTCTTCTCCAAAAAGATTTATACTATGGGCAAGCAAACACATTTTAATATCTGACTTGAAGATTACACTTCATTATATAAAGTATTTCAATTGTAGTGTTGGAGAAGACTCTTGAGAGTCCCTTGGACAGCAAGGAGATCAAATCAGTCAATCCTAAAGGAAATCAACCCTGAATATTCATTGGAAGGACTGATGCTGAAGCTGAAGCTCCAATACTTGGGCCACTTGATAGGAAGAGCCGACTCACTGGAAGAGACCCTGATACTGGGAAAGACTGAGGCAGGAGGAGAAGGGGCCAACAGAGGACGAGATGGTCAGATAGTATCACCAACTCAGTGGACATGAATCTGAGCAAACTCTGGGAGATAGTGGAGGACAGAGAAGCCTGACATGCTGCAGTCCATGGGGTTGCAAAGAGCTGGACACAACTTAGCGACTGAACAATGATGATATAAAGTATGCGTTCCACTATGTTGGCAGCTGAAGAGTTACAAGCAAGGTTCTGGCCCGCTGACCTGTCTGTGCAATGGTCGCAAAGCTTGGTGTGGCATATTCTCCAGCCCACAGGTGGGCAGGAATCTGTCCTCCCACCCCCACCAGTCCATACTCCTTGGGTCATGTGCTGTCTGAGTCCAGCACCCGCAGCGTGAGGGTGCCAGGATGCAGGGGACCACTTGCCAGAAGTCAACCCACGCTGCTCAGTGCAGGGGGTGAGAGGCTTTGCCCGATCTTCCTTCTGTGCCGTATACACAGTCTCTGGAACAGATTATTTCCTCTGTGACGACGGTTCCCCTCTGCCATCCTAATGTCTATTACTCACTACTTTCAAAGATCAGGATTTTACAAGACTAACATATGGATCTCAAGATTTATCATATGCCCTATACCACACAGACGTGGAAATACAGCTGTGTGTACTTGCTCACATTCCGCATATTTATACCCAGCACATAAATTCACACAAACACATTCCAGGGAGAAAATAGTGCATCGGAATCAGAGGAGGTGAGTCCTGCTGCCAGCCCCGAATGGCATGGTGACTCTGTATTTATTTTAATAGACTCCCATCTGTCATTTCCAGCTATAGAAAAACATGCTGGAGTTTTAGAAAACCAGCCAAGAGAGAGCCATTCACAATTTGTTCTTATGCATCTTTTCACACAGTGCATGTTTTCAAAGAGAGGGTGAAGCTGGTTGGGTGAGCAGCTAATACCCATTTTCAGTATATTTGTTTATGGACATATTGTCCCACAATTAAAGAAGAAGTTCTGATGACAAATGCCATAAGCCCTACAAATCTGAGAGTAATATAGTGTTACAAAGATTAGAATCAACCAGAAATTTCCAAGGAGGCTACTCTCTACTCTTCTATTGCTGCGGGAGGGTGGGCTGCAAGAGTTGCGGCACGTTGGCTTAGTAGCCCCGTGGCATGTGGAATCTTTCCGGACCAGGGATTGAACCCACGTCCCCTGCGTTGGCAGGTGGATTCTCAATCGCAGGACCACCAGGGAAGTTCTTGGGACTTGTTTAAAATGAGAATCCTCATGCTTTACCTCAGACCTACTGAGTCAGAAACCCCAGGCACGGAGCCGCAGGTCTGGGTCAACAGCCTCCAGGTGGCCTAGCTGCCCAGTGGAGTCGGGGCTGGGGTCCTCGCTCCCCAGCACTGGGTGATGTTCACTTGGTTCCTTCATCTCCCCAAACTGTGGTGTCTATGAATTTAAATCTCAACTTGCCTTCTTTGTCTTTTTTTTTTTTTTGCCTATTTTTTGAACCCCTTGTGTGTGAGGGGGTGGGTGCTGATGGAGATTTGGGGGCCTGGTCTTCGGCCCCATCAGCCAGGCAGAACTGGGGACAGGAACTCACTTGGGTCGGGGACACAGATGTACAGTTCCGTCACCCCTGGCGGTTCACACAGGCTCATATGATCAGGTTTCAACATCACAATGTCACCCACACCTGCAAAATGCCAGCTTCAAATCTCTCTCCGCCTTCTCCTCAGGAAGAAACACAGAGTCATTAGGAAGAAAGCGTTTCCATGGGCAGACAGAGAGCTCCCTAGTGTAGTCACACTGATTGCACCCCATTCGAGGCTGCGAAGGGCCCTGACTTTCTTTATGCCTGCGAGGCTCTTTAGGGCGGCTCTGTAGGGGCAGCCACAGCCCTGAGCCTCTGGGCAAGGATGCTTAGACCGTGGCTTTCCTCCACGCCCAGGTCAGTACCCTGTTATCCGCTCGGGGCGGAGACTAACAGATTCCTCAAATCATATGCACAGGTGTAGTTCTCAGAATTATCAATTGCATTTTGGCTGCCTTTTGGGCGATTTAAGCCTCGTTTTTATGCGTGGCAGAAAATCTTAACAATTCAGAAAGAGTATTTTGTATGATTTGGACAAAAGGGAAAATGCATCCTGAGCCCTGCAGAAAGCTACTTAGTGGTGAAGCACTGTGTATAATGTGTAGGTAATTCACACCCAATTATGTCTCAGATTTGGCTGTGTGNAGCTTCCTAGTGTAGTCACACTGATTGCACCCCATTCGAGGCTGCGAAGGGCCCTGACTTTCTTTATGCCTGCGAGGCTCTTTAGGGCGGCTCTGTAGGGGCAGCCACAGCCCTGAGCCTCTGGGCAAGGATGCTTAGACCGTGGCTTTCCTCCACGCCCAGGTCAGTACCCTGTTATCCGCTCGGGGCGGAGACTAACAGATTCCTCAAATCATATGCACAGGTGTAGTTCTCAGAATTATCAATTGCATTTTGGCTGCCTTTTGGGCGATTTAAGCCTCGTTTTTATGCGTGGCAGAAAATCTTAACAATTCAGAAAGAGTATTTTGTATGATTTGGACAAAAGGGAAAATGCATCCTGAGCCCTGCAGAAAGCTACTTAGTGGTGAAGCACTGTGTATAATGTGTAGGTAATTCACACCCAATTATGTCTCAGATTTGGCTGTGTGTGGCTCAAAGAGGGGAGAAGCAGTGAGGATGTGAGGGTGGGTGTTTTCCCACCCTGTGGAGTCTCCTTAAAGCACATTAGGGGTCTGAGTTCTCTCCCTTCAGTCTCATGGCCAAGCGATTGGTTAATAAATGCTCGGGTTGAATGGGTCTCAGAGGCCACTTCACGTCAAGCACATTTTCCTCCCTAAAACTTGGCTCACTGGTTTTCCAATAGACGTGGGGCAGGAAGGGAGGCACCAGAGGCAAGGTGCTCCTTCCCCAACTCCCAGAGGCCATGGTCCTTCAGAAGCATCTGCTGAGGCTCCATGAGAGGAACTGTCCCCCGGGAGATGGGTGACCAGGCTGAGTGGCGAGGAGAGGGAGAACACTCTATGTGTCAGCCCAGAAAAAACGCAGACAGACCCCAAACTGCTCGACTGAACGGCTCAACTGAACTGGCCACTAGATGTTGAAATGTCCACCACAATATATGGTATATAATGCTTATCTACATTGTTTGTGACTTTGAAGGTATTTACTTGGGCTTCCCAGGTGGCTCAGTGGTAGAGAACCTGCCTGTCAATGCAGGGAACGCGGTTTGGATCGCTGGGTTGGGAAGATCCCCTGGAAAAGGAAATGGCAACCCACTTCAGTATTCTTGCCTGGAGGATCCCATGGATGGAGGAGCCTGGTAGACTACAGTCCATGGGGTCTCAAAGAGTCAGACACACCTGAGTGAGTAACACTTGCACTTTCAGATAATCCAGGATCATCTCCTGAATTTACTCCCACCTGCAGAATCCCCTTTGCCACCATGTCAGGTGACACCATCACGGGTTCTGGGGATCAGGAGATTTACCTCCTGGAGGGCCCTTGTTCTGTCCACCACAAGTACCGCATTGAGCTTGAGTCTGGACACAACACTGAGGTGCCATCTGGGTTATTTCTAGTTCCAAGAAGACTAGAAATAACCTGAGGGAAATAACTACTGAGAAGTTCCTTGCCCTACAAGGTGGGTGACTTGCACCCGCTCCGCTCCCCGCTGTCCTGACCACCACTGTCTGCTGCCTCGTCTGGCATATCCTCACAGCCTCCACCCCCTACAGTGAACCCTCTTCTCCTTGGGTTGCACACCCACTCCTTGGCCCCTCACCTCCCACCCACCCTGCTGAGAAGACAGCCCAGCTCGGCAGGGACATGGGCACAGCCTGACTCTTCCTCAGCATTGCCATAGGCCTCCATGCACACAGGCAAGCGCTTTGCACCTTTTCCTGGATAAACACTATTCTCGATGGCTCCCCCTCTCCTGCTGACAGAACCTGTTCCCTGTCTTGGTGGAGCTCCTTGGGAGGGAAACTCCACACGGAGCCCCACTGGGGACACAAGATTCTTGTCTGGACGATCCAACCACCCCAGGGCCTGAGTGTCCACTGCCAAGGCAAGGATGACACCCTGCTGAGGTTGATGGATGACATCATTCCCAGTACTTCCCTGGAACCACGGGGAGAGCAAGAAGTCTCTCTGTCTTTCTTTAAACAGCTGATTATCCATTTATTGAAAAGGCTGATTTAAGCATCTGCAGTGGTGACTTCCTGGGCTTCCCAGGATGACTCAGTGGTAAAGAATCCAGCTGCCAATGCAGGAGATGCAGGAGATGTGGGTTCAAACCCTGAGTTGAGAAGATCTGAGTTGAGTAGTAGAGTTTCCTTCCCAAGGGAACATGGCAACCCACTCCAGTTTTGTTTCCTGGGAAATTCCATGGACGGAGGAGCCCTGTGGGCTACAGTCTATGGGGTGGCAGAGTCGGACACAACTGATTCACTGAGCACACAATGGTGACTTCTGTCTCAACTCCCAGCTCAGTAGGTGGGAGAGATCCGCATGACGACCTCAGAAGGACAGTGCAGGCTGGCGAGTCGCTGGTGGATTCTCACGCGGGAAGGATTCCAAGTCTTAGAACCTTAGAACCATTCCTCGTGGTGATTCTCAGAGTCCTGGTGGGCATCTGAACTGGTCCTTTCACTCTGAGGCTCTTTTCCTTTGAGCCTCTGATCAGGTCAGCTCACATCTTCAACAATTTCACATAGCGGCTGGGGAGGGTGATTCTGACTTGGTGAGTCACCACTTCTGGCTCCACAGGGCATCTTCCCAGTGTCATTTAAAAGTCACAGCTGTGGTTCGGATTCCTGGCTGACTTGCTCCTCAGCAAGAGTGGGTGATGCTGGGTGAACCATGAGTGGGCAGCCCTGGCCCTCCAGGGCGATTGCGCCTTCCTGTCCTGATGCTGGGGTGGCTGGAACACAAGGATGGGAGTTTCAGGAGGGTGGGACCCACCTGAGGCAGGGCCTGCCTGAGGCCGAGGATGGGGTAACTGAGGGGGAGCAGCCAGAGCGTCTTGGCACCCCCTGAGTGCCGGGTCCTGCGGTTCCTTCAGCCAGGCCTGCCGGGGAGTTGCCAGGAGAGCCACCCTGCTCGCTAGGCTGCTCTGGGCCCTGCTTTGGTTGCCTCAGCAGAAGAGCCTACTGATGCCCGCTTGCCCCGAGCCGAGAGGTGCTGGTCTCTCTGGATGACCTGGGTAGGGGCCGCCCCACTCCACATCAGTGTTCGTCTATAAACACGGCTGCCACATGTTATTTTCACTAGAGCCTTTAGTGGCTGAGGGGAGGTGGGGGGTGGGCCCTCCTTTTGTGGAGAAGGAAGAGCATTAGTGGGAGAAGCATCCCTTTGGCTCAGAGATAGATTTGAATTTCAGGAAAGGGTCTTTCTCTGGGAACATTTCACCTGGCGTAACTTTCTGATGGGCCGTCCTTTCTCACTTTCCTGCTACTCTCCAGCTCCTCTGGGTTTGAGAATAGGAGTCAGAGCAGAAGGCACTCAAATGCAATTGAATACAGACCCCACCATCCTGATAGAGCTCTCAGTGGCTCCCAGCGGGCTCAGAATAAGCATGACGTTTGCACCACAGCCACCCTCCTGTGACCTGTGACCTCTCACTCTCTCTATCATTCACTCTTTCAAACACTTGGTTGGCCAGTGAGTGTGCTGAGGACCTGGAGCAGGAGAGGTTTGAGGTCAGGGGGCTGAGAGCAGGGGGTACAGGGACATAAAGCTAGGTGCCCCGAAGTCTCACTTATCACCCCAGACCACATCACCAAGAGCCTTGTGCACACCAGGTGCCTTGTGGCCCCTCTCTGTGCCGTTCTAGGGGAGGTCACATCACCAGGTTTGTTGCTATAAATAGGACTGAGTCCACAACTGAGGGCAGAAACACAACTCTCAGTACTCCTGGGAGGAGACTGGCTCCAGATTGGTCCATGAGGCAGACCCCCAGCTCCTGGCCCAGCCCGTGGTTCCCATCTGCACAGCCTCCTCTAGGGAGGTACAGTGGCTTTCTGACCACATGCAGGAAAGACCTCCCCTTTTCATGGAGGTGGGGACCAAGAGCTTGACTAGGAGGGGAGGGGACAGTCACCTTGCCTGCAACGTAGCTGGCCAGCCAAGCCTGGGACACAGCTTCCGGTTCCTGTCTGCACGCTTTGGTACCCGCGCCACAGCGTCCACCTCAACTGGGCTGGATGTGGGTCTCAGACCCTCCCCTCCTCGGCCTTTGCCCCGTCTGCCCTGAACAAACCTCCCAGCATGTGACCTCAACACTCAGCCGCTGGGAACCCCTCACTCCCGCTGCTGTTTTCTCTGCTCCCTGTCATCAGTCAAGATCACTCTGAGATGCAGATAGTCTGAGGAACTCGCCCGCTCTGTGTCAGAGCACTGTATAAACTTTGCATGCGCAAGCCGCCAGCCTGCTCATCAGACACTCAAAGGTCAGAGATAAATCTGATGCTATGTGACCCCCAAGTATCATAAGCCAGTTCGGCTGCCCTTGGCTACGTGCACCTCATCAAAAATGAACAAACAGGAGCTTGCCTGGGATCACCTACTTGCTTCCCCATCATCCCGGAGCTCTTTTAGTGCTCTTTCCAGATCCCATGGGCCCTGCTTGGCACACTTCATGGGAGGTGTTTATCACTCACTCGGTGGAGCCAACAGGGCTCTTGCACCTTGGTGGAGGCAGAATCTGCAGAAGGGACTCACCACATATCAAAGCGAATCCCAAATGTGAAGTCATCCCCATCTGGTCTGCTTGTAAACAGGCTTTTCTCTCAAACCCACAACTGAAAACCCAGACCAATTTGTTTTTAATGTCATGTAACTGATGGAAGGCAGGAGGAGAAAGGGATGACAGAGGATGAGATGGTTGGATGGCATTACTTGCTCGATGAACATGATAAACTGATCGAAGATCAGAGAGTTTCGGGTCTGTTTCAGGAGTAAGCTGTCCGGCATGACCAGTGCCCAGCACAAACTGTGTCCAGATTACAGTGAGTGACGCCCTGACGGCAGCTACTTGGATCTGGAAGCCAAGATCCCATAAGCCCCCGGGGGATGCTACTGCCTTCTGGCTTATGGTGTGCAACCGAGGCTTTTCATCAGCTCAGCAGAGCACGTGCGCCCCGGCCTTCATACACAGGTAGGACTGTCCTACACGTCCCGCCTCCTGACCGTCGGCCACCAACCACCACTGCCAGTGACATCTTTGCCTGGAGATCTCCATCTCTTAGCAACCAAAGATTTTTATTTACTCAACCCCAGTTGAATGGGTTGGTAGAAATAATTTCAATTATGAAGACTATTCTGTTTTTGTTCTGAATTGATGACTTGTTAATTTCAAGAAACTTCCTTTGATTCCCGCTGCCTTATCCCTCCAAACAAACACGGAAAAGACGAGACATCGTTGTGGAATCCAGTATGATGTCGCCATCTGGGGGTGTCTGCTGACTTCCCGGAAGTAAAGGAACAGAGGGTTGGAAATGAGGTGGGTAAGCACAGGCATCTGCGGGCTTTAGGAAAGGGTCTCGAGAAGGAAACCCTTTTCTGTCTGCACAGTAGGATTCATCTCGGGGATGGGGCGCTTGGGTCTCGGATGGAAGACCTGTGTCCAGGGTTCCCGACTCGAGGAAGCTGGGCCCTGCCTTTCACTGTCTCAGAACACGGGTTTATGGGGCGCTTGGGCCAGCTCCCAGCTCAGGCATGTGGTGCATTTTAACAAGCTTGTCAGGGGCATGTGGTGCTTGGCCGGCACAGCAGGGGGGTGGCGGGGGAAGGGAGGCACCAGCTCACCCTCCAGCCCAAGCTGTGGCCTCTGCCTCCTCCCAGGCCGTTCTGGTCTGGCTTTTGGCTCACAGCAGACAGGAAAAGAGGCCAGGCTCATTTCAGCGGCTGAAACCACNTTCAGGAAAGGGTCTTTCTCTGGGAACATTTCACCTGGCGTAACTTTCTGATGGGCCGTCCTTTCTCACTTTCCTGCTACTCTCCAGCTCCTCTGGGTTTGAGAATAGGAGTCAGAGCAGAAGGCACTCAAATGCAATTGAATACAGACCCCACCATCCTGATAGAGCTCTCAGTGGCTCCCAGCGGGCTCAGAATAAGCATGACGTTTGCACCACAGCCACCCTCCTGTGACTTGTGCCCTCTCACTCTCTCTATCATTCACTCTTTCAAACACTTGGTTGGCCAGTGAGTGTGCTGAGGACCTGGAGCAGGAGAGGTTTGAGGTCAGGGGGCTGAGAGCAGGGGGTACAGGGACATAAAGCTAGGTGCCCCGAAGTCTCACTTATCACCCCAGACCACATCACCAAGAGCCTTGTGCACACCAGGTGCCTTGTGGCCCCTCTCTGTGCCGTTCTAGGGGAGGTCACATCACCAGGTTTGTTGCTATAAATAGGACTGAGTCCACAACTGAGGGCAGAAACACAACTCTCAGTACTCCTGGGAGGAGACTGGCTCCAGATTGGTCCATGAGGCAGACCCCCAGCTCCTGGCCCAGCCCGTGGTTCCCATCTGCACAGCCTCCTCTAGGGAGGTACAGTGGCTTTCTGACCACATGCAGGAAAGACCTCCCCTTTTCATGGAGGTGGGGACCAAGAGCTTGACTAGGAGGGGAGGGGACAGTCACCTTGCCTGCAACGTAGCTGGCCAGCCAAGCCTGGGACACAGCTTCCGGTTCCTGTCTGCACGCTTTGGTACCCGCGCCACAGCGTCCACCTCAACTGGGCTGGATGTGGGTCTCAGACCCTCCCCTCCTCGGCCTTTGCCCCGTCTGCCCTGAACAAACCTCCCAGCATGTGACCTTAACACTCAGCCGCTGGGAACCCCTCACTCCCGCTGCTGTTTTCTCTGCTCCCTGTCATCAGTCAAGATCACTCTGAGATGCAGATAGTCTGAGGAACTCGCCCGCTCTGTGTCAGAGCACTGTATAAACTTTGCATGCGCAAGCCGCCAGCCTGCTCATCAGACACTCAAAGGTCAGAGATAAATCTGATGCTATGTGACCCCCAAGTATCATAAGCCAGTTCGGCTGCCCTTGGCTACGTGCACCTCATCAAAAATGAACAAACAGGAGCTTGCCTGGGATCACCTACTTGCTTCCCCATCATCCCGGAGCTCTTTTAGTGCTCTTTCCAGATCCCATGGGCCCTGCTTGGCACACTTCATGGGAGGTGTTTATCACTCACTCGGCGGAGCCAACAGGGCTCTTGCACCTTGGTGGAGGCAGAATCTGCAGAAGGGACTCACCACATATCAAAGCGAATCCCAAATGTGAAGTCATCCCCATCTGGTCTGCTTGTAAACAGGCTTTTCTCTCAAACCCACAACTGAAAACCCAGACCAATTTGTTTTTAATGTCATGTAACTGATGGAAGGCAGGAGGAGAAAGGGATGACAGAGGATGAGATGGTTGGATGGCATTACTTGCTCGATGAACATGATAAACTGATCGAAGATCAGAGAGTTTCGGGTCTGTTTCAGGAGTAAGCTGTCCGGCATGACCAGTGCCCAGCACAAACTGTGTCCAGATTACAGTGAGTGACGCCCTGACGGCAGCTACTTGGATCTGGAAGCCAAGATCCCATAAGCCCCCGGGGGATGCTACTGCCTTCTGGCTTATGGTGTGCAACCGAGGCTTTTCATCAGCTCAGCAGAGCACGTGCGCCCCGGCCTTCATACACAGGTAGGACTGTCCTACACGTCCCGCCTCCTGACCGTCGGCCACCAACCACCACTGCCAGTGACATCTTTGCCTGGAGATCTCCATCTCTTAGCAACCAAAGATTTTTATTTACTCAACCCCAGTTGAATGGGTTGGTAGAAATAATTTCAATTATGAAGACTATTCTGTTTTTGTTCTGAATTGATGACTTGTTAATTTCAAGAAACTTCCTTTGATTCCCGCTGCCTTATCCCTCCAAACAAACACGGAAAAGACGAGACATCGTTGTGGAATCCAGTATGATGTCGCCATCTGGGGGTGTCTGCTGACTTCCCGGAAGTAAAGGAACAGAGGGTTGGAAATGAGGTGGGTAAGCACAGGCATCTGCGGGCTTTAGGAAAGGGTCTCGAGAAGGAAACCCTTTTCTGTCTGCACAGTAGGATTCATCTCGGGGATGGGGCGCTTGGGTCTCGGATGGAAGACCTGTGTCCAGGGTTCCCGACTCGAGGAAGCTGGGCCCTGCCTTTCACTGTCTCAGAACACGGGTTTATGGGGCGCTTGGGCCAGCTCCCAGCTCAGGCATGTGGTGCATTTTAACAAGCTTGTCAGGGGCATGTGGTGTGTGGCCGGCACAGCAGGGGGGTGGCGGGGGAAGGGAGGCACCAGCTCACCCTCCAGCCCAAGCTGTGGCCTCTGCCTCCTCCCAGGCCGTTCTGGTCTGGCTTTCGGCTCACAGCAGACAGGAAAAGAGGCCAGGCTCATTTCAGCGGCTGAAACCACCGCCAAAATTTCCAGAGGCAAGTGTGACCGCAGCCCGGATGGGGGAGCAGCACCGAGGGTCCCTCCCTGGGCCTTGCTCTCGCAGTGTGTTGGTTATGGTTCTGGGGGAGTCAATGTGCTTTCGTGTGTGGACAGCATCTCAGCTGGGCAGAGGCCGAGGTGGCCCTGGGGGTCCAGGACCACTCGTCCAGGGGCAGCAGTGGTCAATCACCATGCTCACCAGCATGGTGCCCGCCAGGCAGGCCACTACTCATCCACCATCCTGCCTCTTCCACTCACACTAGCCCTGAGGTCTGCACTCTGACAAGTGCACTCTGACAGGTTCATAGCTGAAGGCCTGGAGGGCTTCCTGGGTCACCTACAGAACCTGGGGCCTCAGGCTCATCTGTCCAGACCTTTGGGTGTGGGGGGCCCATGCAGACCAGGAGTGGTGTAGTGTGGGAGCTGGCCTTGTAGAGGAGGGAGGGGCAGAGGGGTCAGGGCCCTGTGGGGGTGGAGCATGGCAGGAGAGAGACTCACTAGATGTGTCCCTTCCTGATGGCCCGCCTGCCAAGTGCACAGAGAACAGAGGTGGCCATGGAAATTTCTGGAAAGGTTTCTACCCACCAGAAACCCCTGCTTTCTCTTATCATCCCCGGTACCTCATTGTGTTGCAGCATCCACACCATTAGCATGATGTTATTTTTCTTTGCACTCACTCAGTTTATCACTGTCCATACAGATACACACCCACACACAGGTAAGTGTGTATACACACACGTGCATGCACACTCATGCATTACATATATAGACACACACACATATACATGTAGGGGTGTCCACATGCACACATGTGTGTGCACATATATGTGTATGCACACATACACCCATCCTTTCCACAGAGTCCTTATATCTCTCTTCGGTAGAAAACTGGCATCACTTGCTATAAAGAATGGGTCATTGTAAGAGATAAAAGAATATTGCTATGTTCTGGCCGATAGTACACAGTGCTTGGAGGCAGGGTGCACGATGATAACTAGCAGGAGCTCTGGGACTGGATTGCCTGGCTGCAATTCTGCTTTGGAGATTTTTTTTTCCTGTATGACCTTGGACAAGTGACTTCACCTCTCTGACTCAGTTTCATCATCTATGCAACGGGGGTAATAAAATAACCCCTCTTACCGGGTCTCACGAACTAAAGGGTCTGTCCCCAAAGGGCTGAGCGCAATGTCTGCTAAAGGATAGTGTTCCTGGTCCTGTTACTGTTCTCGCAGTTGCTAGTAAGGCTGTGATGGTTCCTTCCTGGCTGAGGTTCTGTGCCCGAGGTCTATTCTGCTCTTAGAGAGAGATTAGAAGAATCAAAGACACATTGGTTGAGAACTGGCGCTTTCTCCTTGAGGTGGTCAGAACAGATGGGTGAGCCTTGGCATTAGAAAGCAGATTCTTTCTTTTTAAGGCTCTTCCATCTGCGTTCCTGCACTCTGTGTGCCTCTCCTGGGTCCTCATCCACCTCAGGGAGCAAGGGCCATCCTGGAGTCTGGACCTTGGCGTGCATCCTGGCAGGGTGGGGGGTCCTGGAAGTCCAGCCCTTCCTATACTCCTCACAGTTCATCCTCTGGGGATGTTCCCCAAACATGGGAGAGGGCAGGGCAGTGGGAAGAGGCTGGGGCCACACACAGTGCCCAGTGGCCTGGGGGCACAGGTGCCCAGGAACCTGTGCTAGCTCCTCTCTCTGCCGCCTGTGGCAGGTATCCCAGGGCCACCCTGGAAGACCAGGAGGAAGGAGAAGGGGGTTTTGCCTGCAAATGCTAATTCCTGGAGAGGCCGGGGTGCCAGATGCAGGAGCCCCTGTTTGCTGTCACATGTAATTAAACTCCTGAGACCGTGGTCGTGCAGGTAGGAAGTCCTACCACCTGCTGTCCTCTGATTGCTTCCAGGAAGTGGGTTCGCTGATGAGGGAGCCCCACACCCTTGACCCAGGAGGCCCAGACTCGCCAGAGCCTGGAGCTAGAGGCTGCCTGGCCAGAAAACGATTTTTCCAAGAAGAGCACCAAAGACAGTGCAAGACATAACTTTTTTCAAGCTCGATAATGAGCAGCTTTTCCAGCCCATGTTCACGGGAAGTGGTAGCAGAGCAGGGGGAATGAGACAAATTAAAACAGGCCTGACCAAGCGAGAGTTTCCTGAATGAAACATCAAAGGCAGCCCTAGGTGGGAGGCTATTTACAGATTCTGAGAGCCTGAGTTNTGAGCACCAAAGACAGTGCAAGACATAACTTTTTTCAAGCTCGATAATGAGCAGCTTTTCCAGCCTGTGTTCACGGGAAGTGGTAGCAGAGCAGGGGGACTGAGACAAATTAAAACAGGCCTGGACCAAGCGAGAGTTTCCTGAATGAAACATCAAAGGCAGCCCTAGGTGGGAGGCTATTTACAGATTCTGAGAGCCTGAGTTATTCATCACCATGGCCCCTGGGCCATGAGGGTTCTCCCAGTGTGTGCGCTCACCACACCTTGCACGGAGTCTGCTGGTGTCGTCATATCTACTTAGAGTGACACAGACTCCCTGTCTGGACTTACCTCCAGCCCCCTGCAGAAGGGCAGTCACGGGAGGGGTGGGCTTGGGAGGGAAGGGGTTGATGTGAATGCTGAGCACCTCTGCTAAGTACTCAGGGACCCCAAAGTACTGAGTACTGGGGCTCTCTGCTAAGTACTCAGGTACTCCTAAGTACTCAGTACTGGGCACTTTTGCTAAGTACTCAGGGACCCCAAGGTACTCTGTATTGGCTAACTCTGCTAAATACTCAGGACTCCAAGTACTCAGTACTGGACACCCTTATGAAATACTCAGGACATCTCAGTACTTTGTACTGGACACTTCTGTTAAGTGCTCAATATTGGGTGCCTCTGTGAGGTACACAGGCAGTCGGCCACCCTTAAGATCCAATTTCCCCTCTGGGGTTGGTTCAAAGCCTGAAGTCTTACCCTGTTTCCGGGCGTTACCAAGGAAAAGTCACACTTTTCTCCAATGGTCCCCATCTGCCCTGTCTCACTCAGGCCAGGCTTCTGCTCCATGGGGCTCCGAGGGTGACTGTCCTTCCCTCCAGACACCTGGCCCTAGCCCGGCCACTGACATGTTCCATCCACTGCAGATTCCATCAATGACCATCTGCGAGCCTGGACCACCGAGGCCCAGGGTGGTCTCTGATATAAAGGAAGACAGGGGCTGGGGGTCTCCATGGGGGCTCATGGTAGACGAGACAAGGAAGGGGCATGGCTCTGCATGGGAGACAGGGACCTCGGGGGACTGGGGAGACCTGAGGGGGTTCTGTACTCGCGTGTATGCTAGGGGAGGGGTCATTCATGGAAGCAACTCCTTGGAGGTAAGTCCCAGGAGAATCTGGCTTTAAAAACTCACGTGTGTGCCCACCTGTGGCAAACCCAGGTACGTGGCTGTGGTCAAGCTTTCCACAATTTAAGCATGTCACTACGAGGTTTCCAAGGAGACAGCCACTGCAGCTCATTCTGGTTCCTCTCATGGGAAGATGCTGTTTCTCTGGCTTTGTGGTCTTCCTCGTAGCTCCCCTTGTAGCCTCAGCTTCCTGGGTCCCCAGCCTTCTTCATGTCCAGCCTCCCTGGGAGGTCCCCCTGATGGTGGGTTTGGCAAATACCATCCCCAGCAGCTACCCCATCCCTAGGGCTCTGTGTAGAGAGCTGACCCTTACCCGGGGCCCCCAGGACTGTGCCTGTGGACCAGCCTCCCTGGGGGTGAGCAACCCCACTGCTCAGCTGCCTGCAGGGGACATTCTCCTTGGAAGGCAGGTGGCCATGATATTCTCTGCAAGTTAAAATTTTTTTTTAACTTTAAAAATATGTATTGGTTTGTCTGTGCCAGGTCTTCGCTGTGAACTCTTGCAGGTCCAGCAGGTGAACTTTTTAACTGAGGCATGTGTGATCTCATTCCCTGACCAGGGGTTGAACCCGAGCCCCCTGCACTGGGAGTGTAGGTTCTTAGCCACGGGACCACTGGGGTAGCCCCTCTGCAAGCTTTTAAAGACAGGTGCCTCCAGGGACTCATCCAGTAGGATCTGAGAGTCCTTCCCTGGGGCTGGGTCCTGTGCTCAGAGCTCTCATATGCACTGTCTTCACAATTCTGAATAGCAACTAACAGAGTGACTGTGGACTAAGATGGTGCTTCTTGAAATGACTTCAAGACCACCAGCCCCGGGGAATTGACAGACGCACAGTTTTGGCCCCCCCAAACCTACTGGCTCAGAAACTCGGTGGTGGGTGGGCTGCCCACCTATCCTGTCCATGCAGCCTGCCCACAGCCAGGCACCTACCGTCACCACAGGAGGGCACATCAGTGTGTTTTTAAAGGATTAGCTTCTTTTACCAGCATGGATTTAACACTATGGGTTTTGGTCCATCACAAATCCCACGCCACGCTACATTGCACTATGAGGCAAAGGCCACGTTTATATTACTAAGTATTCTGCAAACATCTTCATCTCAAGAGCCTCTGCTCAATGTCCCTCCAGCAACACACAGAACCTGGATGCACACACACACAGACCAGACTTCTGAGCCTTCTGGAACGATCTCCATAGCACTGGTTTGCTTTTCCCTTTACTGTGACCTTGAAGAAGTCACAGACAACCCTGTCCTACATTTTCCTAATCTGGGAAACTAGAGAACAACTTATCTGCCTCATCAGAGGTGCTTCAGAATGAGTTTTGATAAGCGAGAGAAAAGGACATAAAACTAATAGCATCAGATAGGCGTTTGTAAGCTGCTTTGAAAGTCATCTTGTGGGTTTATCTTTATAACCCCCAATTCCTCGATACATTGAGAAACACACTCACGAAAATGTGCACCAGTAGCCATGTGAGACCCTGCTGAAGCAGCCTGTTTGTGGAGACCAACCTCCTCCTTTGTGACTCAGAGCATGGAGAGGAGCTGGCTCTGGTGTCAATAGTTAGGTTTGCGAGTTCATGAGTCATGGTGTGGGATGGAGAAAAAGGGCTGTCCACCAGGTCCGGCTGCAGGGAGTGTGGCCCTCGGAAGGATCCATGGTTGACCACGTGTCCCTGAGACACTTGTCCTGTGAATGGATTCAGTCACACATCTGTCAGGCCCTGCTCTGGTCCAAGAATGTTCTAGATGCTGGGGGTCTCCGTGGCAGCCTCAGTGGGACTCGGCTATTGTCAGCCGTGCCTGGCAAGTCTCCAGTGTGTGTTTCTAGAGTAGAAACAATAAGAGGCCCTGGAAATCAGTGGCCAGGTTAACTCGCTGCATTCTTATGCTGTGGCCCTTTGGAGAGCGTGGAGGGAGAACCTGGCCAGCACAGGCAACCCCAGCCCTGGTCCACCTCCCTGTCTGCCTGCCAGGGCCTTGTCTCCAAATCTGCAAACCCTGCCATTGGTACATTGTCCAGGAGAGGGCCTGTGGGAGTCTGACTCTCCAAAGTCCTCTCCTAGTGAGCCCATCCCTCCACCGAGGGAGGACCATGCTTGGAGGGCAGCCCCTGCAGCCTCCCTGGCCCTCTCGTGAGAGGCTGTCCCATCGCCTGTGACCATCACGAGGGCTGATGCCACACCTTCCAGGCCCTACACATTCGGACATTTGGAACAGAGTCATTTCAAACAGGAACAGGGTCACGTGGTCCAGGCAGGTGCATTCTTGGCCCCTGGTTCCTCTTATCAGCTGCCCGCCTTTATCTGTGCTGTGCTGGGCACCCACTGCTCACAGGGACCCTGCGATGGGATGCCAGGGACCCATTCTGGCTGTCCCCTGTGCCCTCCCTACCCCACGCCTAGAGCAGAGGCAACACATGAGTGAAGGAAGGAACGAGCAGGTGAGCAAACAAGCCTGCTTCCAGAGCCGACGTGCTCATGGGATGCACAAACCCATGGGATGACAAAGGATGTGATTCCCTGCTTGGCTGAGACCTTCTGCTGAGGCTGGGCCCTGGGAAGGGGCCTCTCCTCTGGAGAGGGGGACATGCCCATGGTCAGAGAGGCCAGGCAGTGCCTGGGATATAGGTCACTTCTTTGAGCTGGGTCCCTAGTGCCAGTGCTGGGTGCAGAGGCCAAAAGGAAAGAGTTTGTGTGTGTGCATGTGTGTGCATGTGTGTGGGGGTGTGTGTACCATAATAATGGTCACACTTATACAGCAACCTGTCTATTAAAAACTGGAGGGCACACATGGCCACAAAGCAGAGGGGACACAGCCCAGAGCCGCTCCCCAGCAAGGAGCCTTGCCTGAGTTTCCACGTCTGCTCCCGGCCGCTTGCCTAAGCTGAGATGCACGCAAGTACCGAGTGCACATGTGCACATTGACTTATACAATTACAAACGCACTATTCTTATTAAGGAGAGGACCAAAACTCCAATAAGTGTAATAAAAAGAAAAGCCCTTCTTGGAGCCCCTGGTTCCTGCCCGCCTCCCCAAACCAGTCACCTGTCTCCACAGGTGGCTGGGAGCTGCCAGCCAGGGTGGCCGCTGCTCCACTTGGGGGTCCATCTAGAACACCTGGTCCTCTGGTCTGAAGACCTTTCTAGTCAAGGTTTTTGTGGGTGAGGTCACACTCCCTCTAAAACTTTAGCTCCTGATTTTATTATTCAACCTGATTCTATAACTGCTTTATGTCATTTTTGGTAAACATTTTTGGTAAGTGTTAGAGATGCCAAATGAAACTCAATAATGGATTAACACACATCTGATAAATACAGCTGTGTAATAAATTACGAAAGAGCCAGATGAAAATCAAATAATTACGCATATGACTTTAAAAAAAGATTACATTGCTTTTCACACAATATAAATTCACAACTAATTAACAGTGAAAACTTCTATAGAATTCTTGAACTTTCTTTGGCATAATTATAGGAAATGAAAATGCATTTTTTTTCAAATGAAAAATCACCCCATGAATTAATATCCCAAGCATTAGCCTGGGAACAATCATCAGGTAAAATTAAATTTCAAGATTCTGTGGATTTGAAGGAATTTTTCTCAAACACTAATGATGGGCATGCAGATAGGCAGTTTTTTTCTAAAGGACAATATGACAGAACTTAAAAAACACTATAAATGTCTGTTATTATGACCCAATAATTCTATTTTTTCAGAATTTATCCCAAGGAAATAACAGACAAATGCAAAAATGATTGAGTGTTTATTATTACATTATTTATAATATTGAAAAATTAAAAGTAACATAAACATCAGTCATACAGGACTGGCCAAATTACAGTTTCCTCATAGTAGTGTATCCAGTCGTTTAAAATGATGATGTAAATTTATAACATGGGTAGCTGCACATGGTTTATTGAGAAACCAAGCACCTTACTATTTAGCATAGAGAGTATCACCCCACTGCAATAAATGAACATATATATATACGTAATTTATGGGAATAAGAACATGCATAAAAGAAACTATGTAAAAGTAGTTTTGCATGGATCCTGGGGATATGGATGATTTTTTCCTGTATTTTTCACTTTTTTACCATGAATGTCTATTGTGTACTTTAAAAAGGTTAAAGAAATGGTGACATTAAAAATGTTGACATTGACTCAAACTTCATATTATTCAGTTCGCTTTTTCTCTTCTCTGTGATTGCAGGCTGCAGTCCTAACCAAGGACATCCTCTAAGTAAATATGTGGAAGGTCAGTTGCTATTCTCTACCCAGCACCCGTCACCCCTTGCTGTGGGACTCTCCTCTTCTTTGAGCATCATCTGGACAACAGATACTGGGATGTGCCTCTCACCCCAGAGCTGANGTCAAGGTTTTTGTGGGTGAGGTCACACTCCCTCTAAAACTTTAACTCCTGATTTTATTATTCAACCTGATTCTATAACTGCTTTATGTCATTTTTGGTAAACATTTTTGGTAAGTGTTAGAGATGCCAAATGAAACTCAATAATGGATTAACACACATCTGATAAATACAGCTGTGTAATAAATTACGAAAGAGCCAGATGAAAATCAAATAATTACGCATATGACTTTAAAAAAAGATTACATTGCTTTTCACACAATATAAATTCACAACTAATTAACAGTGAAAACTTCTATAGAATTCTTGAACTTTCTTTGGCATAATTATAGGAAATGAAAATGCATTTTTTTTCAAATGAAAAATCACCCCATGAATTAATATCCCAAGCATTAGCCTGGGAACAATCATCAGGTAAAATTAAATTTCAAGATTCTGTGGATTTGAAGGAATTTTTCTCAAACACTAATGATGGGCATGCAGATAGGCAGTTTTTTTCTAAAGGACAATATGACAGAACTTAAAAAACACTATAAATGTCTGTTATTATGACCCAATAATTCTATTTTTTCAGAATTTATCCCAAGGAAATAACAGACAAATGCAAAAATGATTGAGTGTTTATTATTACATTATTTATAATATTGAAAAATTAAAAGTAACATAAACATCAGTCATACAGGACTGGCCAAATTACAGTTTCCTCATAGTAGTGTATCCAGTCGTTTAAAATGATGATGTAAATTTATAACATGGGTAGCTGCACATGGTTTATTGAGAAACCAAGCACCTTACTATTTAGCATAGAGAGTATCACCCCACTGCAATAAATGAACATATATATATACGTAATTTATGGGAATAAGAACATGCATAAAAGAAACTATGTAAAAGTAGTTTTGCATGGATCCTGGGGATATGGATGATTTTTTCCTGTATTTTTCACTTTTTTACCATGAATGTCTATTGTGTACTTTAAAAAGGTTAAAGAAATGGTGACATTAAAAATGTTGACATTGACTCAAACTTCATATTATTCAGTTCGCTTTTTCTCTTCTCTGTGATTGCAGGCTGCAGTCCTAACCAAGGACATCCTCTAAGTAAATATGTGGAAGGTCAGTTGCTATTCTCTACCCAGCACCCGTCACCCCTTGCTGTGGGACTCTCCTCTTCTTTGAGCATCATCTGGACAACAGATACTGGGATGTGCCTCTCACCCCAGAGCTGAGGTCTCTTCCCCTAACACCTGCCATCCACAATCACAAAGGTAAGTGAATTAAAAGAGGAATATCTTTTTTCACAATTGTGTTTAAGACTAAGGGAACAGAGAGAAGCCCAAGAGAGGTACTAAAATCACTAAATCACTGGAAAATAAATGAGCATAGGTAAAATTTTGAGATTCTCTAAATTAGAGAAGAAGAGATTGGTGGGAGACCCCTAGAGTAGGGTTGACCAGATGGCCCTTAGTTCATCTGTGGGTAAGGCAACCCTTTCCTAGGTCACAGGGCTCTTATGAGGTGAAGCCTGAGTTCTGGCTTCACCAAAACACCAGAGGTTTGAGTCCGCACCCACGCACTGACCAGGTGAGGGGCTGACTGGACTGAGGGTTCCTGTTAAGATAAGTTGCTGGTCTTAAGTGACAAGGTAAGGAAGCTGCAGAAAAGAAACCAGGACAGTAACAAGTGCATCCACCTGTTCTTGGGAGGCTCTGCACACAGGGCTGGGAGATCCAAGCAACATCAATACCTGTGAGTCTGGGAAACACCCACCAAAATGCTTTCTCCAAATACTGTCATTCCCCAAATATGAAGACACAGTCAGAAGTCACTGCCTTGGCAAGTCACAATTCTAACTTGCAAGAGAACCCAAATGTCCTTTCTGGAATACTACTGGTTTTAACACCTCTTTCAGTAAAGGTCTGATGTTAGTCCTGGGTGGAAATAAATATAAGGAACCTTTAAGAACATAATTATGCAGACAGTCTATATATGGATACATTGATCAAAACCCTTGCTGATATCTAAATGAAATAATTTTTACAGCTTTTCAGTCCAGCACTGAGTGGTTCTTCGGATCACGTCTGGTGGCTCCATGGATTATAACAGAGAACATGGCGGCCCAGAGGGAATGGACCCTGATGGTGTCTTTGAGAGCAACTGGAATGAGATTGTTGATAACTTTGATGATATGAACTTAAAGGAGTCTCTTCTTCGAGGCATCTATGCTTATGGTTTTGAGAAGCCATCAGCTATTCAGCAGAGAGCTATTATTCCATGTATTAAAGGGTATGATGTGATTGCCCAAGCTCAGTCAGGTACTGGCAAGACAGCCACATTTGCTATTTCACATCCTGCAACAGTTGGAGATTGAGTTCAAGGAGACCCAAGCACTAGTATTGGCCCCCACCAGAGAACTGGCTCAACAGATCCAAAAGGTAATTCTGGCACTTGGAGATTATATGGGAGCAACTTGTCATGCCTGCATTGGTGGAACAAATGTTAGAAATGAAATGCAAAAACTGCAGGCTGAAGCGCCACATATTGTTGTTGGAACACCAGGAAGAGTGTTTGATATGTTAAACAGATGATATCTCTCTCCAAAATGGATCAAAATGTTCGTTTTGGATGAAGCAGATGAAATGCTGAGCCGAGGGTTTAAGGATCAAATCTATGACATTTTCCAAAAATTAAATACTAGTATTCAGGTGGTGTTGCTTTCTGCCACAATGCCAACGGATGTGTTGGAAGTGACCAAAAAATTCATGAGAGATCCAATTCGAATTTTGGTGAAAAAGGAAGAATTGACCCTTGAAGGAATCAAACAGTTTTATATTAATGTTGAAAGAGAGGAATGGAAGTTGGATACACTTTGTGACTTGTATGAGACACTGACAATTACACAGGCTGTTATTTTTCTCAATACAAGGCGCAAGGTGGACTGGCTCACAGAGAAAATGCATGCCAGGGACTTCACAGTTTCTGCCCTG
>SJYW01052332.1:227789-273917 GCA_006410735.1 Raphicerus campestris
TTGAGCCTGCTTCCTTGCTACCCTTCTTCTCCCTCCCTCCCTCCCTCTCTTCCTCCTTCCCTTCCTTCCTCCCTCCCTTCTTGGAATCCCTTTTGCACAGTGTTTCTCCAGCTGCTGTGTAATGTCTGATTGCTTGTTCTTGCTTCTTAACACACTGTGGGACTGTGTTTGGACGCAAGTCCTTGGACTAGCTTTGTCAGTCTGAATTTCCATGAGAATGCACTTGAACATGTATTTTTCTTTTATGCATTTCACATCTATGAAATGTTTTACATTCTAATATTCAGTATTCTAGTGAGTGGTAAAAATAACTTCAGGCTTTCTTTTCTTCAGAGGAAATTTAGTCCTTCCTTGGTTCTGTTAGGGTCTTTTGCCTATAACAGAACTGATTGAATGTCTCTTATGAGATAAATGCAGTCCAAGTCCTTAAAAATGAACTTGCTCACTGTCTTTATAAAGGGACACCTGCTAACATCTGCATACTGGGTGGGGAAGTTGAAGATAAAACTCTACGGTGTATATGTCAAGCCTGACAGTTTTCTCTGTTGAAAAAGACACAGAAGACCTGTTTTTAAGTAGGCCTTGAGTTATCTGTGCAGGATAAATAATGACTAGTAAGTTCAATGGAAGGATAAGTAAGTGGAAAAAATAAAATGAAACAAATCATGGCATCTATGAATAAATTGTTGAACACTAGAAAAGAGCCAACGTTATGTGAGCATAAAAAAAGTCACTGTTATAAAACAGGAGAATTTCAGAAGATGAATTATCTTTTTCTCCTTAATGATATCAAAGTGGATTTTACTTTTGTTAAACAGATTTTAAAACCAGACTTGGATAAAAGACTATTTAAAGGAACAAATAAAACTAAGACAAAACAAAATTTATTAAATACACTAAAAACCTAGATAATAAAATTAGCAATATATTGAATAGATTTGAGAAATAACCTGACATACAGAAGAAGATAATAGATGTTGGCTATCAACTTATAAAGGACTTCCCTGGTAGATCAGATGGTAAAGCGTCTGCCTACAATGCGGGGGACCCAGGTTCAATCCCTGGGTTAGAAAGATCTCCTGGAGAAGGAAATGGCAACCCATTCCAGTATTCTTGCCTGGAAAATCCCACGGACAGAGGAACCTGGTAGGCCTCAGTTCATGGGGTCGCAGAGTCGGACATGACTGAGTGACTTCACTTTCACTATAACTTATAAACAGCAGGAATTCTTAAAGCAAAAAGGCTTTTAAAGCAGAATCAGTAGGTGTATTGGGCCGCCTTGAATCGTGATGAACTTGGACAGGTAGCCTGGGTCACATGTCATCTTGGTGTAATGAAAATAGGAACTAGCTACGTATATTTTTAAACTGCCACATTTACTAAGTAGTTTAACATAGCANTCAGTTCATGGGGTCGCAGAGTCAGACATGACTGAGTGACTTCACTTTCACTATAACTTATAAACAGCAGGAATTCTTAAAGCAAAAAGGCTTTTTAAGCAGAATCAGTAGGTGTATTGGGCCACCTTGAATCATGATGAACTTGGACAGGTAGCCTGGGTCACATGTTGTCATCTTGGTGTAATGAAAATAGGAACTAGCTACGTATATTTTTAAACTGCCACATTTACTAAGTAGTTTAACATAGCAGATTTCAATTTATTAAAAAGAATTGTTAGAAGTACAGATTTGTGTGATCCAGTGCTCACTGGAACCTCATAACCCCATCTTCGTATTTATCTTAGTCANTCCAATACTTTGGCCACCTGATGTGAAGAGCTGACTTGTTAGAAAAGACCCTGATGGGGGAAAAGATTGAAGGCAGGAGGAGAAGAGGATGACAGGATGAGATGGTTGGATGCCATCACCGACTCAATGGACATGAGTTTGAACAAGCTCCAGGAGATGGTGAAGGAAAGGGAACCCTGGCGTGCTGCAGTTCATGAGGTCGCAAAGAGTGGGACATGACTGAGCGACTAAACAAGTGCGTATATGTTAAGCTATTCTCCTAATTCATCCCGCTCCCTCTTTACCATCCTTGTATCCATGCATTTGTTCTCTACCTTTGTGTCTATTTCTGCTTATAATTAAGCTCATTCACATTGTTTTTCTAGATTCCACATATAAGCAATATTACACAATATTTGTTTTTAATCTTTTTTACTCACTTCACTCAGTATGCCAGTCTCTATGCCTATCCATGTTTCTGTAAATTGCACAATTTCATTCACTTTTATGTGCAAGTAATATATCATTGTGTAGATATATGTACATCTTCTTTATCCATTCCTCTGTTGGTGGACATTTAAGTTGCTTCCATTTCCTGGCTATTGTAAATAGTGCTTCAGTGAACACTGAGATGTGTATCTTTTTGAATTATGGTTTTCTCCCAGTATATACACAGAAGTGGGAATGCTGAATCATTTGGTAGTTTTATTTTTAGTTTTTTAAGGAAACTCATATTGTTCTCCATAATGGCTGTATCAATTTAAATTCCCACCAATGGGGTAGGAAGTTTTCTTTTTCTCCACACTTTCTCCAGCATTTATTGTTTGTGGATTATCACCTCACAGCAGTCAGAATGGCCATCATCAACACTTCACACAATAAATGTTGGTTCCTCTTGATGACCCCTTATCATTACAAAATAAAATGATTTGTCTGTTGTAATAGTCTTTGCTCTGAAGCTTACTTTGTTGTTGTAATGTAGCCTCTCGAGCTACAGCCTCATCTTTTGATGAGTTTGAGCATATTGTTTTCTGCTCTTTTACTTTTGTTCTTTTATTTTTTCCATTTGTGCCTCTATATTTAAACTCAGTTTCCATTGACATATAATGGATTCTTGTTTGTTTTTATCCAGTATGCCTATTTCTTCCTTATAATGGAGGTGTTCAAACTACTTATATTTGATATGATTAGGAAAGCGATTAGGTGAAAGTCTATTATCTTGCCATTTGATTCTGTTTCTCTCATTTGCTGTTTATTGTTGATTTTTTCTCATTTTTTATGCCACCTTTTGGATTAAGTATATTTTATGATACATTTTATGTTCTGTGTTGGTTTATTAGTTAAAAATCCTTGTTTTGTTGCTATAGTAGTTAAGACTTCATGTCTTTAACTTATCATAGTCTACCTGCAAGTGGTATTATATCATATCATGTAAAATATAGGAATCTTAAAATAGTATACTTTCATAATTCCCTTTTTTTTACTTCTATATATGCCATAAACCCCAAACTACATTGTTATTATTTTTTATTAGTCTAAACTATAAGCCCTCTGTCTTCTGAGCTTGCTACTGAATGACTATTACTTAACATACAGCTTTATAAGGAATAGTGAAGTGAAGTCACTCTGTCGTGTCTGACTCTTTGCGGCCCCATTGACTGTAGCCTATCAGGCTCCTCTGTCCCTGGGGTTTTCCAGGCAAGAGTACTGGGGTGGATTGCCATTGCTTTCTCCATATTATAAGGAATAAGTGCCCAATAAATATTTGGGGTATAAAAAAATAAAAGAAAAACTAAAAAGACAATATTTTGACTTTTAAGTAATATTGTTTTTGTGCTCTTCTTCATACTTTGAAAGATTTTGTGAACACATTTTTGAAGACATAAAATTCAATGACAAGAACTATTTTAATATCAGTGTTTAATTCTTTCGTCTATGTCAGTTACAGATCAGTTTTGGTTCACTAATTTTTGTCCTCATTATGGTTCATATTTTCCTGATTCCTTTTATGTTTTAAAAACTTTGATTTATGTCTGGCACTGTGGAGTTTCCCTTCTTAGCCACTTCATAGTTTCACATTTACACACACACACACACACACACATGCACACACTGGGACACAGTAGAAGGACATGCTAACAATTTAATCATTTAGATCTTTTAATATTTGGTTGGTGGGACCAGAGCAGCATTTAGTCTAGGGCTAATTATTCCTAATTATTTCAAGGAAATCCCTTCTAAATATCCTAACTGATATCCATGAGTTGTGAAGTTTTCCTATATGGATTATGGATTTTTGGAATGCACACTGTTCTCAGCCTTATATTAGCACTGGATACCATTCTCTCTAACTCTTTTGGATGGTGCTTTCATCTACTTAAAGTAGTATTTTCAAATGCATGCACTGATTAGTGTTCTGCTGATTGCTTGAGAGAATCCTCTGTTGATCTCCAAAATTCTCTTTCTGTTAAGCTCTTTTTCATTACCTTATCCTGTGAAATCTAGCTTCCTGGATTTTCCTGGACCTTAGTTCTGTCTCTTTCAACTCAGCCAGATCTGCCTGATACTGAGTTCCCTCTCTGAGTAATTGTTTGGACATTCTCAAGGCAATAATCGGGAACAACTATAGGGCTCACTTTAATTGTCTTGTCTTGGGCATGATCTGATATAATGGTGTTATCCACTGCGTATATTTCATTCAGTAATTTTCTTTCTATATTCAACAAGGTAACTCCCAGTTTTTACCATGTTGGTATATGTGGAACTAGCGTAGTATTTCAGGTACTGCATCATAAACTGACACAAAGTAGTTATTTTGCCATTATTTTGATGAACATTTTGGGTTTTCCTAATATTTTGCTGTTATAAGTTAAATATGATGCATACCCATACATATGCTTTCTTATGTAATTATATGGTATTTCTCTAGTGTCACTTAAATTTTATAGATTAACATCCTTCATGATGGCTGTATTAATTACACTACCCCAGAAAAATATAGAAGTACCATTTCTACAGATTCATCTCCAATTAATATAATCATTAATAATAACTAGTTTTAAAACTTTGTTAAAATTATGCATAAAAATCATGTTTATTTCCTCTCCAATTAAATATGCATTCACCTATTCATCCATTTTCAACTGAGATATTTTATTATTTTCAAAGGATATATCCTTTATATTTCTGAATATGCATGTGTTAAAATTGATATCACAAATATTTTTCAGGCAGAATTTCAAATTTTGTATCTGATTTAAGATTTTTGTTACTTAAAGTTCATAAACATTTATTTTATTTATTTTTTTTGTATTTTATTATTTTATTTTTTTATTTTACTTTACAATACTGTATTGGGTTTGCCATACATCAACATGAATCCACCACGGGTTTTATTTAGTATGTTGAGGGTTAAGATGTGTACATTTAAGTTTTAAATACAATTATAATTTATTTTTCTGAAAAGTGTGAGCTAGGGATCTAAATTTCTTTTTTCCCTTTAAATGTACAGGTGTCTCAGTGAAATTAATTGAATAAGTCACCCTTTCCTCACTGATATGAAATGTCTGCTTTAGGCAAAATCCTCATGGACACAGCCACAGATTCTGATGATTTTCATTTATATTCTCTTGGTTAATCCTAACTGTTGTACTGTTTGAGGTGAGCTCAGCAAACAGTACTGGTGCCTCCCTTTTCTATGTGAAGAAACTGAGGCTCAGAATTGTTTACTTAAGTCAAGCAGCTCTCACCTAACTGAGCAAGCATTCAATCTAATCTTTGACTCTAAAGCTTATGCTCTGTTCTCCATTCTGAAGTCTCATCCAGGTTGTTTCTCTGATCTCCTGGCTCAGTGATTTTTATGGTTTCAAGCTCTGGACAGAGTTTCTATTTTCCCTTCTGAAAGTACCTAATCACAGACAACTTTTGTTCTCAGGTAACTCAGATACTTGATAACATGTCCAAAACTCTACATTACTTTTTCAATGCCACCCTCCCCAGTTTTCAGGGCATGAAGACACAGACACAATCAATATACTCAGTTCCTAGGAGTATTCATACAAATTAAATAATAATTACTCAGGGGATCCTTATTTTATGCACATTGTAGATTCTTTCCTTCTTTGCAAAGGTTTATAGAACTTGAAAGATACAGCTGAAAGAGGTTGGAAGAAAGAATGAAACCATTTACCTCCTAAGACTGTAGTCCCAGAGGCTTTTTATCCTTAATGAAAGTGCACCTGTAAATGATTGTGTCTCACCATCCATTTTCACCCATATGTGGCTGATGAGTGAGTGAAATGGAGGTTCATTAAAAATAAAAGCAAAGCAATTAGAAGAGCTGCAACACAAAGATCAACACCCATTATCAAACAGACGAAACGGGAGGCTAAAAGAAGTGTTTGCTTTTCAGCTAGTTTCAGTCTACTGCAGGCTATGAAATGATAATCTCTGCTTTTTTTTTTTTTTTCAGTAAATGTCAACCATGTCATTTCTGTTTACAGATGAGTGCATTTCAGTCTTGAAATGTTTATTCTCTGCCTCTATTATAGAAAGAAAAAGATTTTTCTGGCTTGCCTCTGGGAAAGCAATATTGTCCACATTTGTATTCTGATCCAGACTAAAGGAAGAAGCATTGAAACAGGGAATTACTCTGTGTTTCTGATTGGATTGCAGCTTTGGGAGCTGCAAAGCGGTTTCATGCAAAAAAAAAAAAAAAAAAGCGGTTGGCAAAACCAACACCTATTCTAACTAAAATTCTCATAAAACAAGAAAGAAAGGAGAAATTCCCCAATTTGATGAAGTGTGTTGCATCAATCAGGATTTAGATGAGAGAAAAACCACACAGGTAATATTTTAATTAATTGTTTCATTTTCAGAAAATGGTAGACTCACATGCAATTGTAAGGAATAATACAGACAGTTCCTGTGTACCCTTTACCCAGACTCTCTCAAAGGTAATGTGTTGCCAGTGTCACAGCTGGAATATTGGTAGCGATACAGTCAAGATACAGAACATTTTCACCACCATAAAGATCTCTCATATTTCTCTTTTATAGCCACACTACTACTTGACTCCCAGAAAACAATAATCTGTGTTGTATAAGTGGAATCATACAGTGCATACACTGTGGGAACTGGCTTTTATTTCCACTCAATATGATTTTTAGAGACTCATCCAGGTTGTCGTATGTATCAATAATTCATTTCTTTTTATTGATAAGCAGTATTTCATGATATGGATATACTGTATCTAACCATTCACCCACCGGAGAAGAGCTAGGTTATTTCCAGTTGTCAGATGAATAAAGCTGCCACCAATAGTTGTACACAAATTTTTANGGTTTGCCATACATCAACATGAATCCACCACGGGTTTTATTTAGTATGTTGAGGGTTAAGATGTGTACATTTAAGTTTTAAATACAATTATAATTTATTTTTCTGAAAAGTGTGAGCTAGGGATCTAAATTTCTTTTTTCCCTTTAAATGTACAGGTGTCTCAGTGAAATTAATTGAATAAGTCACCCTTTCCTCACTGATATGAAATGTCTGCTTTAGGCAAAATCCTCATGGACACAGCCACAGATTCTGATGATTTTCATTTATATTCTCTTGGTTAATCCTAACTGTTGTACTGTTTGAGGTGAGCTCAGCAAACAGTACTGGTGCCTCCCTTTTCTATGTGAAGAAACTGAGGCTCAGAATTGTTTACTTAAGTCAAGCAGCTCTCACCTAACTGAGCAAGCATTCAATCTAATCTTTGACTCTAAAGCTTATGCTCTGTTCTCCATTCTGAAGTCTCATCCAGGTTGTTTCTCTGATCTCCTGGCTCAGTGATTTTTATGGTTTCAAGCTCTGGACAGAGTTTCTATTTTCCCTTCTGAAAGTACCTAATCACAGACAACTTTTGTTCTCAGGTAACTCAGATACTTGATAACATGTCCAAAACTCTACATTACTTTTTCAATGCCACCCTCCCCAGTTTTCAGGGCATGAAGACACAGACACAATCAATATACTCAGTTCCTAGGAGTATTCATACAAATTAAATAATAATTACTCAGGGGATCCTTATTTTATGCACATTGTAGATTCTTTCCTTCTTTGCAAAGGTTTATAGAACTTGAAAGATACAGCTGAAAGAGGTTGGAAGAAAGAATGAAACCATTTACCTCCTAAGACTGTAGTCCCAGAGGCTTTTTATCCTTAATGAAAGTGCACCTGTAAATGATTGTGTCTCACCATCCATTTTCACCCATATGTGGCTGATGAGTGAGTGAAATGGAGGTTCATTAAAAATAAAAGCAAAGCAATTAGAAGAGCTGCAACACAAAGATCAACACCCATTATCAAACAGACGAAACGGGAGGCTAAAAGAAGTGTTTGCTTTTCAGCTAGTTTCAGTCTACTGCAGGCTATGAAATGATAATCTCTGCTTTTTTTTTTTTTTTCAGTAAATGTCAACCATGTCATTTCTGTTTACAGATGAGTGCATTTCAGTCTTGAAATGTTTATTCTCTGCCTCTATTATAGAAAGAAAAAGATTTTTCTGGCTTGCCTCTGGGAAAGCAATATTGTCCACATTTGTATTCTGATCCAGACTAAAGGAAGAAGCATTGAAACAGGGAATTACTCTGTGTTTCTGATTGGATTGCAGCTTTGGGAGCTGCAAAGCGGTTTCATGCAAAAAAAAAAAAAAAAAGCGAGCAAGAGAGAGAGATTATATACTTCTCTACCGTGGGAGAAAGGTAACATCCAAGATGTAAAATGCACACATAAATTGTCTTCTGCACTGCTTTGCGCCTTTCTATCTCAGCTATCTAATACACAGACTTAAATATCTAACCCTTGGATCCAGATATGAAAATATTTATTATGGTGCATTTTTGGACCTAGATTTTAAAATCTATCTAGTAAATATCCAGTATTATGTAGCAGAATTTTTAGAGAAAGAAAATGACTTGCAATTATATTACTGAAATGAATTTTACTATTGCAAAGACAGTGTTCTCCTACCAAACGGTAGCATAAGACACAAGCTAATAACAGCAACCATACTGACAGGCATCTTAATATTGATAAATAATTAAAATTCTGCCAAATAAATGGAGATACACCTAAGCTGAAGTTATCTTAGTTTGCAAAATCCAACTTATGGTTAAATAGTTTCAGGTCTGTCAGGGCATAGACAAATTACTTGCTTCAGTGTCTTATGGATAGACTTTGGCTAGTAGTATGAAATAAGCATTTGAAGAAGGAAAAAATATTAATAGTTTCATTTTCCTATTAATAAGCAATCTGTTTCACTTTAAAATGTGTTTAAACTGCAGAAAAAAGAAAAATAAATTTATTTGTGAAACTTTCAGAAATGAATATTGTATTGTGGTGAAATTTCTTTAAGTCTGTATTTTATATTTATCACTGATTTTTTTCAGAACACTATTTACAATGGTATATCTTTCTTATTTTAGCTTGATTTATTTTCACATCAATATAGTATTTGTAAGTCACAAAATATTTATTTTGTAAACATATAAATACTTAATGGAATAATGATTTCTATAGTCCTTATTTTTAGACATTTAAGTTTTTTTCTTTCTCTTTTGTAGACTGCGCTGCCTAGCGTGTGGGATCTTAGGTCTCTGAACAGGGATTGAACCCGTGCCCTGTGGCATGGAAGTATAGTGTCTTAATCACTGGACTGCCAGGGAAGTCCTTTTTTTCTTTCTTTTTTTTTTTTTTAGAGTCTTTAAATNGCTGCCTAGCGTGTGGGATCTTAGGTCTCTGAACAGGGATTGAACCCGTGCCCTGTGGCATGGAAGTATAGTGTCTTAATCACTGGACTGCCAGGGAAGTCCTTTTTTTCTTTCTTTTTTTTTTTTACAAGTCTTTAAATTATAAATGATGCTGTAATAAACTATAATTATAAAAACTTGAGAGACAAATTTTAGGAAATAAAATTACTGGGCATAAGGACAGTGGCATTTTTAAGGTCCTTAATAAACACTGACAATCAAATTTGCCACAAGTCGTGTGCACTGTGGCCTTGCTCATGGCCAGAGTGAAGCTAAAGTTATCTCTGAGTTTTCCTCTCGCACATACTCAGGTGCCTCCATTGCTGAGAAGCAGAGTGATAGGAGAGTGGATTCTCTGATCTTTCAAAATAACTTAAAAAAATTAAATGACAGCAGTGATTATAGTATTGAAAACCATAAGTTTTCATGTTCAAGAATCTTACTTTTCCAGAGAAGCAAATAATTCAAAACAACAACTCGGATTGTGGAACAGCAACATGCAGTTTCCGCCTATAGTACACAACCTGTTCAGGCAAACATGCAAGCAGGGCATGGAATACGCACCATGTCACACATAGCCCCGAAATTCTATGCCCTTTTTCTAATAATTTTTTTCTTTGCTTTCAGTTCAGTTCAGTTCAGTTCAGTTCATTTGCTCAGTCGTGTCTGACTCTTTGCGACCCCATGAATCGCAGCAGGCCAGGCCTCCCTGTCCATCACCATCTCTCAGAGTTCACTCAGACTCACGTCGATAGAGTCAGTGATGCCATCCAGCCATCTCATCCTCTGTCGTCCCCTTCTCCTCCTGCCCCCAGTCCCTCCCAGCATCAGAGTCTTTTCCAATGAGTCAACTCTTCGCATGAGGTGGCCAAAGTACTGGAGTTTCAGCTTCAGCATCATTCCCTCCAAAGAAATCCCAGGGCTGATCTCCTTCAGAATGGACTGGTTGGATCTCCTTGCAGTTCAAGAGACTCTCAAGAGTCTTCTCCAACACCACAGTTCAAAAGCATCAATTCTTTGGTGCTCAGCTTTAGACCTTAATCNCAGAGAGGATCCAGGCTGCCAGTCCCTCCCCAACTGTGGCTCCCACAGAGGCTTTCATGAGTCCCCTTGCAGAAAAACTTCAAAAAATCACACGAGTGAGTGGGCTAAGTCACCTCAGTTGTATCTGACTCTTTGAGACCCTAGGTACTGTAGCCTGCTGGGATCCTCTGTTGATGGGATTCTCCAGGCAAGAATACTGGAGTGGGTTGCCATGCCCTCCTCCAGGGAATCTTGCCAACCTAGGGATTGAGCTCCAGTGGATCTTCTTGACCCAGGGATCAAACTCATGTCTCTAAATCTCTTGCATTGGAAAGTGGGTTCTTTATCACTAGTGCCACTAGTACACATGGGTACCATGTGTATCCATGTGAAAGTTGCTCAGTTTTGTCCGACTCTTTAAGACCCCATAGACTATGTAGTCCATGGGATTCTCTAGGCCAGAATACTGGAGTGGGTAGCCTTTCCCTTCTCCAGGGAATCTTCCCAACCCAGTGACTGAACCCAAGTCTCCACCATTGCAGGCAGATTCTTTACTAGCTGAGCCCCCTGGGAAGCCCAAAAAGTCACACATATTTTACTGAATCTTATTACATCAACACAGATTTCATGGCTGCCAACCATACTGTATGTCATCTCCCCCATTTCTGCATGACCATGTTATTTAGGTTTTATGCCCATTTTTAAAGAGATGGCGAGGAAAATAATTCATGAGGAAATCATAGAGTGGGTCACCAAATGTGTTTTTGAAACAGGACTTTATTTCTTCTTAAATGGAATCAAAAAGCTTTTCCAATTTTTAAAGTCTTTTTGCATTCCAGAAGATCGTGATGTTACTGAGCACTTTTACAAAAGGAAAAAAGCAGACAAATGTTAAAAAGGAAAACATCTCTTGGCCAGTGCCTCCTGGGTTGGGGGCAATTCCGCCTCCATGGATGTGTCCACTGAAAACCCACGGCCCTCAGCTGAGTGTTGTTTGTTTTCTGTCATGTCTGTATATTCAACTGAGCCTCTGTGTTTCGGGGCCGAGTGGCGAAGGCAGATGATAATAGCGACAGTGTTAAAACAAGATTGTAAAGGTTAACAGACCAGGAAATGGACAAATTACTGCCACTGGCCATGGCCAGCCCCATGCTCTGTCCCTTCTCTGTCCTGCCTCAAGCTGCCTGTCAGGCTTCTGGACCAAGTTCCCGAAGGCCAGTGAGAAAAATCTCTTCTGGACACCCCAGCCGCCCCCCCATCAACCCCCGGCCTCGACAAGGTATCACAGCAGGGACCTTGAGATCAAGCTGGAGGTGGTAGCATACGAGCCTCGTGCCCTTCCCCACCAGCCTCTCCAAATAAGGCCACCAGAGCCATTTAACTTGAGTCAGATCTGAGGTTCATTTCCTTTACTTTCTAGGACGCGTCACTTCTAGGCCCATTGCCTGAACTCGTGGGCTGGTCTTCCCCATTTCATGCAGAAGTGAACACAGGCATGGGGAACGCCTCCGCCTTTCACATGTTCACAGCAGACACCCTGGAATTGTGCTAGGGACGCAGGAGGCCTGAGTCCAGCCCTGACCACGTGGGCCACGAGACCTGTGTTTGCAGGCCAGTCCCTCCCGCCATCTCCCCCAATGACATGGGCATCCCAGCTTAGTTCCCTTTCTCCCGAAGTGATGCCTACAGGAATGTCCACCAAGAGCTCGGTAATCAGGCCATTACCGCGAGCCACCAGGTTGGGGTAGTCATTTGTTAAACAGCTTGTGCCAAAAATGAAAATGAAAGATCCACATGTGTGCATGTGGGGGGAGGGTGGAGCATGTGTGCACACATGCGCTCACGTATGTGTGTGTGCGTGTGGGGAGGGGACTGTCAGGAAGAACAAATGCCAAACAGAAGGAGGGCTCCCCCCACCATCCCCCGCCATGTCCCTTAGCATGGGTGCTTAGACTCCTGGATGAGCCAGGAGCAGTCCTCCCAGCTCGTCGGCAGGTCGGCCTCTTGCCCAGGAGCACGTTCAGGTCGAGACCAGAGAAGCGTTTCCTTACACTGCCAGATGGTTCCCATTCTGGGTCCTGTACTCGCCTGCAGTTCTTGGAGCTGCCTCCCAGGACCAGGCCTCACCGGGGACCAGCCTCACTGTCCAGGAAGGCTCATTAGCGGCACGGGGCCGTGCAGGGCCGCAGGGCGACGCCGCAATTATGTCTGCACCACCTCCTCCGTGGAAGTTCTCAGCCTCACTGTCAGACGGTCACTGTCTCAGGAGTCTCCCTCCAGGGCTTAAAGACATGTGTTCCTGGTTCCCGACACAGGAGTTAATTGGAAAGAGAGCAGTGGCATCGGTGTGGACTGTGTGAACACTATGGTCTCTGCTAGGATGCGGAGAAGTCGCAGCGTGTGTGCTCACATGTGGATGAGTGTGTATGCTGCACACCCACAGGCATATACCAACATCCCTGAAGGGTACTATTGTACCAAAGGCTTTGCTTGTCTCATTTGTCTTAGTTACCCTCAAAAAAGATTACAGGAATTGGAATTTTTACTTCTCTATCTGGGAAACTGCTCCGAAGGTTTCCTGATGCAGCTCGAATGCCACCTCCTCTAGGAAGTCTCACTCGTGTCCCCAGCATGTTGCACACTAGGAACTCTGCCCTGAGGGGCCAGGAAGGGGCTGGGAGACAGGATCCCCTGCCAGAGAGAGGCTCCAAAGAGGTCCAACCTCTGCTTCCACCCCTGTTCCAAAGGGTGTGGCTGGATGTAGGCAGAGGTGGCGCCTAGGCAGGCACAGGGAGGCAGTGGCATCTGAACCAGCCACCGAGGGTTGTCCAGAGTCTGAACAGTGAGTACCTACTGTGTCCTGGGTGTTGGGAGGGCAAGACAGATATCAGGTCACAGGTCAGGAGTGTGCAGGAACTTGGAGCAGGAGAGGAGTGGAAGTCAGGGGAGCTGCCTCAAGGAAGGACAAATGAGCAGGGTGTTGAAGGATGAGTAGGAGCTCTACCAACAGGCGACTAGGTTAAAAATTGTCCTTGAGGTTATATTAAAGTAACTAACACAGAAGTCTCTGGCTGAGTGCTTACTCTGTGTTAGATTCTCAGAGCAGCCTGGTGACACGGGCACCATCAGGGTTCCCACCACAGAGATGGGAAAACTGAGGCACAGCCCAAGGCTTTGTGGCAGAGAAGTGGAGGAGCCCTGCCTGGCACTGAAGTCTGTGTGCTCAGTCACCACATGCTTATGTGCTGCTTGAAGACAGCACGGCTGCAGAGTAGGTCCCATCCTCCCTGTGCCAGGGAGTGCCATGTGCTGGCATTCAGAAAGCAATGAATCCAGGAACTGATGGTCGACCTCACTGCCCTCCTCTTTCATGTTGTTTTGGCCAAAAATTAAATGATGCAACATAACTTTGTGGTTTCATACAACTCTTGCCCCCCCTCACCCTCCAATACTGCATATCTTTCACCTCAGCTGTGCTCTTACATGTCCCCCGACCCTCACCCCTTCCCCATATTCGTAGCAGAATTCTGGGAGCCATCTGGTCTTGAGAAACATCTCTTGATAGGCAGGCCATGCGCTTGACCAGAGAGCATTGCTAAATTACAGTAAAGTCTCACACCTTCCGTCATTAAACCCGAGTGGACGCCTGTCACTTCAGCTCAGCTCCGACAGTGGTTCTTTGGAAAGGCTGATGCTCTGTCCTGTGGCTGGGACTCCTGAGCACAGTGTCATGCGAGGCACATGGATGTGGGGCTCAGCTTCAGCAGAAATGGGAGAGAGTGTCAGGAGGAGGAAGAGGGACGTGAGGTCTGGCTGATGCAGGGAAGGAGGTATGGCCGTGGCAGGTGATCAAGGAGGGACACAGCAGGTTCCAGGTGCTCATCCACCGCTGCTCCTGCCATTAGCTCAGGGCTTGCTTCACAGGAGCCTGCCCTCTTGGAGAGAAAACGTGGTTGGAAGTCCCTTCCAACATGTCCCCAAATTGGGGTCACAGCATCCATGCCACCCCCACCCAACCCCATCACCACTCACTGTTGCATGCCTGCCCTGCCAGGTTGGGGCTGAGCCTCAGGTCAGTTTGTCCACTTAAGACTTACTCTGTAGCCCTCATCTCTGCCCTATGAGAGCCCTTCCTGCCCCCACACTCACCCCATTCATGTCCACTGTTGGCTCCACTTGCCTGGACAATGCCCCCCTTCACCGCCCAGAGGACCAGATGGCCACGCACAGGGGAGAACAAATCCAGGCATTCATAGGGGGAGGCAGGGCCTGGGGCTGAAGAAGATCCACCAGTGAGGCCAGAAGCTGCCAGGGCTTGAGAAAATGCCAGGAGTAAGGATAGCAGAAGGCTTCCCGGTGGCTCAGTGGTAAAGAACTTGCCTGCCAATGCAGGAGACATGGGTTCCATTCCTGGCTTGGGAAGATCCCCTGGAGAAAGAAATGGCGACCCACTCCAGTATTCTTGCCTGGAGAATCCCATGGACAGAGGAGCCTGGTGGGCTACAGTCCATGTGGTCGCAAAGAGATGGATAGGACTGAAGTGACTGAACATGCACACACAAGGACAGCAGAAGGAGAGGAGTGGATGGAGATACGGGCAGAGGAGACGGAAGCGGGAAGCGCCATCCAGGCCAGGGGCTCTAGCCCCATGTGCTGTGCCTGGAGCTCAGGGAATCCATGAGTGTGGAGCACAAGCTAGCCCCGCCCCACCCCAGCTGGCACGCCCCTCCTTCGTGCCCGTGAGCAGCGGGCCCTGCATGTTGTCCCAGGTTTGTATCTTGAGCTGCGGCTGTGGGTGGCCTGAGGGACTGTGGACGGTCAGCACCACTGGGAAATTTCAGAATGTATTAGAGCCACCTCTGGATACTCTTACTTAGCAGGTTAATAAATGGTACATACATAGACGTGTATGTATACAGACTTGTTTTTCATATTTTGATAACCACATTCCAATATAATTGCTTGCCTTTGTGATCCAAATTTCATTGTATGCATTTGGAAACATTGCTCTGTTAAAGGGGGGGTCATAGTACAGCTCCACTCATCTGGCAACAAGATCAAGGATACAAATACCTCAGAAATAGACACATGGCAGCTGGGGGTGGGAGAACACGGAGGAAGCGGGGGAAGCCCAGGTGGCCCCACTGGGGACTTAACCACCCCCGGTCAGTAGCATCATGCGTCATCACTATTACTAAACTCTTGAGAGTTCCTGGGACATCAGTCTGTCATCTGTTGAGCTCACCGCTGTGTCCCCAGACCTAGACCAGAACTGGGGCTCATGACCCAAGAAGGGATTATGACTTTAATGTTTTCAAATTAAATGATAAACAACTTTAACTAAATGGCAGCTACGGGTTTTATTGCAAACAGCACACTTGATGCCTCTGCTTCTCCAGAGGCACACTTGGGGCACTGGGATGACTGGGAAGACTGGGCTTCCCTTGAGAAGCACCTGGCTGCATCCCCTCAAGCCACTAGGACTTGCCACTTCCTATGGCAATGAGCTGTCAACCTTCGGGTGTGGCCGGTTTCCCCAGAGCTACTGGATCAGGACCCTTCCCGTTCAGCAAGCCAAGAATGTGCATTGGCCTTGGGAAATCCTAAAGATAACCCACCAGGAGTGCCTGTAAAAAGGCTGTTTTGCTTGTCAATATAAACACCTTGAATTCCTTTGTTTTATGGTGGTGGGAAGTCGCTGGTGGGGAGGGAGAAGATTTTAGAGGTTGAGATCAGAGTTACTTTACCCCTACTGCTTAATGCTGCTCTGGTCCCTGGAGATTTCTCAGCTCAATTCAGGCAAACTTGCCCTCTCGCTGAGAGATGTGTTTGTTCCAGGCTGTTGCTGTAACAGAGAGCCAGCATATTCCCAGAGGACCACCCCCTCCCCCTGCAAACTCACACATTCTGGAGGGGAATGAGTGGCCTCTCCTTGCCCTGAGCCAAGAGATTGAATTTTTATGGGCAGACATTATACCAGGAGGGTTTATGGGAAGCCGTTATGGAAAACGTTGCCATCAACCCAACCCACGGTTGTCTCCTTGAGTCAGAGGCAGAGCCTGGTCCCCAACAGTTCAATCTTTTCCACCAACATGCTCCTGAAAAACAGCCCAGAGAATTAATCCACATGGCACAGGGCTATGGAGTACGATGTACCATGCGGCTTAGACAGAAGGGACAGCTCTGAAATCTGAATGAGCTCCTGCTTCTTCCATCCTGCATGGCACCAAGGAGCCTCATAGAATGCTCTTGAATCAATAAAAACATTTTCCTTAAAGAAAGAACGGTTAACTCCTGTGTGTTTCTTGTTTGTTCTATGGGACATCGAGGAGGAACGGGGTTCCCATGACTCAACATGGTCCTCACAAGCCCCCTCTTCCCTACTTGGGCTTCTCTGTGGGGAATGGCCTCTGGAGTTCACACAGACAGCTCATGGAGCCTCAGAAATGTGCCTGCCTGCACACTCCAGTGATGGAGTCTGCCTGTAGAATTTCCTGTGGTTCTCTGATGAGACTGGACATTCGGGATGGGGCTGAGAGGCCGCCCGGCACCCATTCCTTCCTGTGTGCAGAGCCTGAGAGGTAGGCTGGGTGGGGTGGGGGGACACAGTGGACGCTAGCAGGGGGGTTGATTAATCCCTGAATGCTTGTAGGAATACAATGGCATTTGGGTTTCCTAACTGTGAAGAAGAGGACCAGGAGGTTACAGGGAGCCGACTCAAACCATTACTGACCTCTCTTTTCCTATTTCCTGTTACGCAACTCAGGCCTAACGACAGTCCCCAAATTGCAGGTCATGCTCTACGTCCCCAGAGGGTGGCCAATGCAGACACAAAGCAGGTACTCAGTAAATATTGGGTGAAGGGATGGATGGATCCACAGTGAAGATGTAGTGAAATAATGGATGCAAAGTTCTCAGATACTAGCTATTAACTCTGTCCTATTTATTGGTCTTGAAAAGGAACTGTGCCCATGTGGCCGGCCCTAGGGCCCAGGGCTCAGCTGACACAGGCTGTGTTTAACACCTGGCATCAGTGCTGAGGTCCTTTCCTAAAGCAGCACAATCCTCCTCCTGCTGTATTTTATTAATTCAGGAGCATTCTGTGAGGCTCCTTGGCGCCATGCAGGATGCAGGAAGCAAACACAAGCACAGTCCAGGGTGTGTTCTGTCCTTGGGGTTCAGAGCCCCAGTGCAGCAGGTACTCAGGGCTGGGAGGGGCTCAGGGTCTCATTGAGCTACAGTGGGCTGTAGCCTGCTTACAGCTCAGGGAACCAGCGTTCTGGAAACTCCTGGTGCGGGAGGAGGTGAGTCGATACACAGAGGAGGGCTCTTTCCTGCTGGAGCAGCAACGGGGCAGTTACTGAGACAGATTTAAAAAAATCTCACAGCAGATGAGCCCGTGTTCAGTCCCTTCTCAGGGCTGCAGATGACCCCCACTCCCACCCCAGCCATTCTTCCCACCTCTGAACCTGCACCTGGACATTTGCCTCCTTCCTTCAGTAAATACAGAATGTCTGTCACGGGGGCTTCCCTGGTGGCTCAGCAGTAAAGAACCCACCTGTCAATGTAGCACACACAGGTTCCATCCTTTGGTAGGAAGATCCCCTAGAGCAGAAAATGGCAACCCACTCCAGTATTCTTGCCTGGAGAATCCCATGGACAGAGGAGCCTGGCGGGCTACAGTCCATGGGGTGGCACAGACTCAGACATGACTGAGTGAGCAGGCAGGCAGGTCTGCTGTGTGCTTGGGAGACACCAGCAAACAATACAAGTGTCCGCAATGCTTCTGCTCCAACAGGGCACACCGTTTCCTGTGATTTCACAGCTTCCTCAAAACCCTTTCAGGGGCTCAGCTATGTCCAGTGATTTTTATAATAATAATAAGATGTTGAACCTAGAGAGTTCTGGAATGGAGGTGTGAGAACCCCACAGACTCCTTTCCCAGAGAAACAAATGTAACTGGTAAAAATATTTAATAAACAATCATTCAGCATCTTTGGAAATTGTCCTAAGAGCATAGAGCAAGTGGAGAAACACTCATCCAGGCAAAGGTCCTAAATCACAGAAGGAACAGTGTGAGTCTGAGTCTTTGAGCCCACCTGCTCCCTAACCTTAACCCCACCCCTCCAGGTCAGCCAGAGGAAAAGCCTACTCCACATGAGTGTGGCTAGGAAGACAGGGCTCCCTCCTTTCAGTTTCCTATTTAGGCCAGAGGGTTCTCCCTGGGAGGAGTAGGGCTCCAGCATTTCTCAAACCTCCCCCAAGCTCTGTGGTGTGGAATGGCTGTTCCAGGCCAGCATGGCTGAGAGGTCTGGGGCTCCCTTCCCCCTTGCACCACTCATAGATCAGAGACCTGAGCATCTGGGGAGGAAATATGTGCAGATGACATATCTAATAATGAACTTGTACCCAGAATGCATAAAAAACTCTTACAGCTCAATAGCAAAAAGATGGATAACCCAATTAAAAATGGGCAAAAGACTTGAATAGAAATTTCTCCAGAGACCCAAATGGCAGATAAGTGAATGAAAAGATGAGCAATATCATTACTGTGGACCCATCAGAACCAAAGCAAGTCACAATCACAATGAGCTGTTTGCTGCTGTTGTTGTTTTGTCGCTAAGTCATGTTCAGCTCTTTGCGACCCCATGGACTGCAGCATGCCAGGCTCTTGTGTCTTCCATTATCTCCCAGAATCTGCCCAAATTCATGCCCATTGAGTTGGTGATGCCATCCAACCATCTCGTCTATTGTCATCCCCTTCTCCTCTTGCCCTCAGTCTTTCCAAGCCTCAGGGTCTTTTCCAGTGAGTCAGCTCTTCACATCAGGTGGCCAAACTATTGGAGCTTCAGCTTCAGTATCAGTCCTTCCAAAGAATATTCAAGAATGATTTCCTTTATGATTGATCTCCTTGCAGTCCAAGGGACTCTCAAGAGTCTTCTCCAGAATCACGATTTGAAAACATCTATTCTTTGGCCCTCAGCCTTCCCACAATAAGCTGCCACTTCAGATCTACTATGAATAGGAATGGATGTAATAATAATTTAAACAAAACCCAGAAGACAACAAGTGTTGATGGATATGTGGATGCATTAGAACCCTAATACTTTGCTGATGGACTGAAAATGATATAGTTGCTTTGCAAAATAATAACTTGGCAGTTCTTCAAAATGTTCAACATAGGACCCAGCAATTTCACTCCTAGGTGTATATGCCAAAGAATTGAAAACATATGTCCACACAAAAATGTGTACACAAATATTTCTAATAGTTTATTCTTAAGAGCCCAAAGGTGGCAGTGATCCAAGTGTCTATCGAGGAAGAATGAATAAACAGAATGTGATAGATCCACACGCATTACTTTCCTGCAGATGCTCTAACAAGTGACTACTAAATCAGTGGCTTCAGACCACACAAACTCACTACAGTTCTGTAGGCTGGAGTCTGAAAAAGATCACAGAGCTGTGTTCTTTCTAGAGGTCAAGGAGAGAACCTATTTCTCTGCCTTTTCTAGAGTCTAGAGTCACCTTCATTCCTCAGCTCCTGGCCCCACATCACCCCAACTTCTGCTTCCATTGCCGCATCTCTTTCTCTGACTCTGATCTGTGGCTCCTTTTTGTGTAAGAGCCCTTGTAATAACACTGCACCCACCTGGATGATTCAGGATAATTTCCTTATCTCAAGGTCCTTTTCGGGTTTGTTTTTTGTGGCTGTGCCACGTGGCATGTGGGTCCCAGCGTCCCGACCAGGGACTGAACCCTCACCCCCAAAAATGTAAGTGTGGATTCTCAACCACCGTACTGCCAGGGAAGCCCCTCAAGGTCCTTANTATACAGACTTGTTTTTCATATTTTGATAACCACATTCCAATATAATTGCTTGCCTTTGTGATCCAAATTTCATTGTATGCATTTGGAAACATTGCTCTATTAAAGGGGGGGGTCATAGTACAGCTCCACTCATCTGGCAACAAGATCAAGGATACAAATACCTCAGAAATAGACACATGGCAGCTGGGGGTGGGAGAACACGGAGGAAGCGGGGGAAGCCCAGGTGGCCCCACTGGGGACTTAACCACCCCCGGTCAGTAACATCATGCGTCATCACTATTACTAAACTCTTGAGAGTTCCTGGGACATCAGTCTGTCATCTGTTGAGCTCACCGCTGTGTCCCCAGACCTAGACCAGAACTGGGGCTCATGACCCAAGAAGGGATTATGACTTTAATGTTTTCAAATTAAATGATAAACAACTTTATCATTTAAAGTTAACTAAATGATAACTATTAAAGTTAACTATTTAAAGATAACTAAATGGCAGCTACGGGTTTTATTGCAAACAGCACACTTGATGCCTCTGCTTCTCCAGAGGCACACTTGGGGCACTGAGATGACTGGGAAGACTGGGCTTCCCTTGAGAAGCACCTGGCTGCATCCCCTCAAGCCACTAGGACTTGCCACTTCCTATGGCAATGAGCTGTCAACCTTCGGGTGTGGCCGGTTTCCCCAGAGCTACTGGATCAGGACCCTTCCCGTTCAGCAAGCCAAGAATGTGCATTGGCCTTGGGAAATCCTAAAGATAACCCACCAGGAGTGCCTGTAAAAAGGCTGTTTTGCTTGTCAATATAAACACCTTGAATTCCTTTGTTTTATGGTGGTGGGAAGTCGCTGGTGGGGAGGGAGAAGATTTTAGAGGTTGAGATCAGAGTTACTTTACCCCTACTGCTTAATGCTGCTCTGGTCCCTGGAGATTTCTCAGCTCAATTCAGGCAAACTTGCCCTCTCGCTGAGAGATGTGTTTGTTCCAGGCTGTTGCTGTAACAGAGAGCCAGCATATTCCCAGAGGACCACCCCCTCCCCCTGCAAACTCACACATTCTGGAGGGGAATGAGTGGCCTCTCCTTGCCCTGAGCCAAGAGATTGAATTTTTATGGGCAGACATTATACCAGGAGGGTTTATGGGAAGCCGTTATGGAAAACGTTGCCATCAACCCAACCCACGGTTGTCTCCTTGAGTCAGAGGCAGAGCCTGGTCCCCAACAGTTCAATCTTTTCCACCAACATGCTCCTGAAAAACAGCCCAGAGAATTAATCCACATGGCACAGGGCTATGGAGTACGATGTACCATGCGGCTTAGACAGAAGGGACAGCTCTGAAATCTGAATGAGCTCCTGCTTCTTCCATCCTGCATGGCACCAAGGAGCCTCATAGAATGCTCTTGAATCAATAAAAACATTTTCCTTAAAGAAAGAACGGTTAACTCCTGTGTGTTTCTTGTTTGTTCTATGGGACATCGAGGAGGAACGGGGTTCCCATGACTCAACATGGTCCTCACAAGCCCCCTCTTCCCTACTTGGGCTTCTCTGTGGGGAATGGCCTCTGGAGTTCACACAGACAGCTCATGGAGCCTCAGAAATGTGCCTGCCTGCACACTCCAGTGATGGAGTCTGCCTGTAGAATTTCCTGTGGTTCTCTGATGAGACTGGACATTCGGGATGGGGCTGAGAGGCCGCCCGGCACCCATTCCTTCCTGTGTGCAGAGCCTGAGAGGTAGGCTGGGTGGGGTGGGGGGACACAGTGGACGCTAGCAGGGGGNCCTGTAGAATTTCCTATGGTTCTCTGATGAGACTGGACATTCAGGATGGGGCTGAGAGGCCGCCCGGCACCCATTCCTTCCTGTGTGCAGAGCCTGAGAGGTAGGCTGGGTGGGGTGGGGGGACACAGTGAACGCTAGCAGGGGGGTTGATTAATCCCTGAATGCTTGTAGGAATACAATGGCATTTGGGTTTCCTAACTGTGAAGAAGAGGACCAGGAGGTTACAGGGAGCTGACTCAAACCATTACTGACCTCTCTTTTCCTATTTCCTGTTACGCAACTCAGGCCTAACGACAGTCCCCAAATTGCAGGTCATGCTCTACGTCCCCAGAGGGTGGCCAATGCAGACACAAAGCAGGTACTCAGTAAATATTGGGTGAAGGGATGGATGGATCCACAGTGAAGATGTAGTGAAATAATGGATGCAAAGTTCTCAGATACTAGCTATTAACTCTGTCCTATTTATTGGTCTTGAAAAGGAACTGTGCCCATGTGGCCGGCCCTTGGGCCCAGGGCTCAGCTGACACAGGCTGTGTTTAACACCTGGCATCAGTGCTGAGGTCCTTTCCTAAAGCAGCACAATCCTCCTCCTGCTGTATTTTATTAATTCAGGAGCATTCTGTGAGGCTCCTTGGCGCCATGCAGGATGCAGGAAGCAAACACAAGCACAGTCCAGGGTGTGTTCTGTCCTTGGGGCTCAGAGCCCCAGTGCAGCAGGTACTCAGGGCTGGGAGGGGCTCAGGGTCTCATTGAGCTACAGTGGGCTGTAGCCTGCTTACAGCTCAGGGAACCAGCGTTCTGGAAACTCCTGGTGCGGGAGGAGGTGAGTCGATACACAGAGGAGGGCTCTTTCCTGCTGGAGCAGCAACGGGGCAGTTACTGAGACAGATTTAAAAAAATCTCACAGCAGATGAGCCCGTGTTCAGTCCCTTCTCAGGGCTGCAGATGACCCCCACTCCCACCCCAGCCATTCTTCCCACCTCTGAACCTGCACCTGGACATTTGCCTCCTTCCTTCAGTAAATACAGAATGTCTGTCACGGGGGCTTCCCTGGTGGCTCAGCAGTAAAGAACCCACCTGTCAATGTAGCACACACAGGTTCCATCCTTTGGTAGGAAGATCCCCTAGAGCAGAAAATGGCAACCCACTCCAGTATTCTTGCCTGGAGAATCCCATGGACAGAGGAGCCTGGCGGGCTACAGTCCATGGGGTGGCACAGACTCAGACATGACTGAGTGAGCAGGCAGGCAGGTCTGCTGTGTGCTTGGGAGACACCAGCAAACAATGCAAGTGTCCGCAATGCTTCTGCTCCAACAGGGCACACCGTTTCCTGTGATTTCACAGCTTCCTCAAAACCCTTTCAGGGGCTCAGCTATGTCCAGTGATTTTTATAATAATAATAAGATGTTGAACCTAGAGAGTTCTGGAATGGAGGTGTGAGAACCCCACAGACTCCTTTCCCAGAGAAACAAATGTAACTGGTAAAAATATTTAATAAACAATCATTCAGCATCTTTGGAAATTGTCCTAAGAGCATAGAGCAAGTGGAGAAACACTCATCCAGGCAAAGGTCCTAAATCACAGAAGGAACAGTGTGAGTCTGAGTCTTTGAGCCCACCTGCTCCCTAACCTTAACCCCACCCCTCCAGGTCAGCCAGAGGAAAAGCCTACTCCACATGAGTGTGGCTAGGAAGACAGGGCTCCCTCCTTTCAGTTTCCTATTTAGGCCAGAGGGTTCTCCCTGGGAGGAGTAGGGCTCCAGCATTTCTCAAACCTCCCCCAAGCTCTGTGGTGTGGAATGGCTGTTCCAGGCCAGCATGGCTGAGAGGTCTGGGGCTCCCTTCCCCCTTGCACCACTCATAGATCAGAGACCTGAGCATCTGGGGAGGAAATATGTGCAGATGACATATCTAATAATGAACTTGTACCCAGAATGCATAAAAAACTCTTACAGCTCAATAGCAAAAAGATGGATAACCCAATTAAAAATGGGCAAAAGACTTGAATAGAAATTTCTCCAGAGACCCAAATGGCAGATAAGTGAATGAAAAGATGAGCAATATCATTACTGTGGACCCATCAGAACCAAAGCAAGTCACAATCACAATGAGCTGTTTGCTGCTGTTGTTGTTTCATCGCTAAGTCATGTTCAGCTCTTTGCGACCCCATGGACTGCAGCATGCCAGGCTCTTGTGTCTTCCATTATCTCCCAGAATCTGCCCAAATTCATGCCCATTGAGTTGGTGATGCCATCCAACCATCTCGTCTATTGTCATCCCCTTCTCCTCTTGCCCTCAGTCTTTCCAAGCCTCAGGGTCTTTTCCAGTGAGTCAGCTCTTCACATCAGGTGGCCAAACTATTGGAGCTTCAGCTTCAGTATCAGTCCTTCCAAAGAATATTCAAGAATGATTTCCTTTATGATTGATCTCCTTGCAGTCCAAGGGACTCTCAAGAGTCTTCTCCAGAATCACGATTTGAAAACATCTATTCTTTGGCCCTCAGCCTTCCCACAATAAGCTGCCACTTCAGATCTACTATGAATAGGAATGGATGTAATAATAATTTAAACAAAACCCAGAAGACAACAAGTGTTGATGGATATGTGGATGCATTAGAACCCTAATACTTTGCTGATGGACTGAAAATGATATAGTTGCTTTGCAAAATAATAACTTGGCAGTTCTTCAAAATGTTCAACATAGGACCCAGCAATTTCACTCCTAGGTGTATATGCCAAAGAATTGAAAACATATGTCCACACAAAAATGTGTACACAAATATTTCTAATAGTTTATTCTTAAGAGCCCAAAGGTGGCAGTGATCCAAGTGTCTATCGAGGAAGAATGAATAAACAGAATGTGATAGATCCACACGCATTACTTTCCTGCAGATGCTCTAACAAGTGACTACTAAATCAGTGGCTTCAGACCACACAAACTCACTACAGTTCTGTAGGCTGGAGTCTGAAAAAGATCACAGAGCTGTGTTCTTTCTAGAGGTCAAGGAGAGAACCTATTTCTCTGCCTTTTCTAGAGTCTAGAGTCACCTTCGTTCCTCAGCTCCTGGCCCCACATCACCCCAACTTCTGCTTCCATTGCCGCATCTCTTTCTCTGACTCTGATCTGTGGCTCCTTTTTGTGTAAGAGCCCTTGTAATAACACTGCACCCACCTGGATGATTCAGGATAATTTCCTTATCTCAAGGTCCTTTTCGGGTTTGTTTTTTGTGGCTGTGCCACGTGGCATGTGGGTCCCAGCGTCCCGACCAGGGACTGAACCCTCACCCCCAGAAATGTAAGTGTGGATTCTCAACCACCGTACTGCCAGGGAAGCCCCTCAAGGTCCTTAGTTGAATCAGCCTGCAAAGTGTCTTATACCGTATGCAGTGATACAGTCACAGGTACCCGAGTCAGGAGTAGACCTCTTTGGGGGGCCATTGTTCTGTTTACAATATCATATTATGAAAACCTACGCATCAATAGAAAAGAAAGAGGCACGATAAAAACTTCAAAACCCATGAACTTTGAAAACAGCATGCTATTAAAAGAAACCAGTCACAGAAAACCACATCTTATATGATCCCATTTACATAAAACATTTAGAATAGGTAAATGTATATAGATATAATATACATTGGTGGTTGGTTGTCTAGGGTGTGTGTGTGTATGTGTGCGTGTGTGCAGTGAGCGGGAGGTTAAGAGTGGAATGGGGAGGAACTGCTAATGTGTACGGAGTTTATTTTGGGGTGATGAAAAGGTTCTAAAGTTATATTAATGGTGATGGTGGCACAACTCTGTGAATATACTAAAGATTCTGAATTTTACATTTTGAAAGATTGAATTTTTTGGTATATAAATTTATCATATTAAAATGGTAAAACGGTGAGCGCCTTGGCAAAAACCAGGGTCATGAAGTCATCATGTTTTTCATCACCAAGCCTTCACTGTGGGAAAAACATTGTTTCCTTAAAGAATGTTCTTGTTGAAGCAGAAGCAGAATTAATTTAATTAAACATTAATGTATTTCTTTTTATTATTCAGTGTGATGAAAGGGAAAGTTCAGATAAATATCAAAGGGAAGTGTTTGTCTTGAGGTGAAGCACTTGTGTGACTGTTTGAGTTGCCAGCTGAACTAGCCACTTTTTTTTCATGGAAAATTATTACTTTTTAAAAGAACAACTGACAGGCAAACCATAGTTTGTCATGTCCCAGTGTTTGGCAGACATTTGCCTGAAGATGAACAAAGTGAGTCTGTCACTTTGAGGAAAACAACTGACAACATTTGTTGCCAGTGATAAAATTAGAGCTTTTTTCCCAGCGAAAATTAGATTTCAGAAAATTTGTGTCTGTTATTGTGAGATTGAAAGTGTCCCAACAATGAAAGACTTTTCAGATGAGACTCTTGGCAGTATTAACAAACGTGATTTTAAAAATATTGTGTGACTGAAGCTACACATAGTGCAGAAGAACAACAATTTCAAAAGACTAATCCATGATGTTACAGAATTACTCATTGGTTAAAGACTCATTCTAAACACAAGACAGGCCCATGGATTTTAATTTAATGGAGTATGAGAAGTTCAATGAGATAGTCTCAGCTTCCCACGTTGCAACTAACCTTTAGGAAGTGAACACATCAACTTTTGGTATAATATCAAAGAAGAGTGTCCAGTATTATCTGAAAAGATGATTAAAATACACTCCACAAATCTGAGTGAGGCTAAATTTTTCCATATATTTTTCAACCCCAACAACACATCACATAGGGAGTGCAAAAGCAGATACAGCAGTCTTCTTCCAGACATTAAAAGAGTTTTGCAAAAATGTAAAACACTGCCACTCTTGCCACTAATTTGGTTTTGTTTATGTAAAGTATGGTTACTTTTCATAAAATGTTTTATGTTAGCAATGTCATGGGTTTATTTTTTTTTATTTTTAAATGAATTCATCAACAACGAGTTTCAAATATCTCCGTTCCAACGTTTACTGCGGTAAATATCGAAAGATTTCACCTGTATGCACAAAAACGTTTTGGGTCTTGAATAATTTTTCAGAACATAAAAAAGCCCAGAGAACAAAACACTGTAGGAGTGCTGGTAGATCCTGCTGGATGTAGGCAGGGGTGGTGCTAAGTGGGGAGAGAGCAGGATGAGGAAATTCAGAGCACTGAGGCAAGGGGACAGGCTGCTGACCAGACAGGGTGGTCAGGGCAGGCCTCAGAGGGAGTGTGTGGGGTGAGCTATGCCCTTCACATGCATACACTGAAGCCTGAATCCCCCAAGCACCGCAGGATGTGACTGCATTTGCAGACACGGTCTTTAGAGAGGTGATTAAGGCTAAAGGAAGTTGTATGGGTTGGCCCTAATCCAATATGACTGGTGTCCTTGGAGAAGATTATGACATTCACACAGAAGGACTGATAATGAGGCTGAAGCTCCAGTACTTTGGCCACCTGATGAAAAGAACTGACTCACTGGAAAAGACCCTGATGCTGGGAAAGATTGAAGGCAGGAGAAGAGGATGACAGAGGATGGCATCACTGACTTGATGGACATGAGTTTGAGCAAGCTCCGGGAATTGGTGATGGACAGGGAGGCCTGACATGCTGCAGTCCATGAGGTCGCAAAGAGTCATGGTCATCTACCAGCCAAGGAGAGAGGCCTGGGAAGACCAAGCCTTGACCTTGGGCGCCCAGCCTCCAGAACTATGAGAGAATACATTTCTGTGTTTAAGCCACCCAGATGNGCATCACTGACTTGATGGACATGAGTTTGAGCAAGCTCCGGGAGTTGATGATGGACAGGGAGGCCTGACATGCTGCAGTCCATGAGGTCGCAAAGAGTCATGGTCATCTACCCGCCAAGAAGAGAGGCCTGGGAAGACCAAGCCTTGACCTTGGGTGCCCAGCCTCCAGAACTATGAGACAATACATTTCTGTGTTTAAGCCACCTAGATGGCAGTATCTTGGTGTGGCAAGGAGGTCTAAGCGGGTCTGGGAGAGTCATGCGAAAGCTGTGGAGCTGTGGAGCTGGTGGATATAAGGAGAAGGGGCGTTCTGGGCAGTGGGAACAAGGAGCCACAGTGCAAGTGCCTAAGTAACAGCCCCATTGGCGACTGGGACTGAATGAAGGCGAGAGTGGGAAGAGGGTGGGCGGGGCCTTCCCTAGTGGCCCAGTCATTAGGACTCCATGCTCCGAGTGTATGGGGCGCAGGTTCAATCCCTGCTCGGGGAACTAAGATCTCACATGCTGTGTGGCCAAGACATTTTTTTTTTTTTTTTAAGGAAGAGGGTGAGTGGTGACAAGGGTGGTTGCTGCAAAGCCCTTACTCTGCTTTGAGCGAAAAGTGGACTCTGGAGTCCTGGGGGCTGACCAGTGATGGGCCCTGGCCTGGGCTTTGGCTTGATCCCTTAGCTGTGTTGGACAAGGATCGGGGTTAGCAAACTACAGCCTGCCCACCACCAGCTGATTTTGAAAATAGTTCGGTTGGAATGCAGCCATGTCCGTTCTTTTACATATTGTCTACGAGTGCTTTTCAGGCTACAGTGTTGAGTAGCTGAGTACAGGAAGCAAAGCTGAAGGTATTTACACTCTGCCCCCTGAGAGGACAAGAGTGCAGGCCCCTGGCATTGATGGTGGGGATGAGTGTGGATCAGAAGACAATTTTGTCCCTCAAGCACAGAGTTTTCAAAACTGAGAGTGATATCAGCAAGGTGACAGCGTAGGCAGCCCCAAATCCTTCTTCCACGAGAACAATCATGTAATAACGATACATAGATCAATTGCCTTTGAGAAGAATCCAGAAACCAGTTAAGAGAGTCCTGCATCTGAGATGAACCAAGAAGAACCACATCAAAATGGACAGGAAAAAGTGTGACATTTACTTATCCTAGCCCTGCCCCCAGCACAGAAGAATATGATTGATCAAAAACTCCCAACACTTGGATGCTCCCTTGGGAGGGAAAGAGAAGCATGAAACATTGGCCAATACTCTGCCTTGGCTGAAACTAAATGTTGACAGGGAAGGGAGTTGGGTTGGGGGCCACTGAGAACAAAAGGAATTCCATGGCAGTCCAGCGCCAGANCCCTTGGGAGGGAAAGAGAAGCATGAAACATTGGCCAATACTCTGCCTTGGCTGAAACTAAATGTTGACAGGGAAGGGAGTTGGGTTGGGGGCCACTGAGAACAAAAGGAATTCCATGGCAGTCCAGCGCCAGGGCGGCTGAAGTGCCACAGAGAGAAACTAGGGAGAAGTCCTGAGAAGAAACAGGTGGTCCTCAGACTGGAGGTTACATGGACCAGCAGAGAGAATACCATCACCAGAAAAAGTCTCTAGAGGTCTCCAGAATCTTTAACTGGTGGACTGGGGAAGGTCTGTCTCTATAATCCAGATTACAGAGACTGAGAAAGGCAGTCACTTTTTCTCCAAATGTGTAAGTCCCAGCAAAGAAACATGGAAATACAGATGAACCTTTTTGCTGGGTAGGATTAGAGATGTAAGGAATGGATGGCAGGGGTGGTGGGNTTGATTGAAAGGAGCCAAACTGGAGGAAGCAGAAATAAGAGACACCAGGCAGAGATGATAACATCTTCAGCCCCTGGATCAAGCCATCACTGAAGGTATTGCCTGGATTTCTCTGATACTTTTTTATATTAGTTACTTTGAGTTCAGTGTGGCCACCTACAGCTGAAAGAGTCCTAAATGAAGAATTTGACTAAGGAAATATGGAGCTCTGACCCCATTTTGACACTTTTCTAGTGCCTCAGTTTTTAATGTGGTGGAACACTCCATGAGTTCATTAATAGGCATCTGAGCCGCGCTGTGGTTATTTCTGATCTATCCTGAGGCTCTGCCATATTACTTTTCCCCTCACTGGAACAATGCCCAGGTGTTTATCTGGCCACCGTTGGGGCATATGGCAGTTGGTACAGCTATGAGAATCTTGGACTTGGCCCCACACCCTTATGGGTGAGGACAGCGCCTGCAGACTAGAGTGTACAACCAGCTTCTGCAGCAGAGCTGTGAATGCGTCCCTCCATGGAAGAGCCGGGGCTCCCATTGCCGGTGTCTCAGCCTCTGACTGCCGGGTCAGAATCTGCTCATCTGACCAGAAACCCCTGTTTCTCTTTTTTGGGTTGTTTGCCGAGGCTCTGAGTTATCTTTTTAAACTCAAACTGAAAATTAACTTTTCTCTGTTAAATAAGTTAATAAGTTAAATAAGATCCACAAGGTTCCAGTGGCATTCACTCCTGGAGACAGAAGTGGGTAGGGCAGTAGCTGGCTAGGACCAGAGGATGCAACTGTGTGTGACATTTATCTCCCCACAGTGATGTGAAGGCAGTGGGCACCACTCCTGATGTGCTCCACGGTGCCCCCATTACATAAAATACCTGCATCTGTATTCATTTCATTTTCCTCGTTGGGGCTCATGTGCCTCACGCAAGCACAGCCTTGCTTGGTGGAGCACGCATGCAGCTGTCTGCTCGAATGGCGATAGCGTGAGATCCCCAGTGAAAATATTAATCTTGGCGTGATTACAAGCGAGGAGATGCTCTTTTGAGTCTGACATATGGGCTGGGCTACTGAGCTGAAAAGGAGGGGAGAATATTTTACCGCCACAATCAGGAGAGCAGGAACCTGAGGGCTCAGTGAGGGAGGGGCCCCAGGCCACAGAGGTCAGCTGGGGCTGCTGGTGAGAAGTAGATTCCTGGGGCACCGCCCAGGGTGGGAGACTAATTGGCTGGAATGCCCACCTGCAGACCACTGGCTTCCCTGTGCCCCCACAAGTGCCCCAATCAATCAGCCTGAGGCTGAGTGGGACTCAGGAGCTGTAGCAATTAAAACTCATGCCTGCTGTTCCTCCGATGTGGGGTTGGGGTAGGGGTGAGGGTGCGAGGATGCAGGAAGAGATGGCGTGGGGAGGGGCACCGAGTTCCTGGCTGTGCTCGAGATGTTATCGGCACACAGCTTTCCCTTCCATCTGTCCTGGTTTGAGTGTATCATGATTGTGTCTTGTGCAGTTTACAGACACAATCACAGTTGTGATATGAGGGAATTTCTTCTAGATGAGGACCCAGAACACAGAGGCTGTTGCCACTTTCTCTTCTGCTCGTAATGAAAGGGTGGTATTAGCAAGAGGGTGTGTGGGAGGGTTGACTCAGGGCTCAGTGGGCACCAGGGCCTGGGGCCCCCTGAATGGCATGTGCCAGCAGCTCTGTGTGGCCGGAAGACACAGGCTGCCCATGTGACCCTAGGCATGCTCACAACTCCCTCCATCAGCCTTCCCTCCTGATCTGTGATGGGTGATCACACACCAGGGGGACCCCACAGGGTCGAAGCCAGGTTCCAGGGTCATGACGTACTCTTGGGACCTCAGTTTCACTCTTAACAGCATCTAGCCTATCTTCCAAAATGCCAAACCAGGGGCAGTTCTCCAGAAATCTCCAAATCCTCCACTTATTTTTGATTTGTTTCTGAAATGAACCTCAAGGTAGATGCCAAAGTGAGTCCTGAGCACTGGGTGGGGCTCAGGGGTTGTCCAGTAGTAGGACTTCCCTCTCTGCAGTTACTAGGAAGGCATTTCCTCCACCTCCCTTCATGATGGGGGTCTCACCATGATGGGATCCCTCTCTGATGGGGGTCTCATTTCCCAGGTTTGGAGCTCAGCTGAAATTGGAACCCCCTCCCCAGTCAGCTCGCTCTCCCTAAAGGCAAATTTTGTGCACGGGTGGGACTGCAGGTGGAGTCCCATGGCCCAGGCAGGAAGGGCTCCTGTCCCCAGCTATTTGTCTACAACAGGGACTTTAAAAACAATTGCGGTTGAAAATTCATGGCATAAAATTGTGAATCTTCACTGTGTTCCAGTGAACAGCAGTGTTATCTCCACACACCCATCACCGAGAGAATCTTCTCATCCTACAAAACAGAAATGGTTCCCACTGGACGATGACCTGACTTCACCCTCAACCCCTAGCCCAGGGCACCCATGCTGCTACTTCTGGGGACCTCCAATAAGTGGGATCCTATAGCATTTGTCCCCCTGTGACTGCTCGTTTCAGGCAGCATCCTGTCCTCAAGGTTCATCCATGTTGGCAGATGTCAGATCCCCTCCCTTTAAAAGGCTGACTAATGTTCCGCTGTGTGGCCAGCGCAGTCTGTTTGCCCACTTCTCTGTCCGTGGAGCACTCTAGGTTATACATTCTAAGTGGGATCTTACAAGAAGAGGGAACTTCTCCACAACCACTACACAGTCTAACACAACACGCTTGGAAGAGGAAGAAGACTCCAGCTCTGGTTCCAGGTGGCTAAGGTCTCCTTCCCTGTGGCCACCTGCAGTGCTGTGCACAGAAATGAGGCTTCTGTAGTGAGGGATGCAAACCGAGGCAAGAACATGGTAACCACACAAGGGCGTGGGGAAGGGCCTTCTACCTGGGGGCGGGGCGGCATCCCAGGGTCCAGGGGCGATCCTCGCGTGGATAGGCAAGTCTGCCTGAGGATGGCAGGCAGGATCTGTGTTCCTCTGCTGCTGCCCTGGAGCCTCCCACCCTCCTCTCAGGCTCACACCACACCCTGGCCCCCTCGCCTCACAGCTCAGATGACTGCACCCAGGCCGGCCCCGGATCCCATCTAAGTGAACACCCCTCCCTCCTTTGACCTGTGTCTTGCCTTTCCACTCACTGCAGGAACACCTGGGGGAACCTCTGACCTTCATTGTGGAGAATGAAACACATGAATGTGTATTATATACATTATCATGTGTCAAATATACACAATTTAATCTATGGGACACAGAAGTATCAAAGACATAGGAAAGCCCATTTTTAAGCAAAGTCAGCTCAGCTCAGAGCTCATGTGACTGATCCCAAGCTCAGGCAAGGTGTCCACCCATCCATTTCCTTCTATGATCAAGCCTGCTTCCTGGAAGCCATGGCCTTAGAACGAGAAATGCTACCAGTTCCAGCCTGTATCACTCGTTTAGGGCTTGGCTCCAGGGAAAGCTACACCTGGGGCTCAATCTTGCTCTGTCATCTTCCAACAGTGGGACCCTGTGAGTCTGAGCCTCAGTCTTCTCCCCAGTAGCCACAGCATGGTGCTTGGTACAAGGTGACACTCTGAAAAGTCCTCAGGGCGTGGGGGCAGCACTCAGGAGAACGGGAAAGCCCCTCCTGTTCCTTGCAGCAGGGAAACTGCCTCGTTTCAGCTCCTAAAGCCTCAGCTGCAGCTGCAGCTCTTGAATGCCTGTGAACTGGCCTAGAACCCAGGCTAGGTCATCTAGGCCTGACTCCTGTAGAAAGATGGGTAGGCATTGCCTTGCAACTGCCTTGCAGAAGGTCTCAAAGGGGCCTCCCTGCCGAGTGGGGATGCCCACCTTCATTTCTGGCTCTCATAGGAACCTGGGAAAATCTCTAGTCCTAAGGTTGCTGAAGCTGGGGGGACCTGCTCCCTACTGGTCCTATGCTTACCTATCCTCTGCTCCAGCAGCCCCAGAGCCTCCAGCCCTTCTGCCCTGGGTAAGTCCCGCTCTTTCCTGGGCATCTGGTGGACCATGATGAAAGATGGATGCATGCCAGCCTCACTGGCCTTAGCTCAGGATAAATATCTCTGAACTGAAAGAGGCTGCATACCTGCTGTGGCCACGGATAGCAAGCCCTGGGGTCCTGTTAAGACTGGGGTTGAAATTCCTGATCAGACCACACATAACGCTTGTTGGTAGAAGACAGCTGACACGCCCTCCTTGGGAGCTGTTGTTTCCAGAGTGAAAGTCCACACATCACAAAGCAGCCTGCAGGCTGGGTATTGAGCCGCCCTGCAGCTTCAGGTCAGGGATACAGAGCCCTGTTTGCTCAGAGAAGCACGAGGTAGCAGGTGGGGTTGAGGGGAAGCTCCCTCAATTTGTAGCCTCAAAACACACGAGAATCTTCCAGTCTCAATGCAGTCTCCCTGCCTCCTGTGTTAGCACAGACACACTTATGCACCTGGGCTCCACATTTTTTTAGGAGAAGACCTCAAACTTCTCAATAGCCACTACACATGCATACAAGTCTCTTGGAGGAGGGAGAAACACCAGCAACCCCAGGGCGCGGTGGAAAGATGATTAGCATTTATTACAGGAGCATCATCACATATTGAGGTTGAGAAGCTCCTCTCCACATCCGATTCCCCCAGTCAAGCACCCACTTTATTTGGCATCACTTCCCTGGAACTGGAGTTCCAGATCAATGGCCCAACGACGCATTGCAAACACAGTAGTTCACACACACCACTCCCCCTACTCCCATAGCACCTCTGCTCAGAAAGCACAGGACTCAACGCCCAGACCAAAAACAGACTACCTCTTGTCACCCACCTTTTCAATGCCATCCTCAGGGTGGCCCCAGAAGGTCCCGTTCCTGGGGAGATGCAGCACAGATCAAGGCTGCATCAGCACTGGGCTGCCAGGGCCCACCTTCCACGTCTGCGGCTAGGCCTGCGTGCAAGAGAGGGAAGACGACCCAAAGGGCAGCAAACTGTCAGGAGCAAATGTTTCCTCGAGGCCAACAGTGAGATCTCAGTTGCAGTGTGCAGAGGCAGGGGGATACCAGGGGTGCTCAGAACCCCAGCCTTGGCTCTGTGGGTCCACAGGGACCTTCTTCCCAGGCGCTTCCCAGAGCAGAATCAGGAGCCATGTCATAACACAGTGAGTGTTTGCCTTTGAAGATGGCTATTTGTACATTCTCTCCTGGAGCCACAAAAGGATGGCAGGAGTAAAAGAGAGCTGCTGTCATGCATGGCCAAGCTGAGGCTCCCACAAGCTTGTGCCCACGTGCACGGGCTGGCACAGGCCATGCCTGCGGCCGGTGGGAACAAGACTGACCAAGGGAGAGGAGCTGCCTTGTCACTGGAGCTGAGCTGCCCAGGGCTGGGGGATTCCCCTGGGGCCTGTGGTCCTGGCAGGGCCGCGATCTCAGGTTGGTGAGACCCTTCCTCTCTTATCCTGGGAAAATTCGCTCAGCTACAGTTTACACAGAAAGATAGCTTATTTAACTTTTCAAATTAAAGCTTAAAAGCCCCTAATTAAACCAATCAATCAGAGCCATTCCTGTGGGAGGGTGAAAGGGGCCAGATGGACTCTGGATCCCTCCCTTATACGCTGCTTGAGGTCTGAGTGGCCGTGGTACATGGCGACTCTTGCTGCTCTGCCAGCCCAACTGCGAGGGATGTCTTAGGTTCTGATCCTGCCAGATGCTGTAGGGTGGATACACATGGCTGGCCCCTACCAGATGCCCCCAGTTCTCAGGTGATAACCCTGAAAACCAGGGAAGGACTGGGCACCCCCACACTGAGGCCCCAGCAGCTGAGTGGGTCAGGATTCCAGGAAATCTTGAAATTTCCTGAAGTGGAATGGGGATGGCATTGCCACCATCCTGAGCCTGGACTTTGCCCAGAAAGAGGGAGAATCATCAGCTAGACCTGGAGGAGAGCTGATTCTTAAGCCAGAGGATGAAAGCTTAAAGGTGTGTGTGTGTGTTTTATTCTTTTTCTGCCCAGGTTAGTAGAGCAGGGGTTGCAGATGTTTGCTGTGCAGGGACAGAGAGTAACTAGCTTTTGCTCCATGGGCAACAAGGACTGTTTCACAATGACTCAGCTCTCCTGTGGGTGCAGGAAAGGAGCAGAGATAATAAATAATAATAATAAAATGGTCTGACAGTGTGTCTTCCAAGACAATGTTGTAAGAGGAGGAAGCAGGCCAGTCTGGGCTCGTGGGCCAGTCAGTCCCTGCCAGGGCCCATCAGAATAAAGATGGTGACCCGCCCTTAGTACTGCTTTTTATTTTGTTTTATGTTTTTACTTTTAGGCTGGAGTCATGCAGCATGTGGGTTCATCCTTGACCAGGGATTACAGTCCCTGCATTGGAAGAGTGGACAACCAGGAAGTCCCACTCCCATTACTTTTCATGGGAAACTCCTAAGGAACAGGATCCCTTGCCTAATTCCACTGGCCAGGTGCAGGCTGAGGCAGGCATAAGGCTGTGGTGGCTTTGGGTCCCAGTAGCTGTGTGGCCCAGAGCAATTACTTACCTGCCCTGTTTCAGCTTCTCATCTGTAAAATGGGCTAACAGTGTGGTTCCTCTTAGGGGTGCAGAGAGGACTAAAGTGGACTAAGTCCATAGAAGCCCCTAACACAGCCGCTGCTTCAATTCCTGCCAATTGGGTGTGGTTTATGTACAGTTGCCGGATCCAAAGGATGGAAAGAAAACTGATATCTGATTTCCTACCTTTACTATCATTCAGAAAAGAAATAATTATTTATTTGTGAGACTGTACACACCCAAGGGCGCAGGGGTGGAGGTGGCTGGAGGGGCAGTTGTGTCCAGAAGCAAAGGCAAGTACTTCCAATGACTTATCCAGGTGGGACCTGGGGGAGGGTATGCACAATCCCTACAGGCCCTGCAGGATGGGAGGTGCTGTCAACTCCATGCTTCACATGAGGGCCAAACAACCTGCTAGGAACTGGTATTTGGCAGCCTGGACCCAGGCAAGGGGAGCTGTCACTCGTAACCCCTGGATATAATGACACCTGGAAACATCCATGGAACAACTTTTACCATGATGGTTACATGCACTTATAAATCTGAATCAACTGAGTTGCTCCTGAAACATTATATATATATATATAATATACGTATCTTTAAAAGATGCATAATTTTAGAATCTGTTACCCTGGTCTTGACAAAAGTAACCAGTCCATGGGCAAGAAGCCACTGTCCGTGGTGCTGATGCCAAGAGGGCTACCAAGGTTGTCAGCCACCCAGTCTTGCTTCACCTAGTAACCAGATAATCAAAGCCAATGTCCTCATATGGCTCAGTTCATCTCTTCTCTGCAGACACTGCAGGGGACTCAGGACACCTAATAGTTGATGGCAGAAGAGGGAGTGAGTAGGTGTTTGAGAAAATAAATGTGTTGATGTCAATGGATGAAAGTTTCAGATGTGTAGTGTTTGTGTTTGAAGTGTGTGCAGCTGAGGATCTCAGTGTTCCCAGAGGGCCAGCATCTGCTTATGAGTCTTGGCAAGTGAGGGGACCCTGGGAAGCCAGTTGCACAGCCCCTGGGACAGAGAAAAAGGATGGAGAAGCCCCCAGGAAGACTCTGGGTGATCTTTAACTGAAGGATCAGAAGGTGATGCCATCACTTTGCCTCTCTGACCGGTATGCTGGCTCTCACTGGTGACACATGGATCCTCCCTTCTCTGAACAAACCATATGTTCCAACGAGCAAAGATGCTCTTTCCTTGTCGAACTTTCCCCAGGCCTGCCCAACAGGGAGATGAGGATTAGTCTTTAAAGCCACTTAACACAGCTGGTGACTCATCAGTGGGGGGAACGTGAGGCTGGCACCAATTGGTAGCCAGCAGCCCATTCGGAGGCCCAGCAGCAGTCTCTAGCGGGACCATTGTTCTCTGGCGGGACCATTGCTCTCTGGCGGGTCTGGAGGCAAGGCCGCTGCTGTGCCTGTCAGGACGGTCCCTGTGTCGTGGGCATGTGGGTCAGCATTAAGTTTTCCCACCACTTCTACTTCTCTCTATGGGTTTGCCCCCTTGGCACCTCAGCTTACTCACTTGTGTAAAGGGACAGTAATAGTATCTGCCCCACAGGTTGTGATGAGTATTTGATGAATTACGATAAGTAGAGTCATGGGAGACATTAGATCAATGATTGATGACACGATGAAGACGATGTGTTGACAGAGGGCAAAGGGAGAGTGTGTGGTACCTGATCCTGGCTCTTCAGTCTCTGTGCTTTCATCGAGGCATCCTCAGGGGCCCCAGCACCTGATCCAACCGTGACCTCCATTCATTGCACATTTGTTCACATTTAACACATTGTGAGAGGCTCTGTGAGGGGGGAGGGAAGGTGGATGGTGAGGGTACAGTGAAGTATGGGGGACAGAGGATGGTCCCATAATCACAGACGACCAAAGCATACTCTTCTCCTACCCCTCCAGCACTGAAGCCAGAGAAAGGCTTGGAGAGGGACCTAACTGCTCATGGTGCTGCTCCACAACTTAACTTCTCCGTCTGTGCTGTCGGCAGTGAAAATGGGAGACAGGATCAGAGAGAGGGCTTTGAGAACCAGGCACAGCCAGTGTGAGGTTCTCAAAAGGATGGTCCTAGGGTTCAGGACCAACTCCTTCCTGGGACAGCATTCCTGGTGTGAATGACTGAGAATTCCTCTTTGTCCTGGACATAGAAGAGAACTGTATAATCTTATACCAAAACTCACCACGGGCTGAATGGGGGAAAAAAATACCATTTCATTATTACCCAGTAATCACAGTTTGCCCTAGTATGCTGTTATCATTAGTTAAAAAAAAAAAAAGTTCAGAATTTAATGAAAGTGAGTAAAAGTAAAACTAGTCCATCAGAATTCCAACTTGAAAACATAACCATTCTCCTAACTGGCAATTTCTGTATAAACCCCAACCTACTACAAGAACCATTTTATTGTCACAGCTTGAAATTTGTTCTGAATTACCTTGATAATAATATAGACATCCATTCAGCAAGGCGTACCACACTGCTAATGGATCTCGGAGGCCTAATTTCTAAAATCCAGTGTTGCATAGTTATCGTATAACTAGAATTAGTGATGCTCCACCAGAACAAAATGGCCCGAGTTTGTCTTTGCATGATTAAAACGCAGGTAGTTACACATTAATGTTGTTAACAAGACTTTTTGGATTCCAGCAGGGCCATCCATCCGAGAAGTTCACAAACAATACTTGAGCTCTCTGGGGTTGCCCCCACCCTGGAAATTTAAGTGCATTCAAATAGAGCAGCGATTCCGTTAGAACAAAGGCTCAATTCAGAATAGGACTGTAGATGAGGGGCAATTTTGCTCACAAATTTTATCTCCCTTTTTCCCTCTAAGCTATCAGATAACAGCCATCACATTAAGAAACTCAATTAATATATAAGCAGAATCTATCGTACATAGATCCAGGTCTCGATGTACATAAAATTTACTTCCACTCGAAGGCAACCTTGGAATTGAATTGCTTTTGCACAACCATTGTTGTCTTGGTCAAGTTACGTGGAATGAGAGGTCTCTTGGGCCAAAAGTCAATAATTATGGCCCGCCGCCATAGTTAAATGGGATCTGCCACCGGGTTCTGTAAGCGGCTCTGTGGGAAGGTGGCCACTCCATGTGTATATTTACTGTCTGTGGCTGCTTTGGGTCTCAAAGTGGGGTTGACATGATAGAAGCTCCATGGCTGCAAAGCCTATAATATTTGCCATGTTGGCCCTTTTGTGGAAAACATATGTCGACTGCTGCTTAGACCACAGAAACTTCTAAACCAGAGTGAGCTGCCTGGAGACAGAGGAGCCAGGGAAACGAGGGTGCCTTTGCCAATCCAATTCTCTGTCCTCTGTCCCCACCAGGCCAGTTCTGACCTTTGTAGTGATCAGCTCACGGCTCGTAGGGTACCTGCTCACCCATGAATGCAATACCCAGAAACACCCAACAGCAAGGATAAAACTTAATAAAATTTTCACTAACTCATCAAAGCTGACCTTACATTTGGAAAGACCCAGAAATAAAATTTTCTTTTGATTAAATGGAAAATCAATTTCCAGTGACATTTCTATTCATCAGGACCCAAATCGAGGCAGGAACCAGTGCCCCAGGAGGAGAATGAGGTGCCCTGTGCCGTGCCTCTTTTCTTTGACACCCTGAGCAGAACCGAGCCCCTGCGCACCTGTTCAGGGCAGACATCAGGGTTGTGTGACCTGAGGCTTTGGGATTTCAAGGATCTACGCATGTGACCTCTGGGAACAGAGATGCTTGGTGAGCAAGCTGCAGACTTCGTGTGTTCAGAAGGCATGCTACCCGAAGTGGGAATCTGAATTCACAGCAGTTCCCTGTGATGGCTAAGGGGAGGGGTCCTTGGGTCCATTTGTTCTCACCATGGCTCAGTTAAGAAATATTCCAGTTCACATGTGGACTCTGGCCATTTCACCTGAAGGACTCTTTGCATTTAACACAAGAGAGAAGAATACCCAGGGGTCCTGGCTGTTCTGAGAACACAGTCTCTGCACAGAGGACAGATGGCACCTACCCCAACCCCAGAGCCTCTCGCTCTGCGATTTCTTTCTTCTCAATCACAAAGAGGTCTGAGTGGCTACCCACTCCTTTCTGAATCCTAAGGGCACACACACTGTGAGAGAACCAAGCCCGTGTCTGCCCACATCATCCTGGGTTTATTTTCTAGCAGAGAGCCAAGCTTTGAGGACTCGGTGACGCCCTCATGCACACTCTCATCACCAGAGCACATGCTGGGGTTATGAGAGCTCTTCTGAGAGAGGCAGAGGGATATGTGTGCTTTCCCAGGAGGCAGCGGTGCCGTGGGCCATCCCACCACTTGTTGGGAGGGTGTCCGAGCAAGAAGGGTGTGGGCCTCGCTTGGAGCTGCAGGCAGGAGCAGACACAGGCTGTCTCTTTAACACCATTTTTGATGTGTCATCAATCTCTATGGGCTGTCCCCATGGAGAAGGCATCACAGAACCGAGCTGTCACACATGCCAACCATGTGCCTCCTGCTAAAAACAGGACTTCGTCTACCTCCTGTAGCAGTGCTGAAGACTCCTTGAGGTAGGCGGGAATTGTTTCTAAAAATGAACACTCTGTGTGATTTAGGTAAACTTAATATGATAAAGGAAGGCACTCTGCCAGTCTAATGAGCCCGTAACTCATCATGTGGGTCCAATTCATCCCAAACGGAATTGCTGTTTATGTGGAGTTTTTGAGTAAAGGGTGCGATTTTGTGATTCATCACATCAAATCCGTTTCAGTCTCTGCACAAATGGCTCCAGAGGCGAATATAATCAGAAAGATGGAAAGCAGCTTGTCCCTGAGTGTGGGGCCTGGTGCTCCAGGCAGAGGAGGAGCTGGGTGGGGCAGGCAGGGCTGTCGGAGTGTCCACAACAGGGCACGGTGCTGCAAGGAGGGTAGACAGGCTACCCCTCTCAGCAGGCTGGGTGAGCCTCACAAACGTCAAGGTGAATGAAGGAAGTGGCCTTGACATGGACCGTGCTGGGTGCTCCCCACACACAAGACTTGCCAACAACATGGGTCACTTGTGCTGAGAGGGGTTAGGGCAGTGGCTGCCTCCTGGGCCGGGACTCACTGAACCAGAGGGGCTTTCAGGGATGCAGGAAAGGTCCTGCCTGCCCCTTGATCCACTTGCTGGTCATATGTGCAAACTCACTTTGTGGCAATCCTGTGATCTGTGCACTGTTCTGAACTATTCTGTACCCTATGGAATTTGCCAGATAAAATAAAGGACCGAGTTGATGTGACGAAGGCTCAGACAACACAAGGAGGAGAGGTACTCCCTCCTCCAGCAAACTGACTAAGCACCTAGTGTATGCCGTGCCCTGAAATACACAAAGTAATTATCATGTTTATCAGCTAACAGCCCTCCAGTGCCACCATGTTGACACACCTCCATTCATTATGTCTTTACAAACCCTTGGTGGAAGAGCCATTCCTAAAGGCCACCTGATGCGAAGAGCCAACTCGTTAGAAAAGACCCTGACACTGGGAAAGATGGAAGGAAGGAAGAGAAGAGGGGGACAGAGGATGAGATGGTTGGATGGCATCACCGACTCAATGGACATGAGTTTGAACAAACTCCAGGAGATGGTGAAGGACAGGGAAGCCTGACATGCTGCAGTCCATGGGTTACAGGGTCAGGTACGACTTAGCGGCTGAACAACAACAAGGAGGAGGGAGCTACTGTTACCTGCATTTGTAACTGAGGAATCCAATTTATTATGTTAATTTGTTTTATTGGAGTGTAATTGTTTAACAGTGTTGTGTTAATTTCTGCTGTACCACAAAGCGAATCAGCTGTATGTATATATATATATATCCCCTCCCTCTTGAACCCTCTCCTATCTCCCCCACCCCACCCCTCTAGGTCATTACAGAGCACTGAGTTGAACTTTCTGTGTTTTATAGTAGGCTCCCACTAGCTATCTATTTTGCACACAGTAGCATATATACGTGGGCTTCCCAGGTGGCTCAGTGATAAAGAATCCACCTACCAATGCCGGAGACATGAGAGACCAGGGTTTGATCCCTGGGTCGGGAAGATCACCTAGAGGAGGAAATGGCAACCCACTCCAATATTCTTGCCTGGAGAACCCCATGGGCAGAAGAGCCTGGTGAACTACACTCCATGAGGCTGCAAAGAGTCAGACAGAACTGGGTGACTGAGCAAACATTCTACATACATACATACATACAGTGTATATATGTAAGTGAGGAATCTGATCTGAAGTGAAGCCATCAACCCCATGTCACATGGGTGGGCAGCAGAGCCTGGATTCCAATGTCCTGTCTGACCATGGAGTCCACTCCCCTCCTCACTTTCCTTTCTCCCCTCGAGGCAGGAGGCAGCTTGGCACTTGATGCCTGGAAGCTGAGCTGCGTAGCTGGTTGGCCCTTTGCATCCTGGAAGCTTGGCTATTTGTCTCTCAGCATTGAGAAAATGCTCAGGACGAATGCGGATGATGCCTTTGCAATGAACAGGATGAGGGGATGAATGGAGAAGGCTGCACACCCTTAAAGCACATGAGGAAAGCCCTGAATTTATGAGTCTGTCAACAAAGAAGCAACTGTGGACAAGCCTCTGCCTCAGAGCTCACCCTGCCCCCTCCCCTTCCTTCAAAGCACCGAACTATTCTTTAAAAGCGACACTGAGCCTCGCTGAGCTGAGTCTGCTTCTTGGATAGATACCAGGATGGTGTCTGTAGTTTCTAGGAGCCTTCCACATGCTCCTTTCTGGCATTGGCGTGCTCTGTTATCGTGCCTGGGAGTGGAGCTCACGGTGCTCTGACCGGCGACTGTGATACGTATGTTATATCAATGGCTACTGGTTCAACCTTGGGGTCAGGAGCTCTGTTTTTCAAGACCACAGGAGGATGGTTTCTCATTGTGACGCTAAAAAATGAGGAAGATATTGTTGTTTGTTTCCTGGGCTGAGACGTGTTTGCAAAGTGGAGATTTGGCATGACTGACGATGCTGCTTAAATGACTCCTGTGGCCCCTAATCTACCCCTGCTATCCCCACCCATCAGCGAGGTTTCCACCTGCCTCACCCCCGAGAAGCTGGAGCCATTTGTAATTTCACAAAATGAGACACAGCGCTTTTCTTGCTGAAGGTTTCAGCTCCGTAATCTTCCAAATTCATTTCCTGAACGAGCCACCTTTATCCATTAGTTGGATGATAATATTCCAATCACTTGCCAATTCCTGTAATATCCCAACCCCCCCTTTTCCCATCTCCTAATTGGTGACATTTCTTTTTAGAAGAATAAGCATCGAGGTATACCGTTAACTGTTCTTTAAAATCTTACAAGGTTGGGCCACACAATCAGACGCTGCTAATCTCTGCCTTTTCTCTCCGAATTGCTTAAAATGGGTGCTTTTAGAGGCAATTTGTTTACTGCACTCTGAGAATTTAAATTTCTGTAAATATACTTTAATTTTTTTAATAGACATTTTAAGCCACAAAAACGCAACCCATCTGAATAAAAATGTTGCCCCAAGAACTTAATAGTTTCAAAAATTAAAATTAAACTATTCAGAAGTTGTAACAGGGAGGGATTAATGTGAACATCACACACAAACACACCAGCTCTGTTCCTGTCCCCCGATCTTGAGTCTATCTTCACCTTCTCCTCTTAGGCTGACCCTGGCCCCTGTCTCTGTTGCCCCCATCCCGCCACCCAAGCCTGAGTCTGGAGCCCCCAGGACCCTCCGACCCCAGGCCTGCACCAATCCCAGGGCAGTGGTTGGTTATGGGTCCTGGAGTGTTTCTCCTTCTGCATCTCCATCACCCTGCATGTCTTAGCATCTCTTACTTCTAAAGTGCGTAGGGGACCTCATGTGCCCCGATGGATGACCTGGCCGCTTCAGCGAGCTGGATCCTTCCTCAAAACAAATCATGGCAAACCTGCTCAGGCCTCTGGGTGTGACTCCCACTGATGGGCATGGGGTGCGGGGAGAGGAGCCTGTTACACCACAATGGAGGTAAAGACGCAAACCTAGAGTTGCACCTCTATAGGGCAGACTACCACCTCCTCAGCCGCAAACCAGAAAGATGAAGCCAGGGGAAACCATCAGTCAAAGAGCACTTTACACAGTGCAGACCCATCTGGATCAGAACTCAAGTGAACCATTTTAAAAGACGACATTTGAGCCCCAGGTGTGTGGATGTGACTGTGGCACCCAGGGGACCAGGGGACGGGTCGAGAGCCTTTCAGGTGGGATGACAATGTGGTTGGTTATGGGGGTGAGGGCATGGAGGAGCCCACCTCCTCTGCAACGTGTGTTCAGACAAACCTCTGAGCCAGGCTGGGTCCCAGATCTAAACACGGGCTAAGTTCATCCCTTTCAGAGCAAATGGCAGCAGGTGCTGGGGTGGGGGCTGGAAGGAGGCCCTGTCGGTTGTATTCCCCCTTCTCAAGCCTCACCACTTACAGTCACTTGCAGCAACAGAGAACTGTGTCCCATGGACCCTGGTGTCCCTGGCAAGGGATTGGCGTAGCCTACACCCCCCAAGCCCAGGCCTCGTCTTTGGGGCCGGCCTTACTCCACACTCCCTGCAGGCGGCTGTCTACCTTCTGGCTCTGGTCAGTCCAATGGCCACCTGGGGGGTCAGCTCCACCTAATCATGGAAATGACTAGAAGCAGAACAGACGTCCAACAGACAGAATAGAAAAATCCCCCTGGGTCTGGACTCCTGGCATCACTGGCATGGTCCCCGCACTCACCTCACCGCCCCCTCCTCTGCCTGCTCCCCAGTGGGGCGCACTGGGCCACACTGACCAGGAGCCCTGTGTCACAGAGCAGACACCCCCAGTCCCAGGAGATAGGACACATCAGGGGAAGCAAGACATCCCTTCCCTGAGTGCAAGTGGCACGTTGTGTTTTATTTTTTTATTTATTTTACAAATATTTATTCAAAGCTTACTCTATGCCAGGATGCTGTTTGAAGGCTTTTCAAATATTAATCTAGGCAACCAGCACCTGGGTCACCCTGCAAGCTCTGCCTGGTTCATGGCTGGGCTCTGAGGGGAAGGCTCTCCCGAAGAAGCCAGCTGAATGGAGGGACCCCTGCCCCGGGGCCCATCACCTTTTGCCTCTGACCTGCATCTGTCTCCCAGAATCACCCAGGGTAGCCCTCCTCTTAAGTCTACTAAACAGGCTGGTGGGAGGGGCTTAGACCGCCGTCCCTGGAGACTCACTGTCTGTCAACACCGAGTCCCGGCTTGCAGCACTGGTACAGGGGACGGCACAGCCCTGCTGAGCCCCTCACCCAGCAGCCAGACACCTGCCCCAAGTCTCACAAGAACACACACAGGTGCAAGGCTACGTATGTGCATGTGTTCACACACACACGGGCACATGAAAGTATAGCACCTGTGCACACACTCGTGTATAAAACACACACACACACACATGCATGTACATGTGAGGTATGCGCACACACATGGGTGTATGTGTATGTGATTGGTGTAGGTACATACATTTAAGTAAATGTGTATGCTTGTTGTGTGGATAGATGCATATTTTATACATATGTATATACACATATACACACATGTGCACATATGCACATATAGGTACACACATGTATTTAATCCTTTAAACAACCCCATGGGTTATCATTTTACGTGTATATGAACAGGTGTTACACACATACATGTATATAAGCATGTATGTCTGTGTGTATACACACCCAGATTTGTGTGTATGTGAAGCTTACACGTGTTTGTGTGCATACATATCCAGCCCCATAACATTCCCTTGCAGGACTGTGTTCTGAGGGAGGGGACACAGAGTTCCAGGGCTCCTGCCTGAGGTGGCCGAGCCTGGAGTCGATGCAGCCTCTTCACTGCCACCCTGAGCCGCTCTCCAGGCCGCAGCCTCTCTGAGACT
>SJYW01052332.1:278974-351852 GCA_006410735.1 Raphicerus campestris
TCCACACTCCCTGCAGGCGGCTGTCTACCTTCTGGCTCTGGTCAGTCCAATGGCCACCTGGGGGGTCAGCTCCACCTAATCATGGAAATGACTAGAAGCAGAACAGACGTCCAACAGACAGAATAGAAAAATCCCCCTGGGTCTGGACTCCTGGCATCACTGGCACGGTCCCCGCACTCACCTCACCGCCCCCTCCTCTGCCTGCTCCCCAGTGGGGCGCACTGGGCCACACTGACCAGGAGCCCTGTGTCACAGAGCAGACACCCCCAGTCCCAGGAGATAGGACACATCAGGGGAAGCAAGACATCCCTTCCCTGAGTGCAAGTGGCACGTTGTGTTTTATTTTTTTATTTATTTTACAAATATTTATTCAAAGCTTACTCTATGCCAGGATGCTGTTTGAAGGCTTTTCAAATATTAATCTAGGCAACCAGCACCTGGGTCACCCTGCAAGCTCTGCCTGGTTCATGGCTGGGCTCTGAGGGCAAGGCTCTCCCGAAGAAGCCAGCTGAATGGAGGGACCCCTGCCCCGGGGCCCATCACCTTTTGCCTCTGACCTGCATCTGTCTCCCAGAATCACCCAGGGTAGCCCTCCTCTTAAGTCTACTAAACAGGCTGGTGGGAGGGGCTTAGACCGCCGTCCCTGGAGACTCACTGTCTGTCAACACCGAGTCCCGGCTTGCAGCACTGGTACAGGGGACGGCACAGCCCTGCTGAGCCCCCGACCCAGCAGCCAGACACCTGCCCCAAGTCTCACAAGAACACACACAGGTGCAAGGCTACGTATGTGCATGTGTTCACACACACACGGGCACATGAAAGTATAGCACCTGTGCACACACTCGTGTATAAAACACACACACACACACATGCATGTACATGTGAGGTATGCGCACACACATGGGTGTATGTGTATGTGATTGGTGTAGGTACATACATTTAAGTAAATGTGTATGCTTGTTGTGTGGATAGATGCATATTTTATACATATGTATATACACATATACACACATGTGCACATATGCACATATAGGTACACACATGTATTTAATCCTTTAAACAACCCCATGGGTTATCATTTTACGTGTATATGAACAGGTGTTACACACATACATGTATATAAGCATGTATGTCTGTGTGTATACACACCCAGATTTGTGTGTATGTGAAGCTTACACGTGTTTGTGTGCATACATATCCAGCCCCATAACATTCCCTTGCAGGACTGTGTTCTGAGGGAGGGGACACAGAGTTCCAGGGCTNCAAACTCCAGGAGATGGTGAAGGACAGGGAAGCCTGACATGCTGCAGTCCATGGGTTGCAGGGTCAGGTACGACTTAGCGGCTGAACAACAACAAGGAGGAGGGAACTACTGTTACCTGCATTTGTAACTGAGGAATCCAATTTATTATGTTAATTTGTTTTATTGGAGTGTAATTGTTTAACAGTGTTGTGTTAATTTCTGCTGTACCACAAAGCGAATCAGCTGTATGTATATATATATATATCCCCTCCCTCTTGAACCCTCTCCTATCTCCCCCACCCCACCCCTCTAGGTCATTACAGAGCACTGAGTTGAACTTTCTGTGTTTTATAGTAGGCTCCCACTAGCTATCTATTTTGCACACAGTAGCATATACACGTGGGCTTCCCAGGTGGCTCAGTGATAAAGAATCCACCTACCAATGCCGGAGACATGAGAGACCAGGGTTTGATCCCTGGGTCAGGAAGATCGCTTAGAGGAGGAAATGGCAACCCACTCCAATATTCTTGCCTGGAGAACCCCATGGGCAGAAGAGCCTGGTGAACTACACTCCATGAGGCTGCAAAGAGTCAGACAGAACTGGGCGACTGAGCAAACATTCTACATACATACATACATACAGTGTATATATGTAAGTGAGGAATCTGATCTGAAGTGAAGCCATCAACCCCACGTCACATGGGTGGGCAGCAGAGCCTGGATTCCAATGTTCTGTCTGACCATGGAGTCCACTCCCCTCCTCACTTTCCTTTCTCCCCTCGAGGCAGGAGGCAGCTTGGCACTTGATGCCTGGAAGCTGAGCTGCGTAGCTGGTTGGCCCTTTGCATCCTGGAAGCTTGGCTATTTGTCTCTCAGCATTGAGAAAATGCTCAGGACGAATGCGGATGATGCCTTTGCAATGAACAGGATGAGGGGATGAATGGAGAAGGCTGCACACCCTTAAAGCACATGAGGAAAGCCCTGAATTTATGAGTCTGTCAACAAAGAAGCAACTGTGGACAAGCCTCTGCCTCAGAGCTCACCCTGCCCCCTCCCCTTCCTTCAAAGCACCGAACTATTCTTTAAAAGCGACACTGAGCCTCGCTGAGCTGAGTCTGCTTCTTGGATAGATANGCCCCTGCGCACCTGTTCAGGGCAGACATCAGGGTTGTGTGACCTGAGGCTTTGGGATTTCAAGGATCTACGCATGTGACCTCTGGGAACAGAGATGCTTGGTGAGCAAGCTGCAGACTTCGTGTGTTCAGAAGGCATGCTACCCGAAGTGGGAATCTGAATTCACAGCAGTTCCCTGTGATGGCTAAGGGGAGGGGTCCTTGGGTCCATTTGTTCTCACCATGGCTCAGTTAAGAAATATTCCAGTTCACATGTGGACTCTGGCCATTTCACCTGAAGGACTCTTTGCATTTAACACAAGAGAGAAGAATACCCAGGGGTCCTGGCTGTTCTGAGAACACAGTCTCTGCACAGAGGACAGATGGCACCTACCCCAACCCCAGAGCCTCTCGCTCTGCGATTTCTTTCTTCTCAATCACAAAGAGGTCTGAGTGGCTACCCACTCCTTTCTGAATCCTAAGGGCACACACACTGTGAGAGAACCAAGCCCGTGTCTGCCCACATCATCCTGGGTTTATTTTCTAGCAGAGAGCCAAGCTTTGAGGACTCGGTGACGCCCTCATGCACACTCTCATCACCAGAGCACATGCTGGGGTTATGAGAGCTCTTCTGAGAGAGGCAGAGGGATATGTGTGCTTTCCCAGGAGGCAGCGGTGCCGTGGGCCATCCCACCACTTGTTGGGAGGGTGTCCGAGCAAGAAGGGTGTGGGCCTCGCTTGGAGCTGCAGGCAGGAGCAGACACAGGCTGTCTCTTTAACACCATTTTTGATGTGTCATCAATCTCTATGGGCTGTCCCCATGGAGAAGGCATCACAGAACCGAGCTGTCACACATGCCAACCATGTGCCTCCTGCTAAAAACAGGACTTCGTCTACCTCCTGTAGCAGTGCTGAAGACTCCTTGAGGTAGGCGGGAATTGTTTCTAAAAATGAACACTCTGTGTGATTTAGGTAAACTTAATATGATAAAGGAAGGCACTCTGCCAGTCTAATGAGCCCGTAACTCATCATGTGGGTCCAATTCATCCCAAACGGAATTGCTGTTTATGTGGAGTTTTTGAGTAAAGGGTGCGATTTTGTGATTCATCACATCAAATCCGTTTCAGTCTCTGCACAAATGGCTCCAGAGGCGAATATAATCAGAAAGATGGAAAGCAGCTTGTCCCTGAGTGTGGGGCCTGGTGCTCCAGGCAGAGGAGGATCTGGGTGGGGCAGGCAGGGCTGTCGGAGTGTCCACAACAGGGCACGGTGCTGCAAGGAGGGTAGACAGGCTACCCCTCTCAGCAGGCTGGGTGAGCCTCACAAACGTCAAGGTGAATGAAGGAAGTGGCCTTGACATGGACCGTGCTGGGTGCTCCCCACACACAAGACTTGCCAACAACATGGGTCACTTGTGCTGAGAGGGGTTAGGGCAGTGGCTGCCTCCTGGGCCGGGACTCACTGAACCAGAGGGGCTTTCAGGGATGCAGGAAAGGTCCTGCCTGCCCCTTGATCCACTTGCTGGTCATATGTGCAAACTCACTTTGTGGCAATCCTGTGATCTGTGCACTGTTCTGAACTATTCTGTACCCTATGGAATTTGCCAGATAAAATAAAGGACCGAGTTGATGTGACGAAGGCTCAGACAACACAAGGAGGAGAGGTACTCCCTCCTCCAGCAAACTGACTAAGCACCTAGTGTATGCCGTGCCCTGAAATACACAAAGTAATTATCATGTTTATCAGCTAAGAGCCCTCCAGTGCCACCATGTTGACACACCTCCATTCATTATGTCTTTACAAACCCTTGGTGGAAGAGCCATTCCTAAAGGCCACCTGATGCGAAGAGCCAACTCGTTAGAAAAGACCCTGACACTGGGAAAGATGGAAGGAAGGAAGAGAAGAGGGGGACAGAGGATGAGATGGTTGGATGGCATCACCGACTCAATGGACATGAGTTTGAACAAACTCCAGGAGATGGTGAAGGACAGGGAAGCCTGACATGCTGCAGTCCATGGGTTGCAGGGTCAGGTACGACTTAGCGGCTGAACAACAACAAGGAGGAGGGAACTACTGTTACCTGCATTTGTAACTGAGGAATCCAATTTATTATGTTAATTTGTTTTATTGGAGTGTAATTGTTTAACAGTGTTGTGTTAATTTCTGCTGTACCACAAAGCGAATCAGCTGTATGTATATATATATATATCCCCTCCCTCTTGAACCCTCTCCTATCTCCCCCACCCCACCCCTCTAGGTCATTACAGAGCACTGAGTTGAACTTTCTGTGTTTTATAGTAGGCTCCCACTAGCTATCTATTTTGCACACAGTAGCATATACACGTGGGCTTCCCAGGTGGCTCAGTGATAAAGAATCCACCTACCAATGCCGGAGACATGAGAGACCAGGGTTTGATCCCTGGGTCAGGAAGATCGCTTAGAGGAGGAAATGGCAACCCACTCCAATATTCTTGCCTGGAGAACCCCATGGGCAGAAGAGCCTGGTGAACTACACTCCATGAGGCTGCAAAGAGTCAGACAGAACTGGGCGACTGAGCAAACATTCTACATACATACATACATACAGTGTATATATGTAAGTGAGGAATCTGATCTGAAGTGAAGCCATCAACCCCACGTCACATGGGTGGGCAGCAGAGCCTGGATTCCAATGTTCTGTCTGACCATGGAGTCCACTCCCCTCCTCACTTTCCTTTCTCCCCTCGAGGCAGGAGGCAGCTTGGCACTTGATGCCTGGAAGCTGAGCTGCGTAGCTGGTTGGCCCTTTGCATCCTGGAAGCTTGGCTATTTGTCTCTCAGCATTGAGAAAATGCTCAGGACGAATGCGGATGATGCCTTTGCAATGAACAGGATGAGGGGATGAATGGAGAAGGCTGCACACCCTTAAAGCACATGAGGAAAGCCCTGAATTTATGAGTCTGTCAACAAAGAAGCAACTGTGGACAAGCCTCTGCCTCAGAGCTCACCCTGCCCCCTCCCCTTCCTTCAAAGCACCGAACTATTCTTTAAAAGCGACACTGAGCCTCGCTGAGCTGAGTCTGCTTCTTGGATAGATACCAGGATGGTGTCTGTAGTTTCTAGGAGCCTTCCACATGCTCCTTTCTGGCATTGGCGTGCTCTGTTATCGTGCCTGGTAGTGGAGCTCACGGTGCTCTGACCGGCGACTGTGATACATATGTTATATCAATGGCTACTGGTTCAACCTTGGGGTCAGGAGCTCTGTTTTTCAAGACCACAGGAGGATGGTTTCTCATTGTGACGCTAAAAAATGAGGAAGATATTGTTGTTTGTTTCCTGGGCTGAGACGTGTTTGCAAAGTGGAGATTTGGCATGACTGACGATGCTGCTTAAATGACTCCTGTGGCCCCTAATCTACCCCTGCTATCCCCACCCATCAGCGAGGCTTCCACCTGCCTCACCCCCGAGAAGCTGGAGCCATTTGTAATTTCACAAAATGAGACACAGCGCTTTTCTTGCTGAAGGTTTCAGCTCCGTAATCTTCCAAATTCATTTCCTGAATGAGCCACCTTTATCCATTAGTTGGATGATAATATTCCAATCACTTGCCAATTCCTGTAATATCCCAACCCCCCCTTTTCCCGTCTCCTAATTGGTGACATTTCTTTTTAGAAGAATAAGCATCGAGGTATACCGTTAACTGTTCTTTAAAATCTTACAAGGTTGGGCCACACAATCAGACGCTGCTAATCTCTGCCTTTTCTCTCCGAATTGCTTAAAATGGGTGCTTTTAGAGGCAATTTGTTTACTGCACTCTGAGAATTTAAATTTCTGTAAATATACTTTAATTTTTTTAATAGACATTTTAAGCCACGAAAACGCAACCCATCTGAATAAAAATGTTGCCCCAAGAACTTAATAGTTTCAAAAATTAAAATTAAACTATTCAGAAGTTGTAACAGGGAGGGATTAATGTGAACATCACACACAAACACACCAGCTCTGTTCCTGTCCCCCGATCTTGAGTCTATCTTCACCTCCTCTTAGGCTGACCCTGGCCCCTGTCTCTGTTGCCCACATCCCGCCACCCAAGCCTGAGTCTGGAGCCCCCAGGACCCTCCGACCCCAGGCCTGCACCAATCCCAGGGCAGTGGTTGGTTATGGGTCCTGGAGTGTTTCTCCTTCTGCATCTCCATCACCCTGCATGTCTTAGCATCTCTTACTTCTAAAGTGCGTAGGGGACCTCATGTGCCCCGATGGATGACCTGGCCGCTTCAGCGAGCTGGATCCTTCCTCAAAACAAATCACGGCAAACCTGCTCAGGCCTCTGGGTGTGACTCCCACTGATGGGCATGGGGTGCGGGGAGAGGAGCCTGTTACACCACAATGGAGGTAAAGACGCAAACCTAGAGTTGCACCTCTATAGGGCAGACTACCACCTCCTCAGCCGCAAACCAGAAAGATGAAGCCAGGGGAAACCATCAGTCAAAGAGCACTTTACACAGTGCAGACCCATCTGGATCAGAACTCAAGTGAACCATTTTAAAAGACGACATTTGAGCCGCAGGTGTGTGGATGTGACTGTGGCACCCAGGGGACCAGGGGACGGGTCGAGAGCCTTTCAGGTGGGATGATGATGTGGTTGGTTATGGGGGTGAGGGCATGGAGGAGCCCACCTCCTCTGCAACGTGTATTCAGACAAACCTCTGAGCCAGGCTGGGTCCCAGATCTAAACACGGGCTAAGTTCATCCCTTTCAGAGCAAATGGCAGCAGGTGCTGGGGTGGGGGCTGGAAGGAGGCCCTGTCGGTTGTATTCCCCCTTCTCAAGCCTCACCACTTACAGTCACTTGCAGCAACAGAGAACTGTGTCCCATGGACCCTGGTGTCCCTGGCAAGGGATTGGCGTAGCCTACACCCCCCAAGCCCAGGCCTCGTCTTTGGGGCCGGCCTTACTCCACACTCCCTGCAGGCGGCTGGCTACTTTCTGGCTCTGGTCAGTCCAATGGCCACCTGGGGGGTCAGCTCCACCTAATCATGGAAATGACTAGAAGCAGAACAGACGTTCAACAGACAGAATAGAAAAATCCCCCTGGGTCTGGACTCCTGGCATCACTGGCATGGTCCCCGCACTCACCTCACCGCCCCCTCCTCTGCCTGCTCCCCAGTGGGGCGCACTGGGCCACACTGACCAGGAGCCCTGTGTCACAGAGCAGACACCCCCAGTCCCAGGAGATAGGACACATCAGGGGAAGCAAGACATCCCTTCCCTGAGTGCAAGTGGCACGTTGTGTTTTATTTTTTAATTTATTTTACAAATATTTATTCAAAGCTTACTCTATGCCAGGATGCTGTTTGAAGGCTTTTCAAATATTAATCTGGGCAACCAGCACCTGGGTCACCCTGCAAGCTCTGCCTGGTTCATGGCTGGGCTCTGAGGGGAAGGCTCTCCCGAAGAAGCCAGCTGAATGGAGGGACCCCTGCCCCGGGGCCCATCACCTTTTGCCTCTGACCTGCATCTGTCTCCCAGAATCACCCAGGGTAGCCCTCCTCTTAAGTCTACTAAACAGGCTGGTGGGAGGGGCTTAGACCGCCGTCCCTGGAGACTCACTGTCTGTCAACACCGAGTCCCGGCTTGCAGCACTGGTACAGGGGACGGCACAGCCCTGCTGAGCCCCTCACCCAGCAGCCAGACACCTGCCCCAAGTCTCACAAGAACACACACAGGTGCAAGGCTACGTATGTGCATGTGTTCACACACACACGGGCACATGAAAGCATAGCACCTGTGCACACACTCATGTATAACACACACACACACACACATGCATGTACATGTGAGGTATGCGCACACACATGGGTGTATGTGTATGTGATTGGTGTAGGTACATACATTTAAGTAAATGTGTATGCTTGTTGTGTGGATAGATGCATATTTTATACATATGTATATACACATATACACACATGTGCACATATGCACATATAGGTACACACATGTATTTAATCCTTTAAACAACCCCATGGGTTATCATTTTACGTGTATATGAACAGGTGTTACACACATACATGTATATAAGCATGTATGTCTCTGTGTATACACACCCAGATTTGTGTGTACGTGAAGCTTACACGTGTATGTGTGCACACATATCCAGCCCCATAACATTCCCTTGCAGGACTATGTTCTGAGGGAGGGGACACAGAGTTCCAGGGCTCCTGCCTGAGGTGGCCGAGCCTGGAGTCGATGCAGCCTCTTCACTGCCACCCTGAGCCGCTCTCCAGGCCGCAGCCTCTCTGAGACTGTTCAGGCCGGGACCTCTGGGCAGCGCTCTCAGTGCCCTACCAGCTCTGCTTCCAGTTAGTCTCTTCTCTGTTGTAACAAAGAGACACACGCCAGCACACACCCCGACCCACCCAGATTTTCAGGTGAAGACTCACCTGAGAAGCAGGCAGGACTTCGCATCTTAGTTAACTGAGTTCTGGGGGGGGGAGACTTTTCAAACAGGTGGCAGACAGCAGAGGTCATACATGCCAGAGATACCGTGAGCTTGTGTGTGCTGATGGTGCGAAGTGCAGGCCTCTGAAGTTTATGCCAAGTGTGCATATGTTCCATGTGTGTCACACACACACTGTATTACACACAGTGTCCACATGCACCATGGTACACAAGTGCACACACTCCGTGCAGCATGGAGCACAGGTGGTGCTAATCTCCGAGGGCTCCAGGAGAAATGGAAGGGCGGACCAGAGAAGTGGACCTGAACTGAGATTATGAAGTGGGACTCATGTCACCAACTGGACTTAAAAGAAAGGGGAGGATGGGGTCGGTGTGGGGGCATCCAGATGGACGACTCAACATCTGACACCAGGGCCTGGTTCTGGCGCAGGCCCAGGAGGCCAGGGAAGCCTGAGTGGGCGGTCAGCATCCCTCCCGTGCCCATGACAGACTGATAGCCATGACCCCTGGGAAAAGAGTTTTACCTCTGACAGGCCTCTGCAGCTTGAATAAATTTCCTACAGCCTTCTGATGGATGTTAATTGCTCTTTCATGAGTTTCCCACCACTTCCCAAATGTACACTTGCTGGACATGGCTGCAATTTCAGCATTTTAAAGGTATTTTTAGTGTGTTGGTTGACTTGGCCTTTTAGAAAGGCTGTGTTTGTTCCCATGTGGGAACAGTTAATGCCATGCTGACCCAAGGCTGCTCAGCCAAGTGACATGTCCCCTGGGGGAGGGGGCAGAATTGCCCCTGGGTGAGAACCGGCCATCTGAAGAGACCCCCTGACAGGTGGATCCACACCCTGGGTCTCTGTCCCTAGAAGCCGGCTGTGAGTCTTGGAGGAGGCGGGCCCTTCCTGAGGTCCTCGGGCCTCAGTGGTAAGCGAGGGGTAGCCATGCTGCCGTATTCTTTCAGCCCAGTTGAAAGGGCATCCTTGCTGACAACAGGGAGAGCACACGTCCGTGTCTGAGCCTCTTCTTTCTGCAGCCCTGGTGACGTGACCGGGACAAATAGCCTTCAGCTTGCCTATCTCTTGGCGGCTTTAGGGCAGAGAAGGTACCGATTCTGTGAAGCACAACAAAGGTCCACTCACACCCTCATATCATGGGTAACCAGGCGGTGTTCAGGATGCTGCCGTTTTAGAGCTGAGATTTGTGAGCTTGCGATTTGTGTGTGTTTGCTGGCTGAGCAGCTTCTTACTTCAATCTCTGCCTTGTCTCAGCACCAACATAGTTCAGATGTACCCTTAGCGTTTTGGGTTTAAAGAACTTTTTATAACCGAAGTTAGAAAGAAAACAGCGCTCGGTTTGGCAGTGTCGCAAGTGACAAATGAAACCTATTACGGTTGTGAAATTAGCGAGCTGTGACATCCGTGAATTTAGCAACACTTTTGAGTATCAGCCCAACCCTGCATTCCAAGCTTCTACGAACACAAGAAACTGTCATTCTTCCAAACCACAAGAACTTGAAACATCACTTGCAGAGTCACGTTGGACCTTCCTGAGGGCTAAAGCCGCTGCAGCCCTCATGATGAGTGACAGGATGTGAGCTGTGAGCTGAATGATGGCCCTTCCAATGCAAGAGTCATTTATTAAAAAGAACAGAAAGACCCTTTTAAGATGCTCTGCTTATGAAATATCCCTCGTGTGGTACCACAAGTTCACTGAGCTGGTAAGAACTTCCTTTTCTCTTATGTCAACATAGAAAATTTCCCAGTATTGTGCAAAATATGAATTATTGTTTATTTAACAGGGTTGTTGGACATCCCAGGTAGCACTAGAGGTAAAGAACCCACCTACCAATGTGGAAGATATAAGAGACGTAGGTTCGAACCCTGGGTTGGGAAGGCCTCCTGGAGGTGGGCGTGGCAACCCACTCCAGTGTGTTTGCCTGGACAATCCCATGGACAGAGAAACCTGATACAGTCCATAGGGTTGCAAAAAGTCAGACAAGACTGAAGCGACTGAGCATGCATGCATTCACGCATGACAGGGTTGTTATTTACATGATCACGGGGATCTCTAGTATTTCAGAGACTGAGACCATACACTCTATCTGTAAAGAGGGCATCTAGGGAAAATTAAAGCAATGGAACACCAGAATTCCACACTCCTCAGTCTGGCAAGCATGCAGTGTCTATAATGTGCTGGGTCATTCGGTGGCAAGGACTGGTGCACGGGGGGAGGGTAAACTGGTTCAGCCTTTGCGGACAGCGAGTCAGCCAGGCCAGAAAAGTTGAAAATGCAACTGCCTGTTGACCCGGAAAATTGAGGTAACCACTCTAGAGAGAGCACTTGGACCAGGAGACGCACGAGGCTCCTCACTGCCAGGCTGCTTATGATGACATGAGCTGGGACCGGAAGCCGATGAGTCCAAACAGGGCGGCTTCTGCTGTGCTAACAATCCCCAGGTCTCAGGGGCTTAGCCCCATGCAAGGAGTTTATCTCCAGCTTAGGCAGCCCTCCAGACCTACCGCCTTGTGGATGCTGGCTCTGTGTTCTGAGCTACTCTGAGTTGGAGGATTTCTGCTCATGGGTGTGGTGACTCGTGTGACACACAGGATCCCGCTCATCTTTCATCTCCCAAAGCACGCTGCCTGGCCACATCTGACTCCAAGGGGCAGCTTGGAGCAACCGTGTCCAGTGCTCTGGAGGGAGCAGAGGGCGGTCACTGTGGAATCTCAGAAACTATATCACACAAAGCAAGCCAGTTCCAGAATGACAGGGTGTGATGCCACATACACACATGCCGAGTAAGTCGGCATAAAAATTCAGCATAATCTCTGCACAAATATGATACTGAGAAGGTACAGAAGCATGGATGGAGAGATGCTGCACTCAGACGTGTTGCTTCTGGGGACGGAAGGGGTCGTCACCTTTCCTGTAATGATCTTATTTCTGTAAGAGGTCTATTTGTTATTATTCAGTCGCTAAGTAGTGTCCGACCCTGTGACCCCATGGACTGTAGCATGTCAGGCTTTCCTGTCCTTCACCATCTTCTGGAGTTTGCTCAAACTCATGTCCATTGAGTCGGTAGTACTATCCAACTATCTCATCCTCCTGCCTTCAATCTTTCCCACCACCAGGGTCTTTTCCAATGAGTCAGGTCTTCCCATCGGGTGGCCAAAGTACAGGAGGTTCAGCATCAGTCCTTCCAGTGAATATTCAGGACTGATTTCCTTTAGGATTGACTGGTTTGATTTCCTTGCCATTGAAGGGACTTTCAGGAGTCTTTTCTAGCACCACAATTCAAAAGCATCAGTTCTTCAGCACCCAGCCTTCTTTATGGTCCAGCTCTCACTGCCGTACACGACTACTGAAAAGTGTCTATTAACGTCTGTTAATTCTGGACCGTGGCCCTGCCTGTGTTTGCTCTGTCATTTGCGCTTTTCAGTGTCGTATTGATCCTTTGGACAGATACAGAGCTAAGCAGTGTGCTTACTGAAAAAGAGAACACACCCATGTGGTGACACAAAGGAAGACACAGCAGACCCCAAGGGTGGCCGGGTCAAACCCAGGGCTGGCGCTTCCTCTCTGTTCCGAGGTGTGAACTCTCTGCATCTCATTCCCTCCACCCCGTGTGTTCACGTTCTCGAATGTTCTCTACACATTATCTCACGAGCATAAGGTATGGACTCCAATCGCTTGACAGCAGCTGTTGGAGAGTTCTGTATTTTGATTAATAACTTGAGCAAATACCTATGGCATGAATGCTGACTGGGGAATTTGACTATTTTATGGAAAGGCACAGAGAGGACACTAAGTTTCCCTTATGACACCTTGTGGGCACACAGGTTAATGGCAGAGGCTACATTATTTTAGGGGCTTCCCAGGTGGCTTAGCAGTAAAGAATCCACCTGCCAATCCAGGAGACACAGGTTTGATCCCTGATCTGGGAAGATCCCTGATCTGGGAAAAGGAAATGGCACCCCACTCCAATATTCTTGCCTGGAAAATTCCATGGACAGAGTGGGCTATAGTCCACGGGATCATAAAGAGTTGGACACAACTGAGCAACTGAGCACCCGCACAGTAAGCTATTTTAGGCAGCAGAGGGAACCAGCAAGTTTGTCCTCCCCATGTCCTTGAACCTGGAGAGACTCCAAGGAAACTAACTTGTAGGGAATCCGGGCACTCACTGATGCCCGGGTAACTGGAGGTGCCCCTTCCCTGGCTCTGAGGTGTCGGGGTCTTTCTGACACTTGAACTCTCTGCAAACACCAGTGCTGACCTTGTCCCTGACCCCCAGGGGGCTCCCTGGGTACTGCCTTCTGCCCTATGAGAACGGTGGGGTTGGGGTGGGGAGGCCACAGCTCTCCAAGGATGGGCAGCCAGGCTTCACAGGAATGAGGCAGAGCTGGTATGAACCAGGAAGAGCTGGTCGTGGCACCAGGATACCCATACAGTGCGAAAGGACTGGGAAGAGCGGACAGGACTGGACTGGCCTGGTGGCCCCCTCATGGCGTTGTGATGTCTGCCACTTTGGCGACCGTTGTCTCCAGATCTAAGCCAGAGCCGCCCTGTGAGTCTCTTTTTCAATCTCCATTTTGAAAGGCACAGCTGGTTACTCCCCAGGAGCCTCTGCCTAGAGTCTTCTGCAGGGAAATGCAGGGGGAGTGGGGTAGGAGGCTTGAAATTGCTGTCAAGGCTTCACTGGGGGAGGGGAAGTGGGAGGGTACAGAGACCCTCCTGCCTCCCCTGGTCACCCTTGGCTCCTGCAGCTAAACTCCAAGGCCCCGGTGCACTTACTGCCCAGCCAGCTGTGCCGTCCTGAATGTCTGAATACTCCTTTGAAGGAGGGCCTATGTTTTCATTCATTCTGCACTGGATCTCAACAAGTTATGACTCCAGCTCTGACTCTCTCCACATATAATTTCTTTCTAAAAACATTATATCTGAAAGGTTTTCTGGATGACTACAAATTGATTTTCTTCCTAAGCCTGGTGTTAGGACCATTATTTTAAATCCAGTTCTGTCCGCTCTGGATCAGCAGCCATTTTCAACAAAGAGGCCTGTGGACTAGATCGGCACATACAAGGTCGAGCCCTAACGGGCCCTTGGGGGCTTGTCCCCATGGCCAGGGGCCCCCATGTAACTCAGTGCACCCTTGGTGGGGCTGCTGGAGATCCAGAGGAGGCCACTGGAGCCGCTCCTTGTCTAACTGACTCTAATCTGCCACTGAAGTCAGTAAATCATTAGCTCATGCTTCTGAGCCTCACCTTCCTCATCTGTGAAGTGAGAATCATTATACCCACCCAGCCTGGGTCCTTATATCAATGAAAGCGGGGGCTCGGGTGACAGAGGCCACAGATGCCCCTAGGATGAAAGGCTCAGTTAAGGGCAGGTACTCTGCCTGTACGGATAAGGCTGAGACTGCCATTTGAGGCAGGCTTCAGGTATTTGATTGCCCCAGCAGATGGGCATGTTGACTTCCGAGTGAATCTGGACCAAGGTCCTTTTCCTACCATGCCCACAGGAGGCTGTCACAAGGGGTAGCATCCTTGCTCTATGGTATCCCTGCTCAAGAGGTCTTGGGAGACTAGACAAGGCACAAATTGGGGAAAGACCCCAAAAGAAAGAGAATCTGATGAGTGCAGACACCCAGGCTACTTCTGCAGCTCGGGGCCTCATGAACAACCCAACAACGACCTCAGGGTCCCCAGAGCAGGTGCCTGTGGACGTTTCTCAGGGGGCTTGGTAGGTGCCTGGCCCCAGACAAGTCTCGAGCCTACTTTTCACTGTTTGCTGGCTTCTCAACAACTGTACTGAACACAGAACACATATGCCCAGGCACAGACGAAGTCCTGGAAGCCAAGCATGTGGAGACTGGTTTTTTCCTTTGTGTCTATGGTTGGACCCCTACCCACTGCCACACAGACCCCTCCCAGCTCCAGGGGAGTCACTCACTGCCCCAGCTGCACGAGATGCAAGAGCACGTGGGAAATGAAGGGAAAAAAAATCGAACAATCTCAATAATATTTTAAGCCACAAAGTAATATTTCTATAGCAGAGTGCAAATAGAATTTTACATAATGCACAGAATAAATGCTTCTGAAAATCAATATTTCCAGCTGGATGTACAAATTAAATGATGATATTCAAGTGCGAGATTAAAACAATGATTTAAGATAGAAATTGAGTTATATTATCTCATGCCTGCCTACTGCTGAATATGTTAATAGAACAAATTTGTTAGTATTCAGTCAATTTGTCTCCCTAAACAGAAGGAGGTGGGGATTACTATCTGAAAAGCAAAAGGTTGGTGAGGAAAAAGCTCCCCAAATACATTTTGGGTGGAAAGACAGCTAAGCCAGATGCTCATGCGGGGGATCAGGCGAACCTGCGTACGGCTTGTTCTTCTCCTTCAAGGAGATGTAGAGTTAGTTTTCCAGATGCTTCCTTGGTCCCACCGTGCCTGTGAGTGAGGCTCCCGCCTCCCACCCAGTGCAGGGGGGCGATTAGGCCCAGGCATGTGAGGTCTGCAGTGCTCAGGCTCCCATCGCTGACACCCCTGGTCACGTCCTCACTCTATTTATTCTCTTTGAAGACTGGGAGGCCTGCTCTGGCTGCTGGGACACCCACTCAGCGATGCAGCAGGAGGCGGCCCTGTTCACGTCTCTGCACCTGGAGCAGCTCTAACTGTAGGGAAGGGTGGCCAGGGAGACTCTAACAGGGGTCGTGTTGGCTGAGGTTCCCAGTTCCAAGCTGCCCTCTCGGGGCACTGGGTCTTCCCATGCCTGGGTGGGCCTGGGGCACAGTCCAGCGTGGCTTTCTGACCCATCTGTGCTGAGGGATCTGCCTGCTCTTGGTGACAGGGGGAAGCGGCAGGCACACCCACTCAGCCCAGCGTGTCTTGGAGCCGTGGCCCCGGGCGGGGGACGGGGGGGTGTGTGTCTGCACACATGCGGCCTCCCTCACCTCTTGGCCCTAGGCTGCATTACCTGCCCCAATGTTATCAGCTACTGCGGATCCCCCTTCCCTGAAAACGTGCTTTTACCTTGAGCGTGGCGAAGGTTCCAACCGTGTCCGTCCTCCATGGCTGAACCTTCTCCTCGCAGCCTTCCCACAGTCTCCTAGGGGCCTAGCCCTGGAGCCCTCTCCCCCTTGTCCCTCCCACCTCACTCAGGGGCCTTCCTTGCAGAAGAAACCACATGGGAAACAGAAGGAAGTGATTTTCACCCCAGCTGGTGAGCCTGGGGGACCCTGGCCCTAATGAGAAGGGAACAGCAGTCCCAGCCGACTCCTGCTCTTAGCACCGTGAGACCCTGAGCTGAGAATGCAGTGGCCTTGTGACAGCAGGTTGGGGTACATCGATGGGTCTTATCTGGAGCTGCCACATTTGCAGTAACAGTGACCTCGGAGCAGAAAACTGATACGTGTGCACCTGTCTGCCTGTCCGCCCCCCAGACTGGGCCCATATTTCCTCATAGAACTCCGTGGGGGGCCCGTCTCCCCAGGGCCTTCTCAGGACTGATTTCTGCTCATTAGACTCGCATGGGGGACACTCTGGCTTGTTTTTAAGTGGCCAAATCATTCCTATATGTTTACCGCTTTCTTGTGTGTTTTCCCATTTCTGTCTTTTGCCCATGTCTCCACTTGACTTCTGTTGTGTTCTCTCTTTTGCACTGATCTGTATGTAAAGCAGGTCTTCCTACTGACGAGCTGCATTTGACTGGAGGGGTGGGGGTGAGGGGCTGAGACTTAGCGATCCGTTTGAATATCTGGCCCAGATGACGAGTCTCCATTTTGATATCTGCCCCTTGTGCTTGTCAGGGTGCTGGACTAATCACAACACCACCTGGGATGTCCTTTATGTGTTAAGAAAAGGTGAGAACAGAGATTTTGTCTGGGCTCCGTGCTACCTGAGGTCGGGGGATGGAGAGAGGAACCTGTCACCTGGGGGCTCGTGGAACTGGGTTCTCTGTGGGACCACCTGGGGTCCATTCTTCAGGGTGATCATGACAGGGTTAAAAGGGCGTATTCCTCAGTCACAGAGGTGGGGCCTGGTGGTTGGTTCTGGCTTTGCCAGCTCTGGTTTCCATCAGCATCTCTGCAAAGGGCGGCAGGAAGACACAGGGCCAGTGCAGGGGCCGTTTTTGCAGGATTGCCTGGGGCTTTTTCTAGCTTCAGGCTTCTGACCAGGGCTCCAAATCTCCTCAAGTTCCCACACTTGAGTGGCACAGAAGATGAAAACAAACTTTAAAATCCGGGATAATCCTCACTTTACTAATAAGCAGTTTTATCTAAATCCTGCCTTTAAAATTGGGCTTCTCAGTCAGATGCTGGTGGAAGCGTTTCGACATCCAATTTCCAGGCTGCATTTGGACAGTGTGACCCCTGGGCTCCACACCCTGCCCGAGGCTTTTCTCAGACCTACCTGGTCTCCACAAGTAGGGATCTGGGTGATACTGCCTTCACTGTCTGCCCTCAGCATCCAGGGGCCACTTGGGAGAATGAGGAGGAGGTCTTGGCTTCTTGTGGATGAGACCAACCCCTGCCCTCCACCAGCCCACCCAGTTGAAACCATCTTTTCATTTATATTATTTAGAAAACATTTTACAACACACGTTGTGATGTGCCAGGCCCTCTAGTGGTTTCATATTCATTCACTCAGTCCCTGTAACAACACATAGGAAGCGCCCTCTACGATGCCCATTTTATAGATGGGTAAACTGAGGCAAGAGGTGGTCACCCAGTGGGGAGTTCTGGAGCTGAACCTCAGACACCGCAGCTGGGTCCAGAGTTGCCCCCTCAGTTGGCAGCCTTGGGCAGTGATTCCAATGATATTAAGGTTGTCCAGTCTGCTTTCTCCGTAAACCTCTAGACACGAATATTAATCGTCCTGACAACAAGGGAGAGCAGCTCCATCTTTTAGCACTACCTCTGTGGACAGCACCATGTCCTAGATGCGGATCCAATGGATGGACATGACTGCAACAGATGGACGGTAATGTTGCTCCACTGTCAGGTCAAGCGAAAGGCAGGTCCCCTTCACTGGTCAAGCGTACATGCTCCTGGGCCTGCCTCCTGGACCAACAAACTGTGGTCGGTACAGCAGGTCCATCTGTTTCGTAACGTGGGACTCTCCTGATGCAGCCTCTTCCCAGCCAAGCATCTTTCTTCTGGTTCTGTTTTCTGTGAGGCTCTGGCTCTTTCCTGGGACCCTTCTTGCTGCCTTGCTCTGTGTCTCATCCAGTTAACCTAGAGGTGCCAGGTCAGGGGTGGCATTGTGTTCCTGGTGGTGTGGGCTCCAGTGAGAAAACCCTTGGGTCCCTCCGTCACTCACTAGGCAGCGTCCGCTCAGCCTGACTCCACCCACCCTGTGCGGCTTCATCAATACCAGAGGACCCCAGAGGTTGTTGGAAAGAGATTCTAAGAGAAGGGCAATTTGGGGCAACACCCACAACAGTCAGAGATGAAAAATAATGCTGTGAACATATTCCATGCAGCAAATGTCTCTTCAAATAAAGGAATCTAGAGTCAGAACAGGAAAATACGCTGTAAATTCTCAAGAAATCAGGCTATAGATTTCCTGTAGACAGATTCCATGTCATATGATGACACATTTGTATGAAATTATAAAAACCAATATCCATCCTGGGATTGTGCAATAAATAGAATTTATTAAAGTGCTTGTGAAGTGCCTCCAGTGAGAAATTCATCTTTGATCCAGATTTTAATAAGGATTATATAATCATAATGAGACTGTAATAAAACAGCATTACCTGAATAATCCATTTTATTACCAGTTTTATTATGAGTTTCCATTTATTACCATTCATTGGATATTTAAAGCATATGTAAATGATGCAATGTGAAAGATATGAGGAAGAAGAATTATGGTATATGTCTATGTAAATTTATCTTCCTGATATCAAAGATCTTCAGAATTCCAAAGTTTATACAGTCAGAAAGGATCTCAAGAGAAGGTTAAAAATGTGGCTTTGGGTTTCAGGCATCAAATATGAATGTCTTGCCAAGAAAATGGCCGTTCCTTCCAACGGATATGAAATTCAGTTGTAGGATTAAATCTTTATTAGGAGTAGGAGACTTTATCTGACACCAGAAAACGCTGCTTACTTGGGCCTTGAGTGGAAATCTTTCTAAAATGTCTAGCTCCCTACATTAGCAAGTATGTAGACCGCACCTAGGGCTTCCCAGATGGTGCTAGTGATGAAGAGCCTGCCTGTCACTGCAGGAGACGAAAGACGTAGGTTGGGTCCCTGGGTTGGGAAGACCCCCTGGAGGAGGAAAGGGCAACCTGCTCCAGGATTCTTGCTTGGAGAATCCCATGGACAGAGGAGCCTGACAGGCTGCAGTCCATGGGGTCAAAAAAGAGTGGGACAGGACTTGGCAACTAAACAACAAACAAATGGCAAGGAATCAGGTGCTTGAAACCTCGTGAAGGGGGTAGGGCTCATGTTACGTGTTTTTACTGCAAACAAACAGCAAAGGGACATGGAAGCTTTTGGGGGTGACGGACATTTTCATGACCTGGATTTGATGATGCTAACAGTAGACATATGTCAACACTTATTAAACTGCATGCATCCATATGCAGGGCTCTGTACACCAATCATACAATAAATGTGGGGGTGAGGGGCATAGGTCCCATGCGTTTAGGGACTTCCTTGGTGCTCCATTGGCTAAGGCTCCACTTCCAATGCAGCGGCTTGGGGTTTGATCCCTGGCTGGGGAACTAAGACCCCACATACCATGCAGCCAAAAAATAAAAATAAATAAAACATTTTAAAAAGAAGCTTTTATTTATTTAAAAGAAAACATGGGAAGGGGCATCTGGGGTGCTGCTTATGTGATTGCCATTCTTTTGTGAACATTCAGAGGGATACTGCCTGCAATTTGTTGATTTTTCTGTATGTGCTGTAGTTTATGAAAAGTTTGAGAATGTTAGCCAACGTTCCCAGGTTTGGAAGTACCGCAATGGGCAGAGAGCCCCTCTGAGCACCCGGGAGGCCTCTCTCCAGTCTGCCACATGCTGTCGCTGCTGCCTTGAGGGCAGAGCACTTGACAATCAAAACTTGAGTCAATTTTCAAAGAGCTTTCCGGAAGAACATAATTAGATTAGAACGTTACATTTGTTAATTTTTCAGTTGCTCATTAAAATTGACATGTCATTTGATTTTGACAGAAACCTTTTTATCTTGATGTAGGGCTGTAGGCTTTTTTTTTTTCCTATAATAAAGCTATATTTAGGAAGTTCTGAAATATGACAACTGCAATAATGAAATGGAAACCACTCGCTCCATCATTCGTATCTAAGAATCATGAAATAAATCATCTTTCTCCATAATATTTAAAAAGAAAAACAAATGAGGCTGAGGTCTTTATTTAAACTTTTAAAAAAATGAGACTCTAGTGGGAATGAAGCACGTGACTGGTGATGTGTTCGGAACCCAAGCAGCAAGCCTGCTCTGCAGAGGAGTGGTGGGCATGCGGACCACAGGACGTGGCTCAGGGACATCTCTGCTTCCCTCCTCATGATGCGCGTGTGCTGCCACTTCAGTTGTGTCTGACTCTTTACAACCCCGTGGACTGTAGCCCACCAGGCTCCTCTGTCCTTGGATTCTCTAGGCAAGAACACTGGGTTGGGTTGCCATGACTTTCTTCAGAGGATCTTCCCAAGCCAGGGATCTAACCCGCATCTCTTAAGTCTCCTGTATTGGCAAGCAGGCTCTTTACCCCTAGTGCCACTTGGGAACCCTCACTAAGTCCCCATGTGTAACCTGTGACATGAATGCTAAGTGACCATGCTCATTCCTCCAAAGAGAAGAAAAGGTGGTATTCGTCCTGCTTCGACTGTGTCCTGTCCTGTTCTGTTCTGCAGAGTCAGAACAGAAGCCCCTAGATGGTTGGTGCACATCAGACAAGAGGGAGTGGGTGGTGGGATGCACTGGGAACTCTGGGAATGGATGGCCTGGGTCCTAGTCCCCTCCCTTGACTTAGCCATGTGCTCTGGGGCAAGATGGCTGTTCGTGGACCTTCCGTTTCCTCATCTGTAAAATGGAGGTAGTGCAAGTGTTAATTTTGTACAAAGCGAGGTGGCTGACGCCCAGCATGTGTGCCCTCCATGGGAGCAGGTGCTCATGCGGGGACATGCCTTTCTTCCATCCTGCAGACACATGCCTGTCCACTCTTAGTCTCTCTCAACTCCAGCAGTTAGATGGAGGGAACTCCAGGGACCCAGAGCAAGTTGGATACTGAAGACACATGGAGTCTTGGTTTCTGTGTGATGTGGGCAGGGTACCTCAGCAGAGCTCTGAGCCATGAGTGAGAAAGGGGCGTGCAGAGCCCCTGGGACCTGGGGTTTCTTGGTTGTAGCTGCTTATCAGTGAGGCCACAGCAACTACTGCAGAGAGCATGGGTGTGGCCGTTGTGCGGCACGAAGCTCACAGCCGATGCTCCACAAATCTCTGCTTTCTTCTCTCTGTCTTCCTTTAAGCAAGTTACTGGTTCCTGCCTCTGGAGGGAGTTCAGTTGAAGTCTATCTTGGATATAAAGAACACACTTGCTGGGGTCATGGCTATTTCTGAAAAGCCCACAGATACCCGCAAAACACCCTTAGTATCCTGCAGAGGTGTCTGCAAGAAGTGTCCAGGGCCACCCTTCCCTGGTGAGTGTGCTGCCCCCCGGGTGATGGAAACAATCCAAGGATGCCCAGTGCAAACCCAAGAGTGAGGCAGAAGAAATGAACCTGCAAACATCCTCACTCCCAGTAAAACTACCACAAAAGCTCTTCCAAATCCACAGCTGCAGCAGCTCACCTCCCCATGCTCCTCCACTGTTCTAGCTTGGTCTCCCATCACCAGAAACTTCCAACCGTGTTAAATTACACAGGGGACGAGCCAGCAAGTGGGCACTGGGATGAACCAGGGAATCTGCCCATGAGATGTCTGACTAAAGTGCCATTTGAGCTTAGTAACAACAGCGATCATTCAGAAAATGACCTCCCTGAGTCATTTCTGACTTGGGAATAGAAACCTGGCATTGGAACCAGTCTTGCAATTTTTATTTCAACGTTCACATTAGAAAGAAGGATTATTTTTTAAATGGCAGGGAGGTGAGAGGAGGTAGAGAGAAGCCACCTTTGTGTGTGAGATTCTGGTTTCTTTTCATTAAAAGCTGGTTTGGAGAATTTGTTTCTTGTGGAACCCAAGAAACCTCTACAGAGGTATCATCTGATGAGAACTGGAAGTGGTGAATGTGGGCTCTTTACATTTTAATTCTGGAATAGTGTGAGACTCACAGAAGCTGCAAACTCAGTGCAGAGAATTCCCGAGTCTACCTCCCCTAGCTCCCTGATGACACGACTTAGTGGGTCCTTGTCCTGGAGGAGAACAAGGACAGTGTCAGCATGAGGGACCCCAGGGCAGATGGTGGTCAGACTCACCAGTTTCCATGTGCCCTCATTTTTAAGAGGATGCAGTTCCTGGGCTCCATTCTAAACATATTCCTCCAACAGGGAGGTGTTCCAAGTGGAATGTGGCTGTTTCGTGGCAATATTCTTCCAGCTCCCCCAGTATAAACAGAAAGTCAGTGGCACCCCACTCCAGTACTCTTGCCTGGAAAATCCATGGACGGAGGAGCCTGGTAGGCCTCAGTCCATGGGGTCGCTAAGAGTCGGATACACTGAGTGACTTCACTTTCACTTTTTACTTTGATGCCCTGGAGAAGGAAATGGCAACCCACTCCAGTGTTCTTGCCTGGCAAATCCCAGGGACGGGGGAGCCTGGTGGGCTGCCATCTATGGGGTTGCACAGAGTTGGACACGACTGAAGCGACTTAGCAGCAGCAGCAACAGCAGCAGCATAAGTGATTACAGCAGCTACTGAGTTTCAGTGACTTTGTTTCTTTGTAGCTTTAATAAATGGCACTAAGGATGATGGGACAATCCCCTGGAGAAGGCACTGCAGTATTTTTGCCTGGAGAATATCATGGACAGAGGAGCCTGATGAGCTACAGTACATGGGGTCGCAAAGAGTCAGACACGACTGAGTGACTAACTACCACTACTCTTATTACTAAGAGTGACGGAGGGACAGGCTGATACACTGTTGCTGGGCACAGGGAAGCCCCAGGTGTGCAACTGAGGAGCACACTTCCCCTCCCCTGTCACTCGGGGGACAGAGCAGCCTGGTGGACCTCACAGCCCCCTGAGTGAGTCCCCTCTCCCCCACTGGCAGGGCCACGGGAACCCTCAAGAAAGGCAATGGCCTTTCAGAGCCGCCCCCTACGCCCAGCCCTCCAGCCTCCCCATTTGACTCTGCAGACCTTCCCTCTTTTAAGGCAAAGAGCTGACTTCTGATTACATAGCTCTATTTCGAGATGAGCTCTTCAAAAACCTTGGTGCTGGTTCTAGGAAACAAGTAGAATTGTGCCATTTACAATATGAACATGCCTCTGCACCAGCCTCCCTGCGCCCAGGGGTCTGCATCTGCTCCCCTTCTCCTCCTTCAGGTCTCAGCAGCTCCGGGGTCTCTCTGGGTGCTCAGCTAAAGCAGCAGGCCCCTCGCTGGGCTGCTCTAGCCCTTAAGCCTCTTATCACTTTTCATCATCACCATTAAGTGAATCCTAGCTCTGGAGGATTTACTGGAGCGTCACTACAGGAAAAGAACTCTAAGTGTGTACCCGTGTGCGTGTGTCTGCAACCTGCGCACATGTAGGTGTGTATGTGTGTGTGTGTGTATGTTTGTGCATATGTGTGTCCATACGTGGTGTGCGTGTCCAGGGTGCTGGGGAAGTCTGAGCTGACCCATTTTGTCACGCGGGCCCATCAAGGGCAAGAAGAACCCATCATAGCCCTCCTCTGGGCCATGTTCTAAGTCAGATTCTCTGTCTCCTGTCGCAGCTGCTTGAGGTGCAGAATCACAGGTGAGGTGTCCCTGTGTCTGAACGTACGCTCCCATCACTCTCTTTCTGCAGCCCTGAGAAATACCCATACAGCTGCCCGGGACTTGTGTGGGGAACCGCCCTCACCTGAGCTACAGCCCCCACTGCTGGGAGGACTCTCCGTCCTCGGCCTCCTGTGAAAGGAGAGCACTGGCCTCAGTGTCACGTGGGGCAGACCCTCTCAGGAGTCATGCTATTGAAGCGACATGATTCAATAAGGCTGAGCCTCCTCCTGGGAGCCCCCAACAAGGCTCACAGCCCAGGGAAGGAAGCCCCCGCCACTCCCACAGCTCCCACACAGCATCTTCATTAAAGCAGGAGAGGTGGGCGGCGGGTGGTGGCGGGGAGGTTTGGCAGATGAACCTCAGGGCTCAATCTGATACAAGAAGCAATTTCTAGACATCTTCTCAGTTGTTGCTCCTGTGATATTATTTTGGTTTTCCTCCCCAGATGCTGTGAACTTCTGGAAAATGAAGACTTGCTTGGACCTTGGCCTCCTCCCTGCCCTGGAAGCCCCAGCGGGCTCTTTCTGTGGAGGCAGAGGAGGTCAGGAGCTGATGTGACAGCCCTGGCTATGGCCTGATGCTCTGGTCCAAGGATGAGCCACTCCTGGCAGACAGTGCGCCTGATGCCAGACCAACACTCATGAGCTGAGCTTGCCCTGGGATGCCATTTCTGCAGACCCATCAGATACTCTGCAGCCCGACCAACTGGGGCGACTGGTCCATCCCACTCCCACCCCAGGGACACTGGGCGGCGTCTGCAGACATTTTGGGTGTCACAACTTGGGGGGTGGAAGCAAGGGATGCTGCTGGACATTCCCCTGCATGCAGGACACTCCCCACTCCAGCAGAGGTTGGCACAGGCCCGAGGTCAATAGTGTCCAGGTTGAGAAACACTGGCTTTCTTATGTAAATATTTCTTATCACAAGTTCTTATAAAAACACATTATCATTAAACTTTCAGAAATATGTATTTCTGAAAAGAAAAATATTCTCAAAAATTATTTAGGGTGGTGGGTCAGATTAAAAAAATAAGAAAAATGCACAAGTATTTCATGAAATTAGAATAAGAATCTGAGGAATTTCCTGGTTGTCCAGTGGTTAGGACTCTGCGCATCCAATGCAGGGGACATAGGTTCACTCCCTGGTCAGGGAACTGAAATCCCACTAGCCTCACAGCACAGACAATAAATAAAGGCAGATTCTTAGACACTCAGTGGTTCCCACTGCATCCAAGCTGGGCCCCAGGAACGAGACAAAAAATAAGGAATCTTTTTTTTTTTTCTCTTTTTTTCATTTGAAGACTCTGAAGCAGGGAAGGATGTAGATTTTGTTTTGTTTCCCCTTTAAAATCACATTTTAATAGATGTCCACAAACCAACTGTGACACAGCTGTGTTTTGCTACCCCTTTTCTCCTCCACAATAAAAGGTCTGGATTTAATTAATTTATCAGTGTTTTTCTTTGTTCCAGTTCAAGTTCAATTAGTTGGTTAAATGACATAACAGATATGGAGAAAAGCTTTGAGAAGGGTTTAAAGCACTACACACATAGAACATACCATATTGAAACAGGGAAACAATTTGTCCCAGTTATAACCATGGGGTACTTGCATGGGTTGGTAATGACAGGCAGTGTGCATGTACTGCTTTGGTATTTACAAACCCCTCTTGCATGCGCTATTGCATCAAAAGAAAGTGAAGCGTGAGTGAGATGCAGACGCCAGTGCTGCAGAGACGGTCCACCTTGAAATTCAAGCCAAAGATCACTTCCTTTCCCTTCAATAGGTGGACAGAGTTGAGCTGAGTTGATATCNTTTTTTTTTTCCTATAATAAAGCTATATTTAGGAAGTTCTGAAATATGACAACTGCAATAATGAAATGGAAACCACTCGCTCCATCATTCGTATCTAAGAATCATGAAATAAATCATCTTTCTCCATAATATTTAAAAAGAAAAACAAATGAGGCTGAGGTCTTTATTTAAACTTTTAAAAAAATGAGACTCTAGTGGGAATGAAGCACGTGACTGGTGATGTGTTCGGAACCCAAGCAGCAAGCCTGCTCTGCAGAGGAGTGGTGGGCATGCGGACCACAGGACGTGGCTCAGGGACATCTCTGCTTCCCTCCTCATGATGCGCGTGTGCTGCCACTTCAGTTGTGTCTGACTCTTTACAACCCCGTGGACTGTAGCCCACCAGGCTCCTCTGTCCTTGGATTCTCTAGGCAAGAACACTGGGTTGGGTTGCCATGACTTTCTTCAGAGGATCTTCCCAAGCCAGGGATCTAACCCGCATCTCTTAAGTCTCCTGTATTGGCAAGCAGGCTCTTTACCCCTAGTGCCACTTGGGAACCCTCACTAAGTCCCCATGTGTAACCTGTGACATGAATGCTAAGTGACCATGCTCATTCCTCCAAAGAGAAGAAAAGGTGGTATTCGTCCTGCTTCGACTGTGTCCTGTCCTGTTCTGTTCTGCAGAGTCAGAACAGAAGCCCCTAGATGGTTGGTGCACATCAGACAAGAGGGAGTGGGTGGTGGGATGCACTGGGAACTCTGGGAATGGATGGCCTGGGTCCTAGTCCCCTCCCTTGACTTAGCCATGTGCTCTGGGGCAAGATGGCTGTTCGTGGACCTTCCGTTTCCTCATCTGTAAAATGGAGGTAGTGCAAGTGTTAATTTTGTACAAAGCGAGGTGGCTGACCCCCAGCATGTGTGCCCTCCATGGGAGCAGGTGCTCATGCGGGGACATGCCTTTCTTCCATCCTGCAGACACATGCCTGTCCACTCTTAGTCTCTCTCAACTCCAGCAGTTAGATGGAGGGAACTCCAGGGACCCAGAGCAAGTTGGATACTGAAGACACATGGAGTCTTGGTTTCTGTGTGATGTGGGCAGGGTACCTCAGCAGAGCTCTGAGCCATGAGTGAGAAAGGGGCGTGCAGAGCCCCTGGGACCTGGGGTTTCTTGGTTGTAGCTGCTTATCAGTAAGGCCACAGCAACTACTGCAGAGAGCATGGGTGTGGCCGTTGTGCGGCACGAAGCTCACAGCCGATGCTCCACAAATCTCTGCTTTCTTCTCTCTGTCTTCCTTTAAGCAAGTTGCTGGTTCCTGCCTCTGGAGGGAGTTCAGTTGAAGTCTATCTTGGATATAAAGAACACACTTGCTGGGGTCATGGCTATTTCTGAAAAGCCCACAGATACCCGCAAAACACCCTTAGTATCCTGCAGAGGTGTCTGCAAGAAGTGTCCAGGGCCACCCTTCCCTGGTGAGTGTGCTGCCCCCCGGGTGATGGAAACAATCCAAGGATGCCCAGTGCAAACCCAAGAGTGAGGCAGAAGAAATGAACCTGCAAACATCCTCACTGCCAGTAAAACTACCACAAAAGCTCTTCCAAATCCACAGCTGCAGCAGCTCACCTCCCCATGCTCCTCCACTGTTCTAGCTTGGTCTCCCATCACCAGAAACTTCCAACCGTGTTAAATTACACGGGACGAGCCAGCAAGTGGGCACTGGGATGAACCAGGGAATCTGCCCATGAGATGTCTGACTAAAGTGCCATTTGAGCTTAGTAACAACAGCGATCATTCAGAAAATGACCTCTCTGAGTCATTTCTGACTTGGGAATAGAAACCTGGCATTGGAACCAGTCTTGCAATTTTTATTTCAACGTTCACATTAGAAAGAAGGATTATTTTTTAAATGGCAGGGAGGTGAGAGGAGGTAGAGAGAAGCCACCTTTGTGTGTGAGATTCTGGTTTCTTTTCATTAAAAGCTGGTTTGGAGAATTTGTTTCTTGTGGAACCCAAGAAACCTCTACAGAGGTATCATCTGATGAGAACTGGAAGTGGTGAATGTGGGCTCTTTACATTTTAATTCTGGAATAGTGTGAGACTCACAGAAGCTGCAAACTCAGTGCAGAGAATTCCCGAGTCTACCTCCCCTAGCTCCCTGATGACACGACTTAGTGGGTCCTTGTCCTGGAGGAGAACAAGGACAGTGTCAGCATGAGGGACCCCAGGGCAGATGGTGGTCAGACTCACCAGTTTCCATGTGCCCTCATTTTTAAGAGGATGCAGTTCCTGGGCTCCATTCTAAACATATTCCTCCAACAGGGAGGTGTTCCAAGTGGAATGTGGCTGTTTCGTGGCAATATTCTTCCAGCTCCCCCAGTATAAACAGAAAGTCAGTGGCACCCCACTCCAGTACTCTTGCCTGGAAAATCCATGGACGGAGGAGCCTGGTAGGCCTCAGTCCATGGGGTCGCTAAGAGTCGGATACACTGAGTGACTTCACTTTCACTTTTTACTTTGATGCCCTGGAGAAGGAAATGGCAACCCACTCCAGTGTTCTTGCCTGGCAAATCCCAGGGACGGGGGAGCCTGGTGGGCTGCCATCTATGGGGTTGCACAGAGTTGGACACGACTGAAGCGACTTAGCAGCAGCAGCAACAGCAGCAGCATAAGTGATTACAGCAGCTACTGAGTTTCAGTGACTTTGTTTCTTTGTAGCTTTAATAAATGGCACTAAGGATGATGGGACAATCCCCTGGAGAAGGCACTGCAGTATTTTTGCCTGGAGAATATCATGGACAGAGGAGCCTGATGAGCTACAGTACATGGGGTCGCAAAGAGTCAGACACGACTGAGTGACTAACTACCACTACTCTTATTACTAAGAGTGACGGAGGGACAGGCTGATACACTGTTGCTGGGCACAGGGAAGCCCCAGGTGTGCAACTGAGGAGCACACTTCCCCTCCCCTGTCACTCGGGGGACAGAGCAGCCTGGTGGACCTCACAGCCCCCTGAGTGAGTCCCCTCTCCCCCACTGGCAGGGCCACGGGAACCCTCAAGAAAGGCAATGGCCTTTCAGAGCCGCCCCCTACGCCCAGCCCTCCAGCCTCCCCATTTGACTCTGCAGACCTTCCCTCTTTTAAGGCAAAGAGCTGACTTCTGATTACATAGCTCTATTTCGAGATGAGCTCTTCAAAAACCTTGGTGCTGGTTCTAGGAAACAAGTAGAATTGTGCCATTTACAATATGAACATGCCTCTGCACCAGCCTCCCTGCGCCCAGGGGTCTGCATCTGCTCCCCTTCTCCTCCTTCAGGTCTCAGCAGCTCCGGGGTCTCTCTGGGTGCTCAGCTAAAGCAGCAGGCCCCTCGCTGGGCTGCTCTAGCCCTTAAGCCTCTTATCACTTTTCATCATCACCATTAAGTGAATCCTAGCTCTGAAGGATTTACTGGAGCGTCACTACAGGAAAAGAACTCTAAGTGTGTACCCGTGTGCGTGTGTCTGCAACCTGCGCACATGTAGGTGTGTATGTGTGTGTGTGTGTATGTTTGTGCATATGTGTGTCCATACGTGGTGTGCGTGTCCAGGGTGCTGGGGAAGTCTGAGCTGACCCATTTTGTCATGCGGGCCCATCAAGGGCAAGAAGAACCCATCATAGCCCTCCTCTGGGCCATGTTCTAAGTCAGATTCTCTGTCTCCTGTCGCAGCTGCTTGAGGTGCAGAATCACAGGTGAGGTGTCCCTGTGTCTGAACGTACGCTCCCATCACTCTCTTTCTGCAGCCCTGAGAAATACCCATACAGCTGCCCGGGACTTGTGTGGGGAACCGCCCTCACCTGAGCTACAGCCCCCACTGCTGGGAGGACTCTCCGTCCTCGGCCTCCTGTGAAAGGAGAGCACTGGCCTCAGTGTCACGTGGGGCAGACCCTCTCAGGAGTCATGCTATTGAAGCGACATGATTCAATAAGGCTGAGCCTCCTCCTGGGAGCCCCCAACAAGGCTCACAGCCCAGGGAAGGAAGCCCCCGCCACTCCCACAGCTCCCACACAGCATCTTCATTAAAGCAGGAGAGGTGGGCGGCGGGTGGTGGCGGGGAGGTTTGGCAGATGAACCTCAGGGCTCAATCTGATACAAGAAGCAATTTCTAGACATCTTCTCAGTTGTTGCTCCTGTGATATTATTTTGGTTTTCTTCCCCAGATGCTGTGAACTTCTGGAAAATGAAGACTTGCCTGGACCTTGACCTCCTCCCTGCCCTGGAAACCCCAGCGGGCTCTTTCTGTGGAGGCAGAGGAGGTCAGGAGCTGATGTGACAGCCCTGGCTATGGCCTGATGCTCTAGTCCAAGGATGAGCCACTCCTGGCAGACAGTGCACCTGATGCCAGGTGCACCAGTGCACCTGACACTCATGAGCTGAGCTTGCCCTGGGATGCCATTTCTGCAGACCCATCAGATACTCTGCAGCCCGACCAACTGGGGCGACTGGTCCATCCCACTCCCACCCCAGGGACACAGGGCGGCGTCTGCAGACATTTTGGGTGTCACAACTTGGGGGGTGGAAGCAAGGGATGCTGCCGGACACTCCCCTGCATGCAGGACACTCCCCACTCCAGCAGAGGTTGGCCCAGGCCTGAGGCCAATAGTGTCCAGGTTGAGAAACACTGGCTTTCTTATGTAAATATTTCTTATCACAAGTTCTTATAAAAACACATTATCATTAAACTTTCAGAAATATGTATTTCTGAAAAGAAAAATATTCTCAAAAATTATTTAGGGTGGTGGGTCAGATTAAAAAAATAAGAAAAATGCACAAGTATTTCATGAAATTAGAATAAGAATCTGAGGAATTTCCTGGTTGTCCAGTGGTTAGGACTCTGCGCATCCAATGCAGGGGACATAGGTTCGCTCCCTGGTCAGGGAACTGAAATCCCACTAGCCTCACAGCACAGACAATAAATAAAGGCAGATTCTTAGACACTCAGTGGTTCCCACTGCATCCAAGCTGGGCCCCAGGAACGAGACAAAAAATAAGGAATCCTTTTTTTTTTTTCTCTTTTTTTCATTTGAAGACTCTGAAGCAGGGAAGGATGTAGATTTTGTTTTGTTTCCCCTTTAAAATCACATTTTAATAGATGTCCACAAACCAACTGTGACACAGCTGTGTTTTGCTACCCCTTTTCTCCTCCACAATAAAAGGTCTGGATTTAATTAATTTATCAGTGTTTTTCTTTGTTCCAGTTCAAGTTCAATTAGTTGGTTAAATGACATAACAGATATGGAGAAAAGCTTTGAGAAGGGTTTAAAGCACTACGCACATAGAACATACCATATTGAAACTGGGAAACAATTTGTCCCAGTTATAACCATGGGGTACTTGCATGGGTTGGTAATGACAGGCAGTGTGCATGTACTGCTTTGGTATTTACAAACCCCTCTTGCATGCGCTATTGCATCAAAAGAAAGTGAAGCGTGAGTGAGATGCAGACGCCAGGGCTACAGAGACGGTCCACCTTGAAATTCAAGCCAAAGAGCACTTCCTTTCCCTTCAATAGGTGGACAGAGTTGAGCTGAGTTGATATCTGCTCCCTTCATGTGAGAAAACCCAAGTGAAATGACTGGTTTGTCTTGGCACACATTGATCAGCAGCTCTGGGTTATTGTAAGCGATCTTCCCTAAATATTAACCAGGGTTAGTTGTATAGAAAAGCAACATTTGCCACTAGGATCCCATATGGGAAATGGGTGCAGATCTTTCTTGTAAGGAGGAGAGCTCAGTGCTTACAGGTGACGAAAGCCATGTTGTCTGCACTGACGGTGGGGAGACGGATGGATGGTGTGTCCTAACCAGATGGAGTGCAGAAACATGAGTGTCTACTCCTGCCCTGGCTGTTCCTGCCGAAGGTGAGTGGCACTGAGATCACTGTCTACGGCACTCCCCACAGAGCACCTGTGATTAGCTGAAGGTGTTTATAAACGAATGCTAGTGAAAATTACAGCTCTCAACTGAGAGGCTGCGGGAAGCAGAAATATTTTACAAAGGGTGCTCTCTATAAGGCCGTGGAGAGAAGGGTGGGCAGGGGTGGACTTATCCTGGACTCTGGGTTAACCTTGGGCTTCCCAGGTGGCATTGGTGATAAAGAGCCTGCCCGCCAATGCAGGAAACATAAGAGATGAAGAGATGCAGATTGGGTCCTTGGGCTGGGAAGATCCCCTGGAGGAGGGCATGGCNGGGTTAACCTTGGGCTTCCCAGGTGGCATTGGTGATAAAGAGCCTGCCCGCCAATGCAGGAAACATAAGAGATGAAGAGATGCAGATTGGGTCCTTGGGCTGGGAAGATCCCCTGGAGGAGGGCATGGCAGCCCACACCAGTATTCTTGCCTGGAGAATCCCACGGACAGAGGAGCCTGATGGGCTACAGTCCATGGGGTCCAAAGAGTCAGACACGACTGAAGTGACTAAGCACGTTCACACCGGGTTAACCTTATAGTTCTCAGAGCATTCTCCAATCCAACCAGGAATTCACCTGAGGACTCAACAGGCTGTGACCTTGGAGAGTGTTTCCCAAGCTGCCTGAAAGTTTGCAGCACGAATGAGGAAACTGGGCCCAGGCACCCAAGGTTAGAGAGACGGCTGGAGGGTGGATGGGTGCATGGACAAGGCCAGCTGGCTTGGGGAAGCTGGAGTCACCCACCCGAAACCTGGGCTGAGGGAAAAGCAGCAAAGTTCAGAAAGAAGCCAGACCAGGTTACTTGTTATGCAGCATCTCATTTCAAGGCATCAGTGGTGGATAGAGCTGACTAGCCTGACGCAATGCCCACGCTCTTAATGCAGCATGGTGGCCCAGATGGGCTCGTGAGCTGACAGTTCTATGTGATTCCTTTCCACTTTGCTTAGAGAAGATGCTGAAAAGCTGTGGCCCACCTCAGCAGTAAGTGCCTGACTAATCAGTTGTACAGGATAACCCAACAATAAAAAATTAAAGGGAGAGGTGAGGCCCTGGAGCGGATAACAAGACACACAGGCACCTGGGTGGTCAATTAAAGTTTCCATGGAAGACAGCGGCCAGCATTGAGGTGAAGGGGCAGCTGGGGCTCAGCGGGGAGCGGCTCTGCACACAGGCCCTCCCACCTCACCCCACCACTGGAGCCTCAGCTTGCCTGACTGGAGGGGGAAAATGAATCAATTAATAAAAACAAATTACCTTTTACCAAGTTAAATAAAAGCTAATATAAATGAAGCACTGTGCGTATGGCAGATTTACGTTCGCTATAACCATTCCATTCCAGGATGGAAACGTTTTAATGTGATATTAAAAAAGATCAAATTAAACTTTAATGGATGCGACACTTGGTGTCAGAATCAGCACGGCGCCAGGCTGCAACTCCAATGACACCAACTCTCTAGATGTGGGGAGGCGCCTTTGGGGAAGGGGTTTGCCCTGCGCCCCTGCTAGCCAGTTAGTGGGTTGGCTGTCCCTCCTGGGTCTCCCTCCCCTCCCCAGAATGGAAGCACAGTCCCCAGGCCTGGCCACCCTCTGCATGTTGTGGGAGGGGGGAGGTCTAGGAAGGCCCCACAGGATCATGGCTGGGCTTGGCCTAAGCTCATGCGAGCACTAAGGCATGCTGGAGTGCTGACAGTGTTCCTGCAGGAAACACATCCCTAGCCCTTGGTCTACTGACCCACATGGCTCCCTGGGAACACAGTGTCCAACCATCAAATCCTGATCTGGCAGGTCAGGATGTGGCTCACTGCTGGTGCAGACAGGGTTCACATCCTGGCCACTCCAAGACCTTGCAGATCCTCCTGTGCTATGCCCGGGGCTCCCCCTCTGTAAAGCAGGCACGTGCTCATCCTGTCGAGGTCCTCAGAAGGTTGGCAAGGTGGGGGGGTGTGCGCCGCGTGNGGGCAGGGAGCCCCATTTTCCCGTCCAGCTTCATGGTGATGAACTGCAAACCTGAATTCCCACTGGGCTCCTGCATCTCAGTAACGGCTGGAATCCTTGGTACACGAGCACCCCTCAGACTCAAAGAGGGAGGTGGCCATGAGTGAACATTCTTCACCTGGGGCAGCTCCACAGGGGGAGACTTCTTTGCTGCTGCTTTGGATAATAGTTAACATCACCCAAATCACGGCTTATATATTCTCTCACATGTATCCACCCATCCTTCCCCTCCCCCATCAATCCAGCTCATTTTGGCTTATATCAAAGTAGCTACAGACTTCAGAGTGCTTTGTCCCTAAACATTTCACCATGCATGCCATTAATGAGAGTTTCATATTTCATTTATGTTTCTTTTTCGATATGGAGTGAAATGTAAAAATCTTCAGTGTGACAATGGCAGACCCCTGTGTGAGGCAGTCTCCTGTCCAGACAGTGAAAGTGCCCCAGAAGTCCCCTCACTGCCCACTCCAATTCCCATCACCAGCCAGGCAAACACCCTGATAATTTTTTCAAACCGTCCATTGGTTTGGCTTCTCCTGGAATGTCACATAAATGGAATTGTACGCTAAGTATGTCCTTTATCATGTGAGTTTCTTTCTACTCTGCATGCTTTTGAGATTCATCTGCTGCCTGTGTTAGCAGCTTGCTCCTTTTCATTGTTGAATAGGATTCCATGACACAGAGATACCTGTCTGGTGTTGGTCACCTGGGCTGTGGGTTTGAACTATTGTGAACCCTGTTATAAGCCTTGGTCCTCTTAGATAACCCCTAGGAGAGAAAAACTGAGCCAAAGGGTGGTGTGTGTTTGATTTTCTTTTTGATAACAACATGACTGTTGTCCTTCAGGAACTTGTGAGTGAAACAGCAGTTCTCAAATGGGGTCCATCATTAACACAGATTCCTGGCCCTCCACCCACTGACTCAGGAGCTCTCAGAGACGGGCCCGAGGGAGCTGTAGGTTTCAGGAGTTTCTCCAAATAATTCTGATGAGGGGCCATGTTTGGAGACCACTGGCCATTCAGCTGGGTTGGGTTCTGACTCTGAGACCAGCTGGATTGGGTTCCTAAAGCCAGTTGCTTAACCACCCTACATTGGCAAGTACTTGAACCTGTAAATTGAGAGTCACAGTAGTGACCACTTCCTAGGGTTGCAGGGAACACAAAAACTTCATAAATGCCCAGCGCCTAGTGTCTGACCACAGAGCAGAGAACACACTGCTACATTATCAGAACCAACTGACCCATCCACTCATCCCTGGTCAAGGGTTCAGCTCAACTCCAGCTCTGACACTGGTCATGGGTGCTCAGCCCTTGGGGAGTAGGGAGGAACNTAAGCTACGGTGACCTGTTAAAGGAAATCCCTAGTAATCCTTGTTATTGTTCAGAACTGCTACAATTACAAAGTGGCAGCATCTTTTAGCAGACAAATAGCACTGGGCTCTAACAGGAGGAATCAGGGAAGCCCTGATTCCTTACCCAGAGGGTAAAGAATCTGCCTCAAATGTAGGAGCCGCAGGAGTGAAGGGTGACATCCTGCATGGGAGCTGATGCTGACTAGCACACACATCTGCACAGGTGAGTGGAATCTGATCTCAGTGTGACCTGGGCTAAGGTGACCCTTCCCTGCCTGACTTGCTGTCACCCTTCACACTCTAACTCAGAGTTCGATCCTGGGCTGGGAAGATCCCCTGGAGAAGGAAATGGCAACCCACTCCAGGATTCTTGCCTGGAGAATCCCATGGACAGAGGAGCCTGGTGGGCTGCAATCCAAAGGATTGCAAAGAGTCAGACATGACTTAGTGACTAAACAACAAACCTAGGAGAAAAGAGGTCCTTGCTGGACTGTGTTGGCTGCGCCCATTCACTGCCCAGGTCAACTAGATATCGTGGTCTTAAGTATCACCTGACTGCCTCCTCTCTCTACTATCTGCCATTTGGAAGCAGGAAAGAACATGAGTCCTCCAGCCTGGGGCCAAAGTTAGGACTCCACGGGGAGGGCAGGGAGCCCCATTTTCCCGTCCAGCTTCATGGTGATGAACTGCAAACCTGAATTCCCACTGGGCTCCTGCATCTCAGTAACGGCTGGAATCCTTGGTACACGAGCACCCCTCAGACTCAAAGAGGGAGGTGGCCATGAGTGAACATTCTTCACCTGGGGCAGCTCCACAGGGGGAGACTTCTTTGCTGCTGCTTTGGATAATAGTTAACATCACCCAAATCACGGCTTATATATTCTCTCACATGTATCCACCCATCCTTCCCCTCCCCCATCAATCCAGCTCATTTTGGCTTATATCAAAGTAGCTACAGACTTCAGAGTGCTTTGTCCCTAAACATTTCACCATGCATGCCATTAATGAGAGTTTCATATTTCATTTATGTTTCTTTTTCGATATGGAGTGAAATGTAAAAATCTTCAGTGTGACAATGGCAGACCCCTGTGTGAGGCAGTCTCCTGTCCAGACAGTGAAAGTGCCCCAGAAGTCCCCTCACTGCCCACTCCAATTCCCATCACCAGCCAGGTAAACATCCTGATAATTCTTTCAAACCGTCCATTGGTTTGGCTTCTCCTGGAATGTCACATAAATGGAATTGTACGCTAAGTATGTCCTTTATCATGAGAGTTTCTTTCTACTCTGCATGCTTTTGAGATTCATCTGCTGCCTGTGTTAGCAGCTTGCTCCTTTTCATTGTTGAATAGGATTCCATGACACAGAGATACCTGTCTGGTGTTGGTCACCTGGGCTGTGGGTTTGGACTATTGTGAACCCTGTTATAAGCCTTGGTCCTCTTAGATAACCCCTAGGAGAGAAAAACTGAGCCAAAGGGTGGTGTGTGTTTGATTTTCTTTTTGATAACAATATGACTGTTGTCCTTCAGGAACCTGTGAGTGAAACAGCAGTTCTCAAGTGGGGTCCATCATTAACACAGATTCCTGGCCCTCCACCCACTGACTCAGGAGCTCTCAGAGAGGGGCCCGAGGGAGCTGTAAGTTTCAGGAGTTTCTCCAAATAATTCTGATGAGGGGCCATGTTTGGAGACCACTGGCCATTCAGCTGGGTTGGGTTCTGACTCTGAGACCAGCTGGATTGGGTTCCTAAAGCCAGTTGCTTAACCACCCTACACTGGCAAGTACTTGAACCTGTAAATTGAGAGTCACAGTAGTGACCACTTCCTAGGGTTGCAGGGAACACAAAAACTTCATAAATGCCCAGCGCCTAGTGTCTGACCACAGAACAGAGAACACACTGCTACATTATCAGAACCAACTGACCCATCCACTCATCCCTGGTCAAGGGTTCAGCTCAACTCCAGCTCTGACACTGGTCATGGGTGCTCAGCCCTTGGGGAGTAGGGAGGAACACGTCAGAGTAGTTTCAAGTTCAATGCTACTTTGTCACAACTTTATCTGTGAACCAAGTCATCACTGCTGTGCCCAGGTCTCACCTGGGTTCTGTCCGCACTCCCAGGAGATGCGGGGAGTTCCTTGGCGTAATGGCTGTCAAGCAACGGGAGACCCACAAGGGACCAGAGAAGGAAAAGAAACCGATGCCTGGAGCCAGTACAACGATCTTCAGCAGGGAGACCAAGGGTGGCTCTCAAGGTAGCACCTCAAAGCACCAAGTGACGAAACACCTTCCTTTCCCAAACTGATGGGTGAATATAGAAGCGAAACTTGAGATGTATACAACAGCCAGACAAGCCAATATTCCGTCTTTGCATCTTTAAACAACATAAGCGCTCTCGGGTCACACTGGTCCCAAGACACACTCAAAAAATGGGTGTGCACCTCTAAATTCTCACCATCTTGGAGAACACTCAAGGAGCAGAAGAGAGCCAGCAGGAGGGTGCTCTCTGATTTCTTTAAAAATTATTGCAAACGTTTTCAGCCTCACAAGTTGGGAAAGTGAGGGACAAGCTCCTCAAACATCAAGAGCCCAGGAGCCGGCTTCTCTTACTTTTGGCCTTTCCTCATTCAGCCAGCCCTCCCACTACCAGTCAGGCTCCAGGACGCTTTTTATGGAGGCTTGTACTTTAGAATTTATCCCACAATTTAAAATAAATTAGCCCAGTACACATTCTGCCACCAGCATAATTCACGCCAACAAAAGCGATCTCAGGGCAATCACCCCTGCAGGATATCTTTTAGCCAAATCCACTTAAAAGGATCATTCCGGGGGATCCATGCAAACTTCAAGCATTTGTTTATAGAGGCACTCAACACATGAGTTAATTTGGAAGGTTCTTTAAAGAAATTAAAAACGGCTCTGTTCTATTAAAACACTCTGAGTTTTGGCGATGGCGGCTTGTTCACTCACTCCCTGCTCCTTGCAGGTCAGGAGGTGAACTATGGTGAAGGAAGCAGGTGTCGATCCATTTTGGAAAAACTCCGGTCATGAGTGCTAACACCAGGTGCATACTAGTGGTGAGTACTTCTGCAAACTGGAAGAAGTAAACCACATGGAATTTTCCAAATCACCATGTACCCCCCTCCCCCTCCACCCCCAGCACCACTGACCAGACCGCTTCTTTCTGATCTGGGCTGTAAGAAGCAAACGTGGACTCATTGACGGTGGCCAAGGACACAGGCATCCCCGTGTCCTCCCATTGCAAGAGCTGGTTTCTACTCGTCATTTTCAGGCCCACACGTGGCCGACAACACACAGACATTCCTGTCCACGAGGCTTAACCATTTTGAGTTGCACTTCAATTACAAAGTGGCACGTTGACAAGTCCTTACCAGGTGGACCTGGCAGCTGGGAGACCCAGATGCTGGGTTTTGACGAATACTGTTGGAGGATGAGCATTTCAAGGTGGATTTCTGACTGGAAAATCGAGGGTACAGGACAGATTAAACTGTCAAAGGGCTGCCGTGTCAGCTGGCAGCTTATTTCCCTCTGAGGCTTGTCCTGGGAGGAACAGTGAAGAGTAAGGGTCGGGAAAGCACGGTAGGCTCTGCTCTTTAAAGGGAGTGTGTGTGTGCTCAGATGCTCTGGCCGTGTCTGACTCTTTGTGACCCTATGTGACATGGGATTCTCCAGGCAAAAATACCTGAGTGGGTTGTCATTTTCTCCTCCAGGGGATCTTCCAGACCCAAGGATTGAACCCATGTCTCCTGCGTCTCCTGCATTTCAGGCAGATTCTTTATCACTAGCGCCACCTACAAAGCCTTGTTTAAAGGGTGGGTTGGGTAGGTTAGTCACTAAGTCACGTCTGACTCTTGTGACCCCGTGGACCGTAGCCCGCCAGGCTCCTCTGTCTATGGGGTTCTCCAGGCAAGAATATTGGAGTGGGATGCCATGTCCTTCTTCTGTTTAAAGGGCTGCTGCTGCTGCTAAGTCACTTCAGTTGTGTCCAACTCTGTGTGACCCCATAGACAGCAGCCCACCAGGCTCTCCATCCCTGGGATTCTCCAGGCAAGAACACTGAAGTGGGTTGCCACTTCCTTTCTCCAATGCATGAAAGCGAAAAGTGAAAGTGAAGTCGCAGGTGGACCTAAATCAAGAGTCTGGATGAACTTATACACATTACTGTATATAAGATAGATAAACAACAAGGACCTACTGTAGAGCACAGGGAACTCTACTCAATATTCTGCAATAAACTAAATGAGAAAAGAATTTGCAAAAAAATAGATATATGTAAGGAGAAGGAAATGGCAACCCACTCCAGTGTTTTGTTTGGAGAATCCCATGAACAGAGGGGCCTGACAGTTGCAAAGATTTAGACACGACTGAGCCATTAACACACAGATACATGTACATGTATATGTCAGAGAAGGCAGTGGCACCCCACTCCAGTACTCTTGCCTAGAAAATCCCATGAGTGGAGGAGCTGGTAGGCTGCAGGCCATGGGGTCGCTTAGAGTCAGTTACAACTGAGTGACTTCACTTTTACTTTTAACTTTCATGCGTTGGAGAAGGAAATGGCAACCCACTCCAGTGTTCTTGCCTGGAGAATCCCAGGGGCGAGGGAGCCTGGTGGGCTGCCGTCTATGGGGTCGCACAGAGTCAGACACGACTGAAGCGACTTAGCAGCAGCAGCACATGTATATGTATAACTGAATCACTTTGCCGTACACCTGAAATTAACACAACATTAACACAATATTGTGAATCAACTGAAGTCCAACATACAAGAAAAAAGAAAAAAAAAAGCCAAGTTGAGACATGCTGTCTGGGTTGTCTCCCTAAAATCTTGCTCCCATTTATGTTGTTGTTTAGTCACTAAGTGTGTCCAACTCTTTGTGACCTCATAGGCTACAGCACACGGGACTTCTCTGTCCTTCACTATCTACTGGAGTTTGCTTAAATTCATGTCCACTGAGTTGGTGATGCTATCTAATCATCTTATCTTATCCTCTGTCATCCCCTTCTCCTGCCTTCAATCTTTCCCAGCATCAGGGTCTTTTTGAGATCTTTGTATCAGGTGGCCAAAGTACTGGAACTTCAGTGAAGTCAAGGGGTTGGCACATGACCGCCTTTGTCTGCATTAGGTCAGTGATCATTAGAGTGCTGCATTCGACCTACCAGCTGCGATCTGACCTGCCTTCTCCACTGTGGGAACCAGAGGGTGGCTGGGGGTCCCAGCAGGGACTGGACGGCAAGTGACTATGACCTATCACAGCCTGGCGACCCATTCCAAACCTGGGCTAAGGGGCTGCTGTGCAGATAAGCCTGTTTATAGCTCCAGGAAATATCTGTAGTGTATGAACTTTACAACATGATATAAGGGAGAAGGAGAATGAAAGAACAAAGCAGAAATAGACGTGTTGCCTTCAGCTGGGTTTCTTCAATGTGTTTTGTGGATTTTTCTGCTTCATAAAATTTCACAAATGAAAAGAATTGTCCATCATGGAGGCAAATACTTGGCATTCCTCTTTGGAAAGTGGCACATCTTGGCTTTTTGTGCCTCAGTCCTCAGAGAGAATTATTTAAGCACGTGAGCTGGTGCATCTATGGTTTATAGGTCCAGGTACAGACAGAAGAAACTGTGCTGAGTTTCTGTGTTGAGCCTCTCAATCAGAGAGAACCCAGGGTCTCTGCCCCTGTGAGGCCCAGGACTGACAGGGGAGCAATCCAGGGGCTGTTTCCAGTGACGGTGGCTGGTAGGCAGGGGGATGTCACTGAAACCTCCACTTGGCAGTTGGTGGGAGGAACAGGGTCCAGCTCTGGGCACTGAGGCAGGGACAACTGCCTGGCCCCAGATGGGCAGCAGTATGCAGACCATTCTAATTCATTCCACAGCCGCCCTGCCCTTGGCTACAACCAGTGGTCTCCTTGAATATCGGCACAGAGCAGCTTCACCGAAGCCCTGGACAACAAGCCCTATCGTGGGGACCTCACACCTGCTCACGCCTGGGCAGTGTGTAGTGGAAACCTACCCCCTGAGGTTGGCCCCCCAGCTGTACATTCCCAGGACCCAGTACAGTCCTCAGCAGAGTGGACAGGCTCAGGCACATTTGTGAGTGGGATCCATAAATATGAAGAGTCTGGTGTGCTAGCCTCAACCTCCATGCCTTGGGATATTCTGGATGAGGCTGTGGGGCTGTGATCCACAGGAGCTATTCAAGACCCAGCCAGAGAGAGAGAGAGAGTGGGGAAAGAGTGAGAGTGAATGGGTAGGCTTCTCTGTTGCTTTGTAATTACGTTAGAGAAGTAAACTGAACACGGTCCCCATCAGGGAGATCTTCAGAAGCTCAAGGCTGCCAACCACAGCCTGCATGAAACAGGGGTGCTGACTTCAATTGTGAAGAACCCAAATCCTTGGCCAAAACTATCAAAAAGGAGTGTGGTGTGCCAACTCATTTCATGAAAGGAAGCCACCCACTGGAATAAGATGAACTTATTCCTTAGCAGGGTCTGGTCTACCGTATTTATTTTTTCATGCCTAATTCCTGGGTACTGCCCAAGAGTCTTTTCTTAACCCCAGGAGGAAGCATGGATGACTCTGTGCTCTGATCTGATCAGATCTGCTCTGAAAAGAGAAAAGACAGGTGCCAGGAGGCTTTGGGGGGCAGTGATTCAGAGCTGGCTCCATTCCGTGAGGAAGAGAGCTTAGATCCTGGCTGTGCTGCTCTGCAAGTGACTTCACCTCTCTGTGCTCCCAGTGGGCTGCATCCGGACACCCCTTTCCCAGGGTTGGTCTTCAGGTTTTCATGAGAATGGATGTGATACCTTTCCAGGGCGCCTGCCAGGGCAGGTGTGCCCAGTAGATACAGGTGACTAAAGTTACTGAGGACAGACTATGGGCAAAGCCAGCCCAGGGTCTCAGGCTGCTTACTACCTGTTGGTGGTGACAAAAGGAACATAAGCTGGAGCATCCATGGTGGCAAATTAGTGGAAGATGAGCAGGGCTGATGAAGAAGGGAGCAGAATGGACTGTGACGGCAGGACTCCTCCACTGTGGATGTTCTGAGCTGAAGGTCCAGAGGAGCGGAACTGCCCAGTAAGGTGGTCGTCAAAGGCTGTACAGAGGAGGTGGGAGCTGAGTGGGTCTAAAGAGTTAGTAGAACCTCAGAAAAGACAAGAGTGCACAGCTTGGAAACGGGAATACTAGGGTGAAGGAAGACATGGTGGCTGTGTTTTATTTGCAGGGTGGATGCAGTGGGGGCTATTGTCTGGAGAGGCCACGCTGGACTGGCCAGCCCTGTGGGGTCATGAGGAGCACAGATGTGGAGGCTCTTGGCTGGCCATTCCCTGTAGTGTGTCGTATCTCAATTGCTCTGTGAAGTTGAAACAGACCAGTTGTTTTCATGAGCATCTCCTTATGAATAAAAGAAAGGCAAACCGGGGACAGACACACACAAATATTTTGAGAAGTGTTGGTATGAGTGCATTTCAGCGTCATTCTGCTGCCAGATCTCTAATAACACCTGGCATGCTCAGGGCCCTGCAGAATCCTTCCTCTGTTAATCTGCATTTTGCAGCACAGGCGGCTGTGGCACAGAGAATCCAGCCACTGGAACAAGCAGGTGCAATGGGGCCAAAGGAAGCTGAATTCCAGAGGCTCTGAAGCAATGGGCTCAGTTCCTGAAAAACAAAGCCTCTGACCCCTGCTTGGGACCAGCCAGCTGGACCTCGAGAGGGAGATGGAAAAAGAGACGAGCAAGGAGACACAGAGTCATGGATATGGATGGACCTGCAGAAGAACCACCTGAGAACAATGTATAACTAAAAATGCATGAGCACTTTACAGGATTTGAAAAGCATTTGCTGAAGTAGTTTGGTTTCTAGGGAGGGGAAAAAACATTTTAATGCTTTCTTTTACACACAGAAATGCACAGAGAGCTAGGATGAGAAACAAACTATGTCTTGTTTTAACTTGCTATTGCATTTTTAGCATCAAATTAGCCCTCTAAGCTGTTGTTGATGCAGACAGCCAGCACATTTTAGCCTAGGCTGTGCTTCAAAAGGGAGGCTGCTTGACAGAACGATGTGGTTTTTGCTTACTCAAGCTTTTCACACCCTGGAAGGACATGCCTATTGCATACACCTAGGACATCATTGTAATGCACCCCTGTGAGTACCTGGACAGCAGAGGGGTTTAAAGAGATGCACCTCCTTTAGATGTGTGAGGGCACCAGAGCCAGGAACTTGATGACTACTGCATAATTGAGCTGGAATCATGAGATTTTTACATGCATGGCACTTCATGGTTTCCAGAGAAATTTCACAGGAATGTGTGGACTAAGGGTTCTCCACCCAACCCCATTCCTCCACTCTGGGGCCACATCACTCTATGCTGGGGGACACCCTGCCTCCATTGGCCACCCCACCCTGAGTCTAGTAGCAGCCTGCCACCCCACTCCAGCTGTAACAACCAAAACTGTCTCCTGACCTTGCCAAACATTCCCTGGGGGGCAAAACTTCGGTTGAGAATGGCATGAGTTTACTCATGATGCTCTTTGTCTAGGGGTATAGATTGGGCATTGAGAGACTTGAGTTGTAGACCAAGGCGGTCACTGCCTTATACTGACCTCTGGCCAAGTTTCTCAGACTGTGTGCACTTGGGTTCATCCATTTGGGGAACTGACGGATAACTCAGAAAAAATCTGCCTCGGGAGTGGGATGAACTTAGCCCTGGGCTAAGTATTGCTCTAGTCCTGCCTCTTACAAAGGACCAAACTATTTCCAGATAAGTTATCTGTGTACCAGAACAAAAGATTGAGATTATTAATAGGTACACAGAAATGCCCACATCCACCAAAGCAAAACTCAAAATATCTGGCATCCAATGAAAACACCAAACATACAGGGAAACAGGAAAATATGACCCATAATAAGAAGAAAAAGCGATCAATAAGAGGTCAAAGTGAGAGCTGGTTGACAAGGACAGTTATATCTCTATCCTGCATGTTCAAGTAGGTAGAGGAAAGCATAACCATGGTAAGACACAAAAATGACCCATATCAAACTTATACAGATGAAAACTACAGCATTTGAGATGAAAATATATTTGATGGGATGCATAGATTGGACACCATGGAGAAATATTGAACCTGAAGATATAGAAAGTATCCAAAATGAAATACACAGAAAAATAGAATTAATGGGACAAAGAGTCAGTGAGCTATAGGACATCTCTGAGTGGCCTGATAGGCATGTAATTATACTCTCCAAAGGAGATGGTGCCAGAGGGACATGAATATTTGGAGAAATAATGACTATGAGTTCCCAAATTTGATAAATACTGTAAATAAAAAGATTCAAGAAGCTCAATAAAAGAACCTCAAACAAAAGAAATATCAAGAAAACTAGCCCAGGGCAACTTATGATCAAACTGTTTAGAACCACTGATAAACAGAAAAATCTTAAAAGTATGTGAGGGGGGGATGTTAGTGCATTATATCATTAGATTAGAACAAAGTTAAGAAGGATGGCAGACTTCTTGTCAGAAATGATGCAAGCCAGAAATCCTTGGGGCAGTATTTTTCAAGTATTTAAAGACCAAAAAAAGTCAAAAACTTCCAACCTAGAATTCTACATCAAGCAAAAATGGCAAAATATAGACTTCCTTAGAATACAAATGCTGTAAGAATTCATCACCAGTAGACATGCACCATAATGAATGTTACAGAAGGTCCTCATGAGAGAGGAAAATGGCACCAGATAGAAGTCTGGATTTACACAAAGGAATGACAAGCCCCCAAAATGGGAAGCAGAAGAGACAGCTCTTCCAATTTTATCTCTTTTTAAATGATAAACAAAATATACTTTATCTCTGTTATGCATTTTATCATATCACCATGGTTTCTTGCTTCTGTGTCTGTTGATTCTGGTCTTTGACCCCTGGNAAAAAATCTGCCTCGGGAGTGGGATGAACTTAGCCCTGGGCTAAGTATTGCTCTAGTCCTGCCTCTTACAAAGGACCAAACTATTTCCAGATAAGTTATCTGTGTACCAGAACAAAAGATTGAGATTATTAATAGGTACACAGAAATGCCCACATCCACCAAAGCAAAACTCAAAATATCTGGCATCCAATGAAAACACCAAACATACAGGGAAACAGGAAAATATGACCCATAATAAGAAGAAAAAGCGATCAATAAGAGGTCAAAGTGAGAGCTGGTTGACAAGGACAGTTATATCTCTATCCTGCATGTTCAAGTAGGTAGAGGAAAGCATAACCATGGTAAGACACAAAAATGACCCATATCAAACTTATACAGATGAAAACTACAGCATTTGAGATGAAAATATATTTGATGGGATGCATAGATTGGACACCATGGAGAAATATTGAACCTGAAGATATACTTATAGAAAGTATCCAAAATGAAATACACAGAAAAATAGAATTAATGGGACAAAGAGTAAGTGAGCTATAGGACATCTCTGAGTGGCCTGATAGGCATGTAATTATACTCTCCAAAGGAGATGGTGCCAGAGGGACATGAATATTTGAAGAAATAATGACTATGAGTTCCCAAATTTGATAAATACTGTAAATAAAAAGATTCAAGAAGCTCAATAAAAGAACCTCAAACAAAAGAAATATCAAGAAAACTAGCCCAGGGCAACTTATGATCAAACTGTTTAGAACCACTGATAAACAGAAAAATCTTAAAAGTATGTGAGGGGGGGATGTTAGTGCATTATATCATTAGATTAGAACAAAGTTAAGAAGGATGGCAGACTTCTTGTCAGAAATGATGCAAGCCAGAAATCCTTGGGGCAGTATTTTTCAAGTATTTAAAGACCAAAAAAAGTCAAAAACTTCCAACCTAGAATTCTACATCAAGCAAAAATGGCAAAATATAGACTTCCTTAGAATACAAATGCTGTAAGAATTCATCACCAGTAGACATGCACCATAATGAATGTTACAGAAGGTCCTCATGAGAGAGGAAAATGGCACCAGATAGAAGTCTGGATTTACACAAAGGAATGACAAGCCCCCAAAATGGGAAGCAGAAGAGACAGCTCTTCCAATTTTATCTCTTTTTAAATGATAAACAAAATATAATTTATCTCTGTTATGCATTTTATCATATCACCATGGTTTCTTGCTTCTGTGTCTGTTGATTCTGGTCTTTGACCCCTGGACAGAGGAAAATAATGCACATTCATTTTATATCCTTAGCAGAAACATGGAACCTGGCACACATCAGACACTTCACTGTTTGCAGATGACATGATCTTCCATATAGAAAACCCTAAAGACTCCACTAGAAAATTACTAGAGCTAATCAATGAATATAGTAAAGTTGCAGGATACAAAATTAACACACAGAAATCCCTTGCATTCCTATACACTAACAATGAGAAAACAGAAAGAGAAATTAAGGAAACAATGCCATTCACCACTGCAAAGAAAAGAATAAAATACTTAGAAATAAATCTGCCCAAAGAAACAAAACTATAAAACACTGATGAAAGAAATCAAAGACGACACAAATAGATGGAGAAATATACCATGTTCCTGGATCAGAAGAATCAATATAGTGAAAATGAGTATACTACCCAAAGCAATCTATAGATTCAACGCAATCCCTATCAACCTACCAATGGTATTTTTTACAGAGCTAGAACAAATAATTTCACAATTTGTATGGAAATACAAAGAAACCTTGAATAGCCAAAGCAATCTTGAGAAAGAAGAATGGAACTGGAGGAATCAATCTGCCTGACTTCAGACTATACTACAAAGCTACAGTCATCAAGACAGTATGGTACTGGCACAAAGACAGAAATATAGATCAATGGAACAAAATAGAAAGCCGAGAGATAAATCCAAGTGCCTATGGACACCTTATCTTTGACAAAGGAGGCAAGAATATACAATGGAGAAAAGACAATCTCTTTAAGTGGTGCTGGGAAAACTGGTCAACAACTTGTAAAAGAATGAAACTAGAACACTGTTTAACACCATACAGAAAAATAAACTCAAAATGGATTAAATATCTAAACATAAGACCAGAAACTATAAAACTCCTAGAAGAAAACATAGGCAAAACACACTCTGACATAAATCACAGCAGGATCCTCTATGACCCACCTCCCAGAGTAATGGAAATAAAAGCAAAAATAAGCAGATGGGACCTAATTAAACTTAAAAGTTTTTGTACAATGAAGGAAACTATAAGCAAGGTGAAAAGACAGCTTTCAGAATGGGAGAAAATAATAGCAAATGAAGCAACTGACAAAGAATCTCAAAAATATACAAGCAGCTCCTACAGCTCAATTCCAGAAAAATAAATGACCCAATCAAAAAATGGGCCAAAGAACTAAACAGACATTTCCCCAAAGAAGACATACAGATGGCTAACAAACACGTGAAAAGGTGTTCAACATCACTCATTATCAGAGAAATGCAAATCAAAACCACAATGAGGTACCATCTCATGCCAGTCAGAATGGCTGCTATCAAAAAGTCTACAAACAATAAATGCTGGAGAGGGTGTGAAGAAATGGGAACACTCTTACACTGTTGGTAGGAATGCAAACTAGTACAGCCACTATGGAGAACAGTGTGGAGATTTCTTAAAAAAATGGAAATAGAATTGCCATATAACCCAGCAACCCCACTCCTGGGCATACACACTGAGGAAACCAGAATTGAAAGAGACACATGTACCCCATTGTTCATCGCAGCACTGTTTACAATAGCCAGGACATGGAAGCAACCTAGATGCCCATTGGCAGACGAAGGATAAGAAAGCTGTGGTACAGAAACACAATGGAATATTACTCAGCCATTAAAAAGAATGCATTTGAATCAGTTCCAATGAGGTGGATGAAACTGGAGCCTATTATACAGAGTGAAGTAAGCCAGAAAGAAAAACACCAATACGGTATACTAACACATATGTATGGAATTTAGAAAGATGGTAATGATGATCCTATATGCGAGACCCCAAAAGAGACACAGATGTAAAGAACAGTCCTTTGGACTCCATGGGAGAAGGCAAAGGTGGGATGATTTGAGAGAATATCATTGAAACATGTATGTTATCACATTGTGAAACAGATCACCAGCCAGGTTCAATGCATGAGACAGGGTGCTCAGGGCTGGTGCACTGGGATGACTCTGAGGGATGGGAAGGGAGGGGAGGTGGGAAGGGGGTTCAACATGGGGAACACATGTACACCCGTGGCTGATTCATGTCAATGTATGGCAAAAACCACTACAATATTGTAAAGTAATTAACCTCCAACTAAAATAAATAAATAAATTAAAAAGAAAAACAGGAAAAAAATTTACTATTAGAAATTAAAAAAAAAATGTCTGATGGACTAACATACACTTGGGGCTTCCCAGGTGGCGCTAGTGGTGAAGAACCNAAGAGACACATGTACCCCATTGTTCATCGCAGCACTGTTTACAATAGCCAGGACATGGAAGCAACCTAGATGCCCATTGGCAGACGAAGGATAAGAAAGCTGTGGTACAGAAACACAATGGAATATTACTCAGCCATTAAAAAGAATGCATTTGAATCAGTTCCAATGAGGTGGATGAAACTGGAGCCTATTATACAGAGTGAAGTAAGCCAGAAAGAAAAACACCAATACGGTATACTAACACATATGTATGGAATTTAGAAAGATGGTAATGATGATCCTATATGCGAGACCCCAAAAGAGACACAGATGTAAAGAACAGTCCTTTGGACTCCGTGGGAGAAGGCAAGGGTGGGATGATTTGAGAGAATATCATTGAAACATGTATGTTATCACATTGTGAAACAGATCACCAGCCAGGTTCAATGCATGAGACAGGGTGCTCAGGGCTGGTGCACTGGGATGACTCTGAGGGATGGGAAGGGAGGGGAGGTGGGAAGGGGGTTCAACATGGGGAACACATGTACACCCGTGGCTGATTCATGTCAATGTATGGCAAAAACCACTACAATATTGTAAAGTAATTAACCTCCAACTAAAATAAATAAATAAATTAAAAAGAAAAACAGGAAAAAAATTTACTATTAGAAATTAAAAAAAAAATGTCTGATGGACTAACATACACTTGGGGCTTCCCAGGTGGCGCTAGTGGTGAAGAACCTGCCTGTCAATGCAGGAGACATAAGAGATTTGGGTTCAATCCCTGGGTTGGAAAGATCCCCTGGAGAAGGCCATGGCAACAGTCCATGTATTCTCGCCTGGGGAACCTCATGGACAGAGGAGCCTAGTGGGCTAGTCCATGGGGTCACGAAGACTCAGATATGACTGGAAGTGACTTAGCACAGCACAAAACATTAGCATACCTTTGGTGCCGGCCCCATGCACATCCTTGTGGACAATAGTAATACATGGTGCATCACACCTGGATGATCTGCTGGATGGCAACCAGATTCAGCCCTGGGTATCCACCAATCACATTGTTATGGGCTGACCCCTAACCCCTGTAATGTATATTGTGTGATGGTATTTGGAGGCAAGCCTTTGGGAGATCATTAGGTTTAAGATGAGGTCTTGAAGAGGTGCCCTAATAATGGAATTAGTATCCTCATAAGAGGAGGAAGAAACGTCAGAGTCTCTGTCTCTGCCATGTGAGGACATGCCCCCAAACTCGCATCTGCAAGCCAGGAGGACAGTCCTCACCACGAGCCCAGTCTTCCAGCATCTTGACCTTAGACTTCGGCCCCCACACCTGTGTGAAACTGTCTGCAGTTTGAGCCCCCTAGTCTATCGTATTTTGTTACCACAGCCTGGACACACTAAGATCCATATAAAGTGACATGTCCTGTTGTCACATTTGAGACAGAGCAAAATCCCCACTGCTCCATTGTGTCCACAACTGTCCCCAAGCTGAGGGCCACTTGGGCACTAGTTGGGAGGATGAACACCCAGCTCTGGCCTGGCTGCCTGGATTCTCCTGCCCTGGCACAGACAATGACTCCTAACGTTTCTCCTCCAGCTCGACTGTTCTCCCGTGCACACCAGGCTTGTGGTAAGCAGTGGGCGTGGCATCTGGATGTCTGGACCCAAATACTTGAGGAGATTCTTCCTTATTGTCTGGGGTGCCAGTTACAGCTCTCAATTTAGAGGCATATTTTTGTGCTCTGAGCAGTTCCGATCCCTGCCAGCAGACGGGAGGAAATGTCATTCCTTGTACGATTACAGACAGCATCAGCTCCCGTCTTACAGGAGTTATATTTACATCTCATAAACGATGTTGGTGCTTTATTTTAAACAACTAAAGCTCTGTGTCTGGGGGTAGGACTGGGAGAAAGGAATTATTTCCCAGCCCATGAAAACTCCTACAGAATTGAAAGGTTCTGCTTGAGAATACTATCTCTTAAAGCTTTCACCCAGCAACACGGTCGTAAACTGCTCCAGGAGGGGAGTTGCCCTCCCCTGAGAGAGAGCCTTGCAATCTTTTTTATGAGCAATGGGATGGAAGGAGGGAATGCTGCTCCCGGGAGGGTGTTCCTGCTGCAGAACTGAGTTCCCCTCACAGTTGCTGGATGAGTCATTCACTGGGTGTTAAGTGCAGGGTAAGAGGGGGACCCACTCAGGAGACTGATGACTAAAACAAAGGCATATGGGGTAATGTGCCAATCCACGCAGATCTCTTTCCCTGTGCTTGTGTACTTAGTCACTTCAGTCGTGCTCGACTCCTTGCACCCCTACAGACTGTAGCCTGCCATCTTCCTCTGTCCATGGGATTCTCCAGGCAAGAATACTGGAGTGGGTTGCTGTGCCCTCCTCCAGGAGACCTTCCTGACCCAGGGATTGAACTGCATTATAGGTGGATTCTTTACTGCTGAGCCACTGGGGAAGATCCTGCTCTCCTGCATTCCACCCCAAAAGTCTTCTATGGATTTTAAAAGACCAAGTGAGGGTCAGTCAATTTGGAAAAGTACTGAATATGAAATCCTGTTTTTTTAATTAACAGACTATTTTGAGAGAAGTTTTAGAGCAAAAGTGAGCAGAAGGTAGAGATTTCCCCTTATACACCCTGCCCCCTCACATTCACAACCACCTCCATTACCCACATCCTGCACCAGATGGTGTGTTAGTTACAGCTGATGAACCTGTGTGGATATGTCCTCATCAACCAAAGACCAGTGCTTGCATTTGAGTTTATTCTTGATGCTGTATATTCTGTGGGTTTAGATAAATGTATAGTGATGTGTATACACCATTATAGCATCATACAGAGTAGCTTCACTGCCCTAAAAATCCTCTATGTTCATCCCTCCCTCCTCCCATTCCTTGGCCGCCCCTGATCTTTTTTACCAACTCCATAGTTCTGCCTTTTCCAGAGTGTCACATAGTTGGAATCGCACAGTCCGCAGCCTTTTCAGACTGGCCTTTTCACTCACTAATGTGCATTTAAGATTCCTACATGTCTTTTCATGGCTGACAGCTCATGTGTCTTTATTGCTGAGCAATATTCCANGAATGGGAGAAAATAATAGCAAATGAAGCAACTGACAAAGAATCTCAAAAATATACAAGCAGCTCCTACAGCTCAATTCCAGAAAAATAAATGACCCAATCAAAAAATGGGCCAAAGAACTAAACAGACATTTCCCCAAAGAAGACATACAGATGGCTAACAAACACGTGAAAAGGTGTTCAACATCACTCATTATCAGAGAAATGCAAATCAAAACCACAATGAGGTACCATCTCATGCCAGTCAGAATGGCTGCTATCAAAAAGTCTACAAACAATAAATGCTGGAGAGGGTGTGAAGAAATGGGAACACTCTTACACTGTTGGTAGGAATGCAAACTAGTACAGCCACTATGGAGAACAGTGTGGAGATTTCTTAAAAAAATGGAAATAGAATTGCCATATAACCCAGCAACCCCACTCCTGGGCATACACACTGAGGAAACCAGAATTGAAAGAGACACATGTACCCCATTGTTCATCGCAGCACTGTTTACAATAGCCAGGACATGGAAGCAACCTAGATGCCCATTGGCAGACGAAGGATAAGAAAGCTGTGGTACAGAAACACAATGGAATATTACTCAGCCATTAAAAAGAATGCATTTGAATCAGTTCCAATGAGGTGGATGAAACTGGAGCCTATTATACAGAGTGAAGTAAGCCAGAAAGAAAAACACCAATACGGTATACTAACACATATGTATGGAATTTAGAAAGATGGTAATGATGATCCTATATGCGAGACCCCAAAAGAGACACAGATGTAAAGAACAGTCCTTTGGACTCCGTGGGAGAAGGCAAGGGTGGGATGATTTGAGAGAATATCATTGAAACATGTATGTTATCACATTGTGAAACAGATCACCAGCCAGGTTCAATGCATGAGACAGGGTGCTCAGGGCTGGTGCACTGGGATGACTCTGAGGGATGGGAAGGGAGGGGAGGTGGGAAGGGGGTTCAACATGGGGAACACATGTACACCCGTGGCTGATTCATGTCAATGTATGGCAAAAACCACTACAATATTGTAAAGTAATTAACCTCCAACTAAAATAAATAAATAAATTAAAAAGAAAAACAGGAAAAAAATTTACTATTAGAAATTAAAAAAAAAATGTCTGATGGACTAACATACACTTGGGGCTTCCCAGGTGGCGCTAGTGGTGAAGAACCTGCCTGTCAATGCAGGAGACATAAGAGATTTGGGTTCAATCCCTGGGTTGGAAAGATCCCCTGGAGAAGGCCATGGCAACAGTCCATGTATTCTCGCCTGGGGAACCTCATGGACAGAGGAGCCTAGTGGGCTAGTCCATGGGGTCACGAAGACTCAGATATGACTGGAAGTGACTTAGCACAGCACAAAACATTAGCATACCTTTGGTGCCGGCCCCATGCACATCCTTGTGGACAATAGTAATACATGGTGCATCACACCTGGATGATCTGCTGGATGGCAACCAGATTCAGCCCTGGGTATCCACCAATCACATTGTTATGGGCTGACCCCTAACCCCTGTAATGTATATTGTGTGATGGTATTTGGAGGCAAGCCTTTGGGAGATCATTAGGTTTAAGATGAGGTCTTGAAGAGGTGCCCTAATAATGGAATTAGTATCCTCATAAGAGGAGGAAGAAACGTCAGAGTCTCTGTCTCTGCCATGTGAGGACATGCCCCCAAACTCGCATCTGCAAGCCAGGAGGACAGTCCTCACCACGAGCCCAGTCTTCCAGCATCTTGACCTTAGACTTCGGCCCCCACACCTGTGTGAAACTGTCTGCAGTTTGAGCCCCCTAGTCTATCGTATTTTGTTACCACAGCCTGGACACACTAAGATCCATATAAAGTGACATGTCCTGTTGTCACATTTGAGACAGAGCAAAATCCCCACTGCTCCATTGTGTCCACAACTGTCCCCAAGCTGAGGGCCACTTGGGCACTAGTTGGGAGGATGAACACCCAGCTCTGGCCTGGCTGCCTGGATTCTCCTGCCCTGGCACAGACAATGACTCCTAACGTTTCTCCTCCAGCTCGACTGTTCTCCCGTGCACACCAGGCTTGTGGTAAGCAGTGGGCGTGGCATCTGGATGTCTGGACCCAAATACTTGAGGAGATTCTTCCTTATTGTCTGGGGTGCCAGTTACAGCTCTCAATTTAGAGGCATATTTTTGTGCTCTGAGCAGTTCCGATCCCTGCCAGCAGACGGGAGGAAATGTCATTCCTTGTACGATTACAGACAGCATCAGCTCCCGTCTTACAGGAGTTATATTTACATCTCATAAACGATGTTGGTGCTTTATTTTAAACAACTAAAGCTCTGTGTCTGGGGGTAGGACTGGGAGAAAGGAATTATTTCCCAGCCCATGAAAACTCCTACAGAATTGAAAGGTTCTGCTTGAGAATACTATCTCTTAAAGCTTTCACCCAGCAACACGGTCGTAAACTGCTCCAGGAGGGGAGTTGCCCTCCCCTGAGAGAGAGCCTTGCAATCTTTTTTATGAGCAATGGGATGGAAGGAGGGAATGCTGCTCCCGGGAGGGTGTTCCTGCTGCAGAACTGAGTTCCCCTCACAGTTGCTGGATGAGTCATTCACTGGGTGTTAAGTGCAGGGTAAGAGGGGGACCCACTCAGGAGACTGATGACTAAAACAAAGGCATATGGGGTAATGTGCCAATCCACGCAGATCTCTTTCCCTGTGCTTGTGTACTTAGTCACTTCAGTCGTGCTCGACTCCTTGCACCCCTACAGACTGTAGCCTGCCATCTTCCTCTGTCCATGGGATTCTCCAGGCAAGAATACTGGAGTGGGTTGCTGTGCCCTCCTCCAGGAGACCTTCCTGACCCAGGGATTGAACTGCATTATAGGTGGATTCTTTACTGCTGAGCCACTGGGGAAGATCCTGCTCTCCTGCATTCCACCCCAAAAGTCTTCTATGGATTTTAAAAGACCAAGTGAGGGTCAGTCAATTTGGAAAAGTACTGAATATGAAATCCTGTTTTTTTAATTAACAGACTATTTTGAGAGAAGTTTTAGAGCAAAAGTGAGCAGAAGGTAGAGATTTCCCCTTATACACCCTGCCCCCTCACATTCACAACCACCTCCATTACCCACATCCTGCACCAGATGGTGTGTTAGTTACAGCTGATGAACCTGTGTGGATATGTCCTCATCAACCAAAGACCAGTGCTTGCATTTGAGTTTATTCTTGATGCTGTATATTCTGTGGGTTTAGATAAATGTATAGTGATGTGTATACACCATTATAGCATCATACAGAGTAGCTTCACTGCCCTAAAAATCCTCTATGTTCATCCCTCCCTCCTCCCATTCCTTGGCCGCCCCTGATCTTTTTTACCAACTCCATAGTTCTGCCTTTTCCAGAGTGTCACATAGTTGGAATCGCACAGTCCGCAGCCTTTTCAGACTGGCCTTTTCACTCACTAATGTGCATTTAAGATTCCTACATGTCTTTTCATGGCTGACAGCTCATGTGTCTTTATTGCTGAGCAATATTCCACTGTCTGGATGCACCACCTCTTGAACAACATCATGGTGCTTCCGAGTGTCAGAGATTATGAATAAAGTTGCCAGGAACGTCCATGTGCAGGATTTTGTGTGGACATAAATTTCACCTCCTTTGGGTAAATGTGAAAGTACGTGATTGCTGGAAATTCTGCTTTTATCTAAGAAACAGCCTCCCAAGTGAAGAGCATAGGATGTAACTGCTTACCTTGCGGATTCATTTCTTTCCGAGGCAGTTGAACAATGAAACAGCACAGTCCAGTGCTGGCTGTCCAGTGGAATTTTCTTTGGTGATGGGACTGTTCTGTATCTGCCCTAATACAGTAGCCACAAGTGGGAGCTCAGCACTTGACATATGGCTTGTGTGACCAAGAAAGTGCCCACTCACTGTAGTTCACTTTAAGTGGCCCCATGTGGCTAGTGGCTCCAGTGCTGGGAGGGGAGGGTCTACTGGCTAAGATCAGAGCAGGTGGGGTGGAGGCTGTGCCCAGGTGTAAGGCCTGCTTCTCTCACCTCCCAGGCTCCCCGCTCTCTTCACTTTCCCTGCCTCTGGAACCAGGTGGGTTCCCCGCTCCCTGAAGCAGGTGCCTCATCACATCCATCTCCGAGGACGCTGTCCCTGATCCTCCCCTACCTAGCACCCACTCCAGTCCTTACTGCTCGGGTTCTCAAGCATGGTTCTTGTAAACACCTGTTACTGGCACAGCTGTCCCGACCAGCATTTCAATCCCTCCTCTTCCTGGCAGCTTCGAGCACCTGCTTCCTCCCATGCTCCACTCTTAACCCCGGGGCACCCAGCTATGTAGACAAAATCAGCAAGAATTTTTGCAGATCTGGTGCTAGGTGGACAGGGTGGGGAGCCCCTTACTGCCCGTGTCTCACTGTCTATTTTCATGTGTTTACATTTCATATATATACATGTTGTGTATTTGTTCAGAAAAAATAGATGCATGCCTCTATGTTTGGAGCATATATTCAAAACGCACACATACAAACACTCACACTTTTAGATCAGTTGGACAGGCAGTGAATGTTTAGGAAATTTTCACTTTGACTTCCATCTTCCCAAGGACAGAAACCAGGACTCAGACCTCCCTACTTACCAGAATTTTTCCTGTTTCAAGGTTCAACACAGGACTGAATCTAACAAAACACTTGTTGAATAAGAACTCAAAGAAACAGCAACAAAATGTTAAAACTCAAGTCGAAATTATATCTAATGTGAAATTATGCAGTTGGTCTTTAAGTCTGAGTAATATTCCAGCAAAGAACCATTAACCAGAGCCAAGCTGCCCTGAGTGTGTTTATATCACTGCTATGAGCTGCAGCATAGTCCATCCAATAATACTAATTATTAGTGTTACTCTTCCCGGGATGAGAACACCCAGATCCCTTTGGTCATTAAGGCTCACGCTTGCCCCTTGCCCAGCCTGAGTTCATGATCCTGACATCACCTGAAATTCCATCTCTGGCTACAATACTCAAAGACAGATGCAGAAGCTACAGTGCTCAAGGAAGATTTCTTGCAAAATCAGTACACCTACGCCTTGCAAATTCATCTCACAAGCAGGGTTCATTTGTAATCTGTGATGAGACAGCAGTGCACAGGCACACAGAGGCCCTGATGGAAGTGGCGAGGAGGTTTATCGGCAGGCGTGGAGCTTAGTCGCAGCTTCTCAGAGTCCAGAGCTGTGGGGCGGGAGGTAGGGAGAGGGAGAAAGTCCTACAGGGACAGAGTGAGGGTGGGGTGGGGGGCAAGCCTTCGAAGCTCCAATTCAGAACACCCACATTTCTAGGCAGTTATTTTGGTGGAACAGAATTGCAGGTCTGGGTGTCTGAAGGAGGCTGGGACTGAAGGAGGCTGGGGGTGGGGGTAGCGATCATTTCTAAACCCCACCTCTGTGGTTCAGCTGAGTCTTCTCTCCAGGTATGAAGTCAGGAGACACAGTTACAGGTTCCCGAGTGCCTTTCGGTTCTGGGCTCAAAGTGATGGGGAAAAAGAAGTGGCCGCGTTATATCTGACTTCNTATTTTGGTGGAACAGAATTGCAGGTCTGGGTGTCTGAAGGAGGCTGGGACTGAAGGAGGCTGGGGGTGGGGGTAGCGATCATTTCTAAACCCCACCTCTGTGGTTCAGCTGAGTCTTCTCTCCAGGTATGAAGTCAGGAGACACAGTTACAGGTTCCCGAGTGCCTTTCGGTTCTGGGCTCAAAGTGATGGGGAAAAAGAAGTGGCCACGTTATATCTGACTTCACAGCACACACATCTCCTTTGTGCAGTGAATCCGAGGCTGGTTTATACACTGCGGGCTTCTCAGATAAAGCACATCATTAATTATGTGGGGGTTGCTATAACCAAACGGCATCACAAATCAGAAGTGGATAAGAAGACACTGCTTCTGCTGTATTTGCCTCGGGAATTTTAATCTATCCAGAGATGGTGGAAGTAAATTATATTTGGAAACAGGTTTCTAAATGGACAACGAAAAGCCCTAAGTTTACAACCAGACCCTACAGCTTGCACTACTGATAAAATGTTCTGAAAGGCTCGATAATGCTGTAAAATCTTACTGAGGCAGAAGCCTCAGACTGCTCTAGAGTACTTGCTGGTAGCATTTGCCACAGCAGGAATTTTCTTAATAGAACATATAAAAATGCCCCAGGCAGGATCAAAATACAGTTTTAAAAAAAAGGATATTTCCAGAAAAGAGAATGTTGAAAGCAATCATAATTATGTCTTAAAGAGAGGGTTTGATTGCTTCACCAAGTCACCCAGGGCACAGTGATTATAAAACTCATCTCTCCTCCAATCTCAGGTAAGAGGAGCCCTCTTAATAATCTAAAAAGTATTGCTGCATCTCTCCCAACCTCTGTGAATCAATGCTATTTACAACCCGAGGGTACTGCATTTCTTTTGTATCAAGGAACACTAATAATAGTGTACTGTTCCATTACAAAAGAACATCTCACCGAATGGATGTTTTCTGAAGACCCAGGAAGCAAAGGAAGTTTAAAACTCATCCTGTATGACCCTTAGCAAAAGAGCCTGGATCTTTACAGAGAACCAGAGTGGTCCAATACTCTGTGCTGCTTCTTACAACAGAGTCCAGAAGAAAAGCCATAAAAGCATGAACTGGTGTGTAGCAAAAGAAGCGAGGAGAAGCCCCACCAGTACATAGTTATGCATTCAAAGCTATCTCCAGTCACGATTGTCTTTTCCTGCTGTGGATGTAAAAAGAGGTCGGTGTGTGTGTGTGTGTGTGTGTGTGTGTGTGTGTGTGTGTGTGTGCACGCACACGTGCGCGTGTGTGCTTGTGTGCCTGTGTTAGTTATTCCGTGCTCACTGCCTTATTAAAGTTGTTTTAACAAAATCATACAGACTCGGTGGACTGTACTCCCTCAATGTATTTTATTACAAGGGCACAGAACCGAGAACTATAAGCAATCTGCTAAATGAACCAGAAATTCAACTTTTTGCTTATGAATTAAGTTATGGTGTCTATTGGTTAAAATGTGAGCTCCAAAAGTAGGTTATTTCTAGAAACAAAGCCTTAGGTTGGAGAAAATAACACTCTGGCTGAGATAAGGCAGGAGACCCATGGCTCATCATCAGAGGGGCCCACAAGCTCTCTGGACACAGCCCTGGAGGGTGGGGCATAGCCAGCTGTGTGTAGCAAACTTCTATAGACACGATGGAGCCCTTTGATAAATATCTAGAAAATGTGTCAGCCTGTTGTGAATTACAACTACTGTTAAAAATTTAAGTGTACAGGGCTTCCCCAGTGGTTTAATGGTTAAGAAATCTGCCTGCCAATGTAGGGAACATGGGTTCAATGTCTGGTCTTGGAAGATTCCACATGCCGTGTGGCAGCTGAGCCTGTGAGCCACAACTATGGAAGCCTGCACGCTCTCGAGACTTTGCTCTGCAACGAGAAGGCATCGCAGAGAAGACTCCACACCTCAACTAGAGTAACCCCTGCTCACCACAACTAGAGAAAGCCTGCATGTAGCAACAAAGACCCAGTTTAGTACCCTCCACATATTAAAGTGTATAAACTCACTATGTGAAAAAGAAAGTTAGCCACACAGTTGTGTCCAGCTCTTTGTGATCCCATGAATTGTAACCTGCCCAATGCCTCTGTTCATGGAATTCTTCAGGGAAGGGAGTACTGGAGTGGATTGCCATTTCCTGCTTCAGGGTAAGGCAACCCACTCCAGTAGTCCCTTGCCTGGAGAATTCATAATACATTATATTAAAAACAGCAGTAATGAAGACTCAAAATTTCTTTTTAATAACTTCACTATTGTCTACTAATATCTATCCTACTGAGGTTATTTCAGTTTATTTTATCTAAAGGTAGAAATATCATATGATGATGTGCTATTTTCATCTCTTTGCAATTATACCTCAACAATGTCATGTTGTAGATTGAAACAGACTACAGAAAGACACCCTGACAACCAGAAAATTCTGTCTACTCTTACCTCTCCAGTCCTAAGAGACGAGGATGTCATTAACCATTTACCAAACCATTGCAGGTACAGCCTATCAATTTCACATTCATACTTTTTAACTGGAAAAGAATTAAGTAAAAGCAAAGCTTCCATGCAATCTAATTTTGTAGGGGACTTGCCAAGTCTCTTTTCTTCCAAAAGGGAAATAGATGATTCATACTTGAACACAAAGCAAACATTATTCAATTCTGCTTACCGAGAAAATATCAGTCAACGGTATTGTTTGCTAAAGAAATTCATCAGTCAATGTTGTAGACTTAACAGAACAAACCATAACAGGCTCCACGAATAACGGTGGCTTCCTGGGAAGTGGAAAAGTCATTACTACAAAAGTATTTGAAAAATTCCAACAGTTAAGCTGTGTAAGAAGGGCTTCCCTGGTGGCTCAGACTGAGACCCAGGTTCAATCCCTGGGCTGGAAAGATCTTCTGGAGAAGGGAATGGCAATCCACTCCAGTATTCTTGCCTGGAGAATTCCACGGACGGAAGAGCCTGGAGGGCTACAGTGCATGGAGTCGCAAAGAGTCAGACACGACTGACAAACACTTTCACTTTCTTTACACAGGGAGTGGTCTGGCCTCAGACTCTCTAAGCCCTTGGGACATCCTCCCTGATAGGTGTCTTTCTTTGTGTTGGGGCCTTGGACCAGCCAGAGAGTAACCATGCGAGTAGGGTGGGGGCTTTGGGTCATGGCCGGGGGTGCTGGAGATGAGGTCAGCCACTGGACAGTCATGTGATGGAGCTGGCCAAGATTCTGGACTCTAAGTGAGCTTCCCAGGTTGACACTATTCCACGTACCACTCAACGACGCTGGGAGAACAGCCCTGCTCTGTCTCCCCGGAGAAACCATGCACTCAGCACCCTCCCAGAATCTGCCATGAGTCTCTTTTCTGGACTGATTTTAATCTGTCCTTTTGAGGTTAGAAACTGTAACCATGAGCATGACAGTGAGTTCTGTGTATCCTGAGATTAGTCCCAGGGGCTCCCAGACTCTGCACTTGGTGTCCAAAGTGAGGGTGGTCTGGGAATCTGTCTCTTCTAACCTCCCAGCTGGCCACCTTCACAAAGACCACCAACAGGACTGAAAAGGCAAGCATGGCTGGGGAAAGCCATAGACTCCACTAATCCTGCTCTCAGTAGGGTGGCAGGGTGGAGAATGTGTCACTGAGAGTCAAACACTGAGGTCAGGGGTAACCTTTCTCAACCCATTCTTTTCATATTCAGGATGATGTTTCAGATAATTGACCACAGAGCTCCTCAACAAATGGAAAGTGTTAAGACTCAAGAGCTCAGAAAGAAAACTTTCAAAAAGAACTAGTTGAATTGGAAACTTGGTACTTCATATTTAACACATGGTAGCTGAGTGAGTTAAAATGTGTAAGACTTCCTTTGCTGGTTTTTATTGGTTTGATTCAGGCTCAATTTAGGTGAACTGGTTGTGATTTTGAGAGTCTGTAATAAGGAGAATGTGACCCCTTCCCCGAGGCCAGTTTCCTCATCCACAAACCAGAGAGGAGTCCAATTTCCCCAATGGTTATTTATAAGGAAATAATGCTGTGATGGTGTATTGAAGAACCTGGCACAGAGCAAACACTCACACATGGCAAATACTATCAACATCACTGAGACTATCATTGCTTTGGTGGAAAACATGGACAGAGACAGGAATTTCAAACCTGAATGTTTTCAACAACTATTAAGGAACAACAATTTGACTGGTCAGCTTTCTGAGCCCTGCCTCTCGAATAGGATTAATTCTCAGTTCATTGTGGACTGCAAGGAGATCAAACCAGTCAATCTTTAAGGAAATCAACCCTAAATATTCACTGGAAGGACTGAGGCTGAAGCTGAAACTCCAGTACTTTGGCCACCTGATGCAAAGAGCCAACTCACTGGAAAAGACTGATGCTGGGAGAGACTGAAGGCAGAAGGAGAAGTGGGTAACAGAGGATGAGATGGTTAGATGGTACTGCTGACTCAATGGACACGAAGTTGAACAAACTTAGGGAGATAGTGAAGGACAGGGAAGGCTGGCACGCTACAGTTCATGGGGCTGCAAAGAGATGGATGCAATTTAGCAACTGAAAAACAACAACATTGTCACTGTAAGCAGGATGCTACAACCTGTAATTTATGAAAAGCCTTTTCTGGTCCTGGATGGTGGTTCTGACATGGTACTGAGTCATCTGCTGTGCTTTTCTTCTCTTGGTTATGAGATATACTTTGTGTTTATTCTCTTATGACAACTGTGCTGTAGCTTCTCCCTATTTAGTCATAGTTTAGAGGAAAAAAAAATCATGGGAAGGAAATGTCATTGAATAGGACTGCGGCAAAATCAACTATTTTGGTAAAGATAATCCAGCTGTGTTCACATATTGTCAGACATCTGGAGAGAAGCTTAAAAAAAATCATTCGAGTCAAACCGTCGGATGTCTGGGCCTGCATGAATGCAAACGCTGCTTGCTTCTTTGCAAATCTCTGACTAAATCTTTAAATTTTCAGCCTGATGTTGTGGAGGTATGGGGGTAGCTACAGAGAGAAATAAATGGAAACGTGCATCTCCTTTGGTGGACAGGAGCATGTTATATGCCGTCCACACGCTGAGCTAAATGTGATGCAATTTCACAATTAAAGACTGTCCCAAGGGTTGGTTCCATCCTATTTCCTCACCATTCCAAACAAGACGCTTCCTCCACCTGTGAACTCACGCAGGCAAAGTCACTTGGAAACCGGAGAACAGAGGGAAGTCAACATTTGTCCGAAAAAGTAAAGGAGAGGAAGAAGGCTGTATTTTTTACCCTACAAAGGAACATGCTAGACTTGAGAGCCTGTCATTCTGGTTTATAGTCTCTAACAATGTGACCTGCTTACAAGTGAAAATCAAGTGAAAATGTTCAAGGATTGACAGAAACAAAAACCAGGAGATAAATACTCAAAATCAAAGGAAAGCTGTTGAACTTCACACTGCCAACGGTTCAGAGGAATGCTCACTGAGATGCCATTCTTCAGATGCACCCAGTCGCTGTGTCAAGTCAACACGTGCGGACTGTTTACAGAGAGGCGCCCATGCCACCCAGTGTGGTGACGGAGCCTCCCTCCCCAAGTGTAGTCATCTTTAAGACAATAAAAGGATAACTTTATTATAATGAGCACATTTTGCTATGAAATATTGAGCATGTTTGTATGGAGGGAATATAGCAGAGGTTTATAAAAAGATAACCAGGTTTGATTCCCACTTGCCCCTCGCCACTGTCACATCTCCCTGGAAAGTTTTCTGTTTAAATGCATAATTCCAACAGAAATTCTATTCTTCCTGAATGCTCTGATAAAAATTGGAAAGCCGCAGGTTAGCTAGTCTCACAGAATCAGAACACAGACTCTCCAACAAACCTCTTCCTCATTCCCAGAGGGACGGAAAAACACACAATTCGCTACCCCTTCCAGCTTTCTCTGTCTGATCAAAGTCCCTGCTGACGGTCACCTGGGATGTTCAAACACAGCCTCTAAATGTGTAGGCATATGAAACTTGCACACACGTTTGAAGGTCTCTGCACACACGTAGGACTTGCTTAATAAAGGATCCAAATTCAACATTTTCAGACTCTTAGCTTATTAAACAGGGAAAATGTAAAATGCATGACCTGGATAAAAGAGCCATTCTCCTTACTGGGCTTCTTTGTTCTCAGTGAAAATTAGTTTGGTAACAGCTCTGAGTCCACAGCTGGTGGTGAGACCCACCCCTCCACCATTGGTGGATACTGGCAAGAGGGTCCCCTCTGCTTGGGAGGGGGCCTGGGCTCAGGGAGCGGGAAGACTGAATTGCTTCTCCTCCAGGGAACAGTGGATACATCAAGTTAGTTAGTGGACTGTTAATAAAGCTGGATCCCTGAGACCTCGTGGTCCAGCTGGCGGCTCTAACCTCAACGCCGAGATCCAGGGAAGCTGTTGGTGTTCACATTTGCCCACATCAATTAACCTTCTCGAGTGTTACTCCCTACTCAGGGACAAAATGCTATGTGCACAGGCAAAATGAGGGCTTGGCCAGGTCCTCAGTGGTGATAAAAACCCAGCATATTCTGATCAACAGCCCACCTCTGGATGGTCGTTTCTTAACTGAATTATAGGGAGGCATTAACCTCTCTTTTCCTCTGAGCTGAAAATGGCCAGGAACATGCTCCAAAAACTCGCTCTTTACATTCACCTCCTGAATATCTCAGCTGGAAACTAACCTACTGGGCCTTAGAACACATCATATTCTGCTTGGCCATCTGACTGCAGCAGGGCTTCCCCCATCCACTGGGCACTTTTCCCCCAATACCAATCAGGGGCCCCACATGCCAAGTTTCCCAGAAACTAACAGCTCCTAAACTCCATTACCTTAACCATAAGCTCTTGGGCATAGTGACATTAGAATGGAAAATTAATTGTTCAGGGGATGGTCACTGCCATGGGCTTATAGTGAGAAAGGCTCAAGTTAAAATCTTCGAATTGTCCTTTCCCCTTTGACCAAGATTGCTGCAATGTTCCCCTCAAATGGACCAAACTCTAGGCAAATTTCTTTCTGACTACGGGCTCCCGACCTCTGTTTCCTTAGAGCATCTACTTAGAAACCCTGTTACTATAAACTCTTCCTCTGTCCCTTTGACAGAACAGGAATAACTTTACCAAGGACCTGAAATGAATCACTGAAGGAGACTGGTCGGCTTTGTCTCTGTGGGCAGAAGGCACCTAACTCTCACAAGGGACAATTAGCACACCCAGGTGGTCTACACTCTACTCACAATGCCCACTCAGCCCCAGAGCTCTCCAGGACCCTGCCACCACCCCCACGGTTGTTCCAGCAGAGTTAAATTCAAATCTCTCTCCTCTGTTACAAGAGCCTCGAATAAAGTCTCCCTTGCCTGTTTCACTTGTCTGGAGCAATTTTCTCTTTTGGTTCTGGTGCTGTGACTCAGACAGGACAGGACTCATTACTGGATCTGAGTTCTCTCACCCAGGATCTGGGCTGCATCCCTGAAGCCTCTGTTTTCCCTCCTGACTGAGTGCGATCCACTGATGGTTCTGAATCCTGGTCCAGTGACCCAGATGGCACTCTGTTTGAGGCATGGGCAGGACAGTTTAGATTCTCAGGATCCTGAGCTCACTCCTGGGGTGGGTTAGAGCCTCGGGTGTATTTGCTTGAGAAGAACCACTGGTTTAGAAATGGGAAATGCTCTCCCAGGGCTGAACTTTGGTGCTTGCTGCTTTTGTTCAGTCCCCAAGTTGCGTCCAACTCTTTGCCACTCCAGGGACTGGGATTTAGCAGATGCTGTTCCAGGCAGACGGCACTCAGACTGTCTTCACTGCTGTTACTCTGGTGCCCCACAGGGACTCTGACACCCTTCTGACAGCCTCCTCTGCAGACTGCGTCATTTCGATGGTACCAGATGCCCACTTCCCTCCTCTCTGGCATGGTTCTGCTGAGACTAATCTGACGTCAATAGAGAAAGGGCAGGGAGACAGCAAAGGACAGATTGGTTCTACTCCAGGTTTGTGGAAGGTCAGTATCACAAGTCGGGGGCCTGCTGGGTGGGGTGCTCACTGCAGGAAAACCGTCACAGGACTCGGGCCAGTGGGGTAAGGGAGGGAGAGACGGATGGGACCCTGATGCGCCCAGATGTGTTGCCAGATGATGGGGAGAAAGGACTGAGTGGGGTGCCCAGAGCCCTGGACTCAGAAGGGAGAATGTAGGGCAGACTCTCGGAACAAATGTGCTTGGAAACCTGGCAGGACACCTATGGTTATAGTAATAGTAGTTTAATTGCTACATCCTGTCTGACTCTTTTCAACCCCATGGACTGTAGCCCACCAGGCTCCTCTGTCCATGGGATTTCCCAGATAAGAATACTGGAGTGGGTTGCCATTCCCTTCTCCAGGGGATCTTCCTGACCCAGGGATCAAACCTGGGTTTCCTGCATTGGCAGGTGGGTTCTTTACTGACTGAGGCAACAGCCCGATATTATGGCTACTTAAAGTAATCTCATTACTTTCAGAATATAGATTCAGAAAAAGATTAGAGACTCCTTAGAATGAGGACTGTTGGGTCCTCTGATTTAACAAACAGGTAAGAATAAATTATTTTTCAGAATCTCAACTTTTGGTGTACATGTGTCTCTTTCACCTTTGAAGATCATTCCTTCCCCTTTGAGGACTCGAAGGAAACCCCAGCCATGCATGTGCCTGGGCAGGACCTTCATGTGTTACTTTGAAGGATTCAGAGTGGTGTCTGAATCACTGAGCTCTCAGGGCATGTCTGTCTTTACGAGGCCTCTGTGGGAATGAAAGCAGAATTTCAACCGAAAGTTCTAATCTGTAACGAGATTTCAGGAAGGCTGATGGAGGAGAGCATTCATCAGTTGGCCTTCCAAAGCCACAGCACTCCTAGGTTAGTTTCAGATTTATTCACTAATCCGGCTAACACCTATTCCTTGACAATTTTCTCATCAAAAGGCCTCACTGTCACTCAATAATTTCAAGCATGTGCGAGTGCCACCCTGGAGCCTGAACCGGGAGTATGAACAGTGGCAATCCTTTTGTCAACTCAATTTTTAATGGCGTCTTAATTTTTCATGGACTTTGCCACCGGGTTTTGCCTTGACTCCTTGGCCCTGGGAGCTCACACAGCCTTCTAGTACTCTGGGCAGCAAAGTGCTGAGTGATCCCTCTCTCTTTGCTTGCTAGTCAAGTGTAAAGAGCATCTGAGCTCGTTCCCTCAGATTCCTCTGCAAACAGCATGCGTCTCCGGCGGGGACGATTCCAGGTCAGCGCACAGGTTAAGTGAACAACCTCACAAATGCAGAAATGACACAGGAGGACAAGACACNGGTGGGTTCTTTACTGACTGAGGCAACAGCCCGATATTATGGCTACTTAAAGTAATCTCATTACTTTCAGAATATAGATTCAGAAAAAGATTAGAGACTCCTTAGAATGAGGACTGTTGGGTCCTCTGATTTAACAAACAGGTAAGAATAAATTATTTTTCAGAATCTCAACTTTTGGTGTACATGTGTCTCTTTCACCTTTGAAGATCATTCCTTCCCCTTTGAGGACTCGAAGGAAACCCCAGCCATGCATGTGCCTGGGCAGGACCTTCATGTGTTACTTTGAAGGATTCAGAGTGGTGTCTGAATCACTGAGCTCTCAGGGCATGTCTGTCTTTACGAGGCCTCTGTGGGAATGAAAGCAGAATTTCAACCGAAAGTTCTAATCTGTAACGAGATTTCAGGAAGGCTGATGGAGGAGAGCATTCATCAGTTGGCCTTCCAAAGCCACAGCACTCCTAGGTTAGTTTCAGATTTATTCACTAATCCGGCTAACACCTATTCCTTGACAATTTTCTCATCAAAAGGCCTCACTGTCACTCAATAATTTCAAGCATGTGCGAGTGCCACCCTGGAGCCTGAACCGGGAGTATGAACAGTGGCAATCCTTTTGTCAACTCAATTTTTAATGGCGTCTTAATTTTTCATGGACTTTGCCACCGGGTTTTGCCTTGACTCCTTGGCCCTGGGAGCTCACACAGCCTTCTAGTACTCTGGGCAGCAAAGTGCTGAGTGATCCCTCTCTCTTTGCTTGCTAGTCAAGTGTAAAGAGCATCTGAGCTCGTTCCCTCAGATTCCTCTGCAAACAGCATGCGTCTCCGGCGGGGACGATTCCAGGTCAGCGCACAGGTTAAGTGAACAACCTCACAAATGCAGAAATGACACAGGAGGACAAGACACCGATTCCAGAGGGTGGCAGTTTACGGGGGAGGTAATCAAGACCCTGCCCCTGCATCACCTTCCCCGCCCGGGGCTTCTGCCTCTCCCAGGCATCCATCTGGACCAGCCCTGGAAGCATCACGTCCCCTTCACCTGGAGCCCGTGGCTCCTAAGAGGACCATTTGGGAAGACACTTCCTCACCGGGCCTTCAGTCTCCTCCTTTCAGAGGAAAGAAAGTCACTTCTAATTTCCTATAGAGACATTCTATGGAGGCTCCATCCCAGTGCTGGCATGTCAAGTTCTGACAGTCAATATGTTATTTTTCAATGAACTAATGTAGTTCATTAACCCTGCACAAGAGAGAGTGCTGGAAAGCTTTTCTTTTCTTCATACCCTTTTTAATTGCAAGAAAACCAAACCGGTGAAGGGGGGGGAAGGGAAGGGGGGGTGCTGTATGCAAGGCTGTCTTCCTTCCTGATTCAGAATTCCAGACCAAGGGATTTTGTATTTGTTAATCCAATTTGCTTCTGAAATTGCCAATATTTTTAAAAGACATTTTGCATAAAATTGGAAGGGTGGGGTGGGTGGTACAACACTCTTTTTTTTTTTTTAAGTTTGAATTTAGATGCGTGCGTCTACAAATACAGCCCAGTTCTGTGTTAGAGACAGGGTCCTCGGTGAATTCTCACAGGGAATGTCTCTGGGAACAGGCGCAAACAGACTGGAGCAAGACACTTCCTGTCGGGGTATCAGTGGAAGGGTTTCCCTCAATGGTCCATTGTCCCCAGCCCCCGAGGTCTGCTGTCTCCTTGCAGCCAAGTTCAGCACCCATTGCCTCCTCGCCCATGGCCAGACCTCTCTCTCCTAGAGAGCCAGCTCGGCTTCTTCTCAGGGGTCCCTGGGGCCCCCATACAAGGCCACCTCCCATCCCGTGCCTGGGGACACCTCTGTTTACACGGGACATTGGCTGCCTGGCCTCTAGAATCCCAGCAGGCTCTGTCCCCACATACAGACCAGGTTGCTCCCAAGGCAGGTGAGTCTAGGGATCTGGGCCCCCATACTGCATCCCTTCAAGGCAAAACTGGGACTCAGATACCCTGGCCATTCCAACAAGGCCAGGCTTGTTGGAGTAGTCATCATGATCACCATTCTTGTCATCATCACCATCATCAGCAACAGTCAGAGCTCCGAGGCCACTCCTCCAAGGGGAGGAGTGCAGATCACTGAGGGGCACATGGGGCCAGAGGACCGTTGCGCTGACCCTGATGCAGCTTCTTCCATCACTCCCACCATCACATCACTGCCACTGCCATCCCCAACATCACCACACCACTGCCACCATCTTCATCGTCATGTCACTGCTGCCATGTCACCATCATTGCCGCCACCATCCCCAACCTCACCACCACCACTACCACCTCCACCGCCACGTCACTGCTGTTGCCATTGTCCCCATCCCTGCCATCCTCACCGCTGTCATCGTCACATCACCGCCATCACCAAATTCTCTCATGGTGGCTCTCTCTACTACAGTCTCTGGCTTTCTCCACATTGGTTGTTACCTTTAACAGAGCTCCTTTGAAGGAGCATAAACAGGCCGCCCCTCCCTCCAGAGCCGGCACTGCAGACGTGAAGCTCTGATGAGCAAAGGAGATGCTGTCAGTCTCCAGGGTACTCGGGAAGCTGGACTGCAGTGGCCACGGCTGCGAAGTCTGTAAAGACTAACTGCTTCTCGATGAGCCACATGGTGACTGCAACAGGGAGGCCGGTCCACGAGCTCCATGGAGGCACCAATTGCTTTCAAATGACTGTTTCGGCAGAGACTGTAAACATTTGTTTGCCCTCTTTTAAAGAAAATCCACACTCTGAAAGAGGAACTCTGGTACAAAGAGCCTCTTGCCAGTCAGTAATTTTCTGACAAATTAAAACACCGATTTTCCTTTGTGCGGTGAGTTTCCATTTATTACCCTATTGTGAATCCAGGCTTCTCCTTCTCTGGGTGTTAACTTGCTCACTCTTAGGAGAAGTTTTCCTATTATTCTCAGAAGTGTCGCTTCATTTAAAGAACAACTGTGTCTTCACATAAGTATATATAATCACAGTAATAGTACATGCAACACGCAGGGTGCAATTCCTGCGCTGAGGACACCTGGAGAAAGTTCCTCAGAGACCTCATCTCGGGAGCTGCCTCCCCTGGAATCTTGTCTTCTGTAGATGCACAAGCTCTTTGTGCGTCCATTTTGCTCGAGGCTGTCTTTAGTATTCCAAAGTCCATTAATTTACATTATGGTGACTTAAAAAAATAATATAGCTGAGCACCTTCAGCAGAGTTTCTCAGCTGAGCACGCTTGACCATCTGGCTGGGCCATTCTTTGCTGTGGGGGCTGCCTTGAGCTCCTAGGAAGCTTAGCAGTATCCCTGGTCTCTATCCACTCGATGCCAGTAGCACACTTCCCCAAGGTGACAACCAAGAATGTTCTCAGGGATTGCTAAACAATCTCTGGTTGAGGCGGGGGGTGGGGGGTGTAAGATCAGCTCTTGAGAACCCAACCTACAGTAAAACCTCACATTCGTACATAACTTGGTGATTTTACAACAGCCAAATGATGATTTTCACCCACACATTATCAACACATTCTACTTGGAAGTGGGAAGGTCCATCCATCCTTAAAGTCCAGAGGTGGTGAAGTCAACACATATGTTGGGCAGCTGGTTCCTGAGGGTTTTCCAGGTAAGGGATATTAAAGCCATCCAACTATCCATCCATCCATCCATCCATCCCTATCTCTCCATTCATCCACCCATCCTTTATCCATTCATCCAATCATCAAGCCATCCATGCATTCATCACTCATCCATCCATTCATTCTTCATCCATCCATCCTTCACGTATTCGTCCATCATCCATTCATCAATTCATTTATCTCTCACCTATCCATTCATCCATCCTTCATTCATCAATCACCTGTTCATCTATCCATTCTTCCCTCATCCACCTATCCATCCTTCATCCACACATGTCTGTTTGGCTACTTCACACCTGCCAGGACTCATGCTTCAGATGAAATTTAGGACTAAATACAGCTCTTGAGGAAGTAACTCACAGTTGGGCACAGTGGCTATCTGAAAGGTGGTACCATCCCAAAGAACAGTTTTGGAAATATAGGGGCATATTCTGGTTGTCCCATGTCTGGTTGCTCTGAGCCATTTGTGGGCAAGGACTTGGATGTCAAGGTGTTCTGCAAAGCCTGAGAAGTCCTGTTTGTGCTTAGTGGTGTGGCCCACTGTCACATCCTACAAGTATAGAATTATTTGAGACTAGAGTTTAATTTTACGTATAAGCATCTCTGGTTTGGCAGGGTTTTAAACTACATTGAATTTTTCAGGAGTGAAATTTCCACAGAAACAGAAGGAAGGCTGTCCTTTGGGTTGTCAGAACTTTCCAAGAGTTGGTCACTATCAGAAAATCAATGTGGAGCTGAGGCCCTTGTGTCAACCATCAAACATGCCCATGTCCAGAAACATTGGCCCTTGTCACCCTCCCAGGGGCTCCATAAACAAGTCACAGTCCCCTCGCCTCACCTTCTCTACCTCCTGAGGGTCTGATGCAGAGTTGTCATTGACTGGACACTTCTTTACAATGTTTGAGTGGATGTAACATTAGAGAGGGTCATGTAGCCCTGGGGCTGGAAGCTTCTACCAGCTGGAGAGGAAAGGAAGCCCTGTAGGTGCTTGGTGGGCAGAGGGTGGAGGCTGTACTAGGAGCCCAAGGAAGGGCTCACCTGAAGATGGATCCTTCTCTGCAAAGTCCCCAGTGGGGGTGGAAACCAGGTGCCTGGCCAGTTAGCCCCTGGCTGTAACCACAAGCAGGGTCATTCCCATGAGAGTTGTAGGACCACATGCAGGCCACTTGAATGGACTTTTCCATCTTTCAGACTGCATACCACAATCCCATTAAGGGAGACAGATAAATTGCTTGGCTTTTAAATAATAGAAACAGTGCTACAGTCCTCACACTCTTCCTCCATGGTGCCAGGTGCTTCCCTGGACCTGGCCCCACATGGGCACCCCACGAAGCAAGGGCTATTAGCATCCTCCTCAGACTGAGATGGCTACTGAACAAGGGTGGATCCAGCTACTCGCCCAGGACCTCACGGCGAGCAGGATGGGAGGGGTATGAACACAGACACCAGAGGCTGCCACCCTGTCTGGCTCTCTCTCCTCCCACCCCGCCCCTCCAAAGTGAAATCTGAGTTCCCTCGCTGTGAACCTGGCTCTCCAACCCCCACTAATGGCACCATCCCACCCCTGAAAGATGAATGCTTCAACCTGACAATTTCTAGAAGTATAAATTGTTCGTGTTCCTAGATATCAAATGATGACATTAAAATTACTTAATTTAATATCCTCAATATACTCTTTCATTGCTTTTTACCCCCCTCTTCCTTTCAAAAGTCTTACAGCTTGTTATAAACTGGGATAATTACTTCCCAGTAAGTTAGATCTTCACTTCTTCATTTGCTTCTTAATAAAATGCTTTTCTATACAGTTAGCTTGGAAGAGGACACATCGTGAGTCAAACTTGATGTTGCAGGATTAAATTAAATGCCAGCTCTGTGTTTGCTGCCATGTGTTATGACAGAAGAAAGTGAGTTGCAGCTGGGAGCTGGGGTGTGAATAGATGGAGGGGAGGAATGGAAAGAAACAAGAGTTCCTGGTTTTTCTCTTTCCATCACACCCCATCCTCCCTCTGTCTTGTCTGCTTCCTCAGGTCTTTCTTCCTGAATCACCTACCATGGACGCATGACAAGCAAAGCTTTTGCACATATCAAAAGAACGTAGCTGAGGATTAATTGTGAACAAAGAGCCAAGCAACACCCCTGATTTCCCTGCCTTCCTTCATGGGGAAGGTGGAAAACCCTTCCACAACCGTGGAAATTTGGAAACGGAATACATCAGCACCACACACAGCAAGCCCACCCGGTAAGATGCTTCAACAACCATCTCCACCTTTGAGATTCATTAACCAAGGCGACTTATTGAGCCTGCCCCAGAATGCATTATTCACAGGAGAAGAGCTGTGTTGATAAATATGGAAACCTTGCCTATTCTGCAGGGTGTGAGTGCTTTTACATAAACTCCCACTAGGATTAGCAATCTTTTCAGAAATCAAACGACACACGTAAAGCTACTTAAAGTCTGGCTTTTCTTCTCCATCAGGCAGTGTAAGGGAATCTCTAAATGAGGAACTAAGATCCATTACAGGCCAGTGGAAGCAGGCATCATCTTGTATAATTTTCCGACACGTGAGATTAATTCCAAAGACGCCTGGAGCTCGATGTGTAAATTCATCCACTGGTTTGCGGGCTCAGCCTGGCAGGACGAAGAGCTGTGCATTTGATTGCAACCTGGGCACAAGAGAGTGACAGCCACAGAGCTCTAAGTGGGGCCTGAGCTAGTGACAAACAAATAAACAAATGGCATTAGATGTCCAAGGGTGCCTGGTCACTGGGCCAGGGCCAGGGCAATTTTCCGGAGGATGCAAAATGAGTATGTTAGGCTGATGATCGAATTCACATTTTTTAAAGTGAACTTAAGTGTTGGGCAATTATCTGGATAATTAATTTTCAAATGGCTTCTGCCTAAATCATCTAAGTGCCTGTTAGTGAGGGAGAGGCTAGAGGAGGAGGTCAGGTCTTAGGACAAGCAGCAGTGGAAGACTGCTCACTTGGGGGTGAGTCTCTTCTGAGGATGGACCCTTGGGAGAACAGACCC